>CM022944.1:106642390-107030042 GCA_012931725.1 Litsea cubeba | reverse complement strand
TGCTGAATTTTCGTGCAAAAACTTCTAATTCTCGCAACTCTGGTTCCCGTGCTCGGTCGACATCCTGGCTTTGCCCGGTCGACCGAAGACACTGACTGGAAAACAGACAATTTCGAGCTCGGTCGACATCCTGGAGTCCCGGTCGACGAAGACACTTGTGTCACAAAAATAACTGAGAGGTGCCTTTTTCTGTTTTCTGCAGGTTTCTTCTTGCTCGGTCGACCGCATGAACAGCCCGGTCGACCGCGTGCTCTGCATCAGGAATTCTTAATTCCAGACTGTTTCAATTCTGTTTCTCCTTTTCAAGCTCTATCAACACCAGCTTATTATCATCATGTTTGTGACAATGTGTTGACATAATTCCAACTCAAATATACTTGAGATACTGATTCTTCAAATTCTTCAAAAGACTTTCATGTCATCTCAAATTCCAACAATCTCCCCTTTGGAATTGTTGGCAACACTATTGGAACTTCAACACTTTCAACTCCAGCTTGCAGCTCTTCCAAGTTCTTTTCAATACTAACTTGGAACCAATTCTGAAATTCGGAAATATCAACCATGCACTGTCAACATTCTGCCCTAGCTTTCATAGCATAACATCTCTACTTGCTATCATAGCATAACATCTCTCCTTGCTATCATATCATAACATCTCTCCCCCTTTGACAACAAGTCCAAAGGGACCAAACCGAGGAGCGAATAGGATATTCAATGAATGCATTGCTCCCCCTTTCAAGCACAATTCCTACGGTTTAGGAGAGTGAGTAACTCCAACTTTTTCCGGAGATACTCGAAGACTTCCTTGGCAGAGGTTTCGTGAAAATCATCTCAAATTCTTTCGTCATTTCTTCAGCAAAATTCTGCACATTTCCTCATGCATAGCTTTCAACCAACTTTCATCAAGACTGGCTTCAGCCACAGTCTTGGGTTCAATGGTGGACAAGTGAGTAATTGCTAACTACACTTTATCTAGTTTGAACGCCTGCCTTAGGATCTCCAATGATTTGATCCTTAGGGTGTTGCTCACCCAAGTGCTGTGCTTCTTAGATGAAGTATCTTCTGAGTCATCCTTTGATTTCTCAGAATCATTAGATTCAGCCATCTCATCATCAATCTCACTCGAGTCCTCATAAACTGGACTGTCATAATGAGTTGCATTCTTGGTTCAATATTCTCATCTATTCTCACATCAGCACTTTCTATGATTTTTCTGGTTCTTTTGTTAAGACACCTATATGCCTTGCTAGTAGAGGAGTAACCCAGAAATATACCTTCGTCAGCTCTTTCTTCAAATTTGCCCGGATTTTGTTCGAGCCGCTTGATGTAGCACTTGCTGCCGAAGACTTTGAAGTGCTTGATGTTGCTTTTCTTCCAAACCATACCTCATAGGGAGTTTTGTTTTCATGTGGCCTGATCAAGCATCGATTTTGAATGTATACAGCCGTATGAATTGCCTCTTTGCAATACTTGTCAGCCATCTTGCTTCACTTAGCATCGTACGAGCCATCTCTTGTACGGTGCGATTCTTCCGTTCCAAACTCCATTTTGCTGTGGAGTTCTAGGGGCTGAGTACTGTCTTTGAATGCCATGATATTCACAATATTTAGTGAACTCTTCAGATGTGAACTCGCCTCCACGATCAGACCTTAAAATCTTGATACGTTTTTCCAATGATTTTCAACCTGTGCTTTAAACACTTTAAAACGATCAAGTGCTTGATGCTTATGCCTTAAGAAAACAATACCATGTCATACGAGTATAATCATCAATGCATAACATGAAATACTTATCTCCATTGGTGCTTTGAGTTCGCAATCGGTCCACAGAGATCAGTGTGCACTAGCTCAAGAGGTTTTTGGAATGATGCTCCTTTGACTTGAACATAACCCTCGTTTGCTTTCCCTTTTTGGCAAAGAGTCGCAAATGGGGATTGGAAGGCTTTTCCACTTAGACATGCCTCTCACAGCCTTTGAGTTGCAAATCTTTGACATATTGTCAAAGCTTAAGTGCCCAAGGCGTTTGTGCCACAAACCAACTTTCCTCTGTCCGACTCATCAAGCAGGTCTTTTCAGCTCCATCTGACAGTGTATAGAGATTTCCAGCAGTTCTTGATCCAGTTGCCACTGTTTTCCCGTTGCTACTCTTCTTGATGGCAAACCCATTCTTTTTGTGAAGATAACTTCATGACCCTTGTCACAAGATCTGGCTCACACTAAGCAGGTTGTGTCTCAATCCAGACAATATAGACTTCTTCAGATCTGATCTTGTTTGCCATAAGCTGAATAACAACCTTTTCCGCAGGATTTTGGCACCATCATTGTTGCCAAACTTTACTGAACCGCCTTCATAGTGCTGTAATTTGATGAATTTCTCTTTATCACCAGTCATATGGCGTGAACACACCACTATCAAGGACCCATGGTGCTGTCTTCTTTTGTTGCATTGAATGCCGTTTGCACAATGAGAGATTCTTTGAGAACTTTCTGCACTTTTCTTTGCCCTCCATGCCTTAACTAACTTGGTTCTTTTCAACCTGAAATTTGTTAGCACTATGCAACCTACAATCCCTAGCCAAGTGTCCATAATTATGACATATATAACACTCAATTTTTGTGGCTACTTAGGATTGAAAAAGGATCCTATCACAAATGGACCTGTTTTCTTACATAGAATTTGCAATCAGCTCTTTTATGTCCAAACATATTACAATTGAAAGCAACTAACCATAGAATTTGTATCTTCTTTGTGGCTGGTTAGTCTTCATTACCTTTCTAACAGGAATGGACTCCTTTCTAGGTTGAGTGGGCTTCATGGAGTTAGAGGGTGCAGTGACTTGCTTCACAAAACTCTTTCCTTTTAGGAGGTGCAATCTTAGAGGATTCACCTTTCTCAAATCCTAGACCAAATCTGAAGTGGGCTGGTCTTTGAACTTTCAGTAGTTCATTGAGTTTCATAGTCCCTTCAATCGCTTGGAGCGCTTTGAGTTTCTTACTATTTTCCAAATTTTCAGCCTTTGCTCTAGCGATCTCAGTTTCAAGTTTCATAGCCTCTTCCTTTTTGATACTTATTTGGTTTTCAAGGACTTCTACCATTCTTTATATTCTTCTACTTGAGTTTTCAAAGCAATAATGGAACTTTCAGATTCATGGAGAAGTTTCAGATTTTTCTTACTTGATTTGCGTTCCATGCTAAGCTCCTCAAGTGCGGCTATGAGTTCCTCTTCAAGATTGACTTCAGCCTCCTCATCCTCTTCAGGATCTAGCTCTTCTTCTTCTTCAACAGTGACCATGAAGAGAGCTTCGGTTGATTCATCATCGTCTGAAGATTCAGACGTGCTGTCATCTTGTTGACATAGAAAGTTTTTAGCTTTGCCCCTTTTTCTGAAATTTCTCTTTCCTTTACTCTTTTCAGCATAAGAGTCATTATCATTGTCTTCTTTTAGGGAACACTTCGCAGCAAAGTGACCAATACCTCCACAATTGAAGCATTTAAAGGGTAGCTTCCCTTTGTACTTGCCAATGCTTCCTTTCTTCAACTTTCTAACAAATTGAGCCTCAAGCTCATCATCATCAGAATCAACATCATGACCAGCAGTCTCTTTTGCCTTTTTCTGAACTTTGAAGGCGCTTCTTTATCAGATGAAGACGTCTTTCCTATGCGCATCTCATAGGCAGTTAGAGAACCATGTAATTCATCCATGGAAAATGCATTCGATCTTTGGCTTCTTCAATGCTGGACTTTTGAATCAAACCGAGGAAGAAAGAGATCTTAGAACCTTTTTGACGATGACCGGCTCTTTAATCTCCTCCCCTAGTCCACGAATGTCATTCGTGACTTCATTCAACTCGTTGCATATACGAGTCAACATTCTCGCTTTCCTCCATGCGAAGAGATTCAAATTGAGAGCGATGGAGGTTTGCAATTTGGCTTTCTTTAATCTTCTCATCACCTTCATGTATGCTTTGCAACTTTGTCCCAAATTTCCTTGGCTGTTTTGCATGCAATTACTTTGACAAGCTCGCTGTCCACAAGGCCACTAAAGAGTGCATTCGTGTGCCTTGGAGTCGTTGTCTGCCAACTTCTTCGATGCTGTATCATTGGGTACGGTGGCAGCATTGTAACCGGCTCTGACAGACTCCCAGACATCATAGCCAAGAGATTTGATGAAGGCTGCATCCTAATCTTCCAAAAGGAGTAATTCGAACCATCAAACAGAGGTGCTTTCATATTCCCTGTATTGACCGCCATGTGATTTGACAAGAGATCACCCTTAGCGTATTAAACTGATCAAGGGAACCTCGCTCTGATACCAATTGTTGGATACCGCGATCACTGAGAGGGGGGGGGGGGGGAATCAGTGATTTCTAAAAAACAGGTCCAATTCAACAACAAAACAAGTCAAACCACACAATGACACCAGATTTAACGTGGTTCACCGAAAGGCTACGTCCACGGTTCAAAGACTGTCCGAACACCAATCCGGGACAGATCTGAATCTTATTTAGTCGCACCAACGACAAAGAGCACCAACCCTTAGTTTCAGATAGCACCAACTATCTAGGAAGCACCGACTCCCTTAGTTTCAGATAGCACCAACTATCTAGGAAGCACCGACTCCCTTTACAATTTATCTGCACCCACAGATGGGATCACCAAACCCCAAACACCAAGCACCAACTTGATGTAAGAACAGAGTAGAAATAACCTCTGTCTACAGCCCTTCCCCTCTACAATTCTCTCTCTCTCAATCCCTTACAAATTGAAATTAAAGCATAAACAGAGAGACACTTAACTCATGGACGAATCACCATCTTCTAGACCATAATCCCGTCCATAATTGCTGTAGAAAACGTCACCACATCAGCACAACAGCAACACAGCAGCAGGCTTCTGCTTTCTCTCAGAAACTCTCTCTCTTTTCTCTTCTCTTCTTCTCTCTTTGGTGGTGTGTATATGAACGACCCAAACATGCCTTTATATAGGTTTTAGTAACCCTTAATTGTGTTCAAAACAGGCTACAATTCGTTTAGAAAGAGTCCCAAACGAAATAGATAACTGTGCTGAATTTTCGTGCAAAACTTCTAATTCTGCGCAACTCTGGTTCCCGTGCTCGGTCGACATCCTGGCTTGCCCGGTCGACCGAAGACACTGACTGGAAAACAGGACAATTTTCGAGCTCGGTCGACATCCTGGAGTCCCGGTCGACCGAAGACACTCTGTGTCACAAAAATAACTGAGAGGTGCCTTTTTCTGTTTTCTGCAGGTTTCTTCTTGCCGGTCGACCGCAATGAACAGCCCTGGTCGACCGCGTGCTCTGCATCAGGAATTCTTAATTCCAGACTGTTTTCAATTCTGTTTCTCCTTTTCAAGCTCTATCAACACCAGCTTATTATCATCATGTTTGTGACAATGTGTTGACAATAATTCCAACTCAAATCAATACTTGAGATACTGATTCTTCAAATTCTTCAAAAGACTTATCATGTCATCTCAAATTCCAACAGAAACGGCCCCCGGAAAAATTCGAAACCAGTACGAGCACTTCGCTCAAGAGTAGAGCGACTCGGAGGAACTGACATTACACAAATTGGACTCCCGGTTAGAGAATTTACGATCGAAAAACATCGGATTTTCCAACACTTAGGCTCGAAAAAAGGCTCGTCGGGGCCGGAACGGAAAACGGCCCCCGGGAAAAATTCGAAACCGGCTATGAGCACTTCGCTCGAGGGTAGACTGACTCGTAGGAACTGACATTATACAAATAGGACTCCCGGTTAGAGAATTACGAGCAAAAACATCGGATTTTCCAACACTTAGGCTCGAAAAAGGCCTGTCGGGGTTTCGGAAATGGAAACGGCCCCCGGAAAAATTCGAAACCGGCACGAGCACTTTGCTCGAGGGTTAGAGTGACTCGTACGAACTGACGGCTCGCAATTGGACTCCCGGTTAGAGAATTACGAGCGAAAACATCGGAATTTTCCAACACTTATGCTCGAAAAAGGCCCGCTGGGGGTCCAGAATGGGAAACGGCCCCCGGAAAAAATTCGAAACCGACACAACCACCTCGCTTGAGGATATAGTGACTCGTAGGAAACTGACGGCTCGTAAATAGGACTCCCGGTTAGAGAATTACGTGCAAAAACATCGGATTTTCCAACACTTAGGCTCGAAAAAGGCTCGTCGGGGGTCCGAAATGGGAAATGGCCCCCATAAAACTCAAAACCGGCACGAGCACTTCGCTTGAGGGTATAGTGACTCGTAGGAACTGACGGCTCGCAAATTGGACTCCCGGTTAGAGAATTAGGAGCGAAAACATCGGATTTTCCAACACTTAAGCTCAAAAAATGCTCGTCGGGGGTCCGGAACGGGAAACGGCCCCCGGAAAAATTCGAAACCAGTACGAGCACTTCGCTCAAGAGTAGAGCGACTCGGAGGAACTGACATTACACAAATTGGACTCCCGGTTAGAGAATTACGATCGAAAACATCGGATTTTCCAACACTTAGGCTCGAAAAAGGCTCGTCGGGGGCCGGAACGGAAAACGGCCCCCGGAAAAATTCGAAACCGGCATGAGCACTTCGCTCGATGGTAGACTGACTCGTAGGAACTGACATTATACAATAGGACTCCCGGTTAGAGAATTACGAGCAAAAACATCGGATTTTCAACACTTAGGCTCGAAAAAGGCCTGTCGGGGTTTTCGGAAAGGGAACGGCCCCCGGAAAAATTCGAAAACCGGCACGAGCACTTTGCTCGAGGGTAGAGTGACTCGTACGAACTGACGGCTCGCAATTGGACTCCCGGTTAGAGAATTACGAGCGAAAACATCGGATTTTCCAACACTTATGCTCGAAAAAGGCCCGCTGGGGGTCCAGAATGGGAAACGGCCCCCGGAAAAATTCGAAACCGACACAACCACCTCGCTTGAGGATATAGTGACTCGTAGGAACTGACGGCTCGTAAATAGGACTCCCGGTTAGAGAATTACGTGCAAAAACATCGGATTTTCCAACACTTAGGCTCGAAAAAGGCTCGTCGGGGGTCCGAAATGGGAAATGGCCCCCATAAAAACTCAAAACCGGCACGAGCACTTCGCTTGAGGGTATAGTGACTCGTAGGAACTGACGGCTCGCAAATTGGACTCCCGGTTAGAGAATTAGGAGCGAAAACATCGGATTTTCCAACACTTAAGCTCAAAAAAGGCTCGTCGGGGGTCCGGAACGGGAAACGGCCCCCGGAAAAAATTCGAAACTGGTACGAGCACTTCGCTCAAGAGTAGAGCGACTCGGAGGAACTGACATTATACAAATAGGATTCCCGGTTAGAGAATTACGATCGAAAACATCGGATTTTCCAACAACTTAGGCTCGAAAAAGGCCTGTCGGGGTTTCGGAACGGGAAAGGGCCCCCGGAAAATTTGAAACCGGCACGAGCACTTTTGCTTGAGGGTAGAGTGACTCGTACGAACTGACGGCTCGCAATTGGACTCCCGGTTAAAGAATTACGAGCGAAAACATCGGATTTTCCAACACTTAGGCTTGAAAAAGGCTCGTCGGGGGTCCGGAACGGGAAACGGCCCCCGGAAAAATTCAAAACCGGGACGAGCACTTCGCTCGAGGGTAGAGCGACTCGTATGAACTGACATTATACAAATAGGACCCCCGGTTAGAGAATTACGAGCGAAAACATCGGATTTTCCAACACTTAGGCTCAAAAAAGGCCTGTCGGGGTTTCGGAATGGGAAACGGCCCCCGAAAAAATTCGAAACCGGCACGAGCACTTTGCCGAGGGTCGAGTGACTCGTACGAACTGACTGCTAGCAATTGGACTCCCGGTTAGAGAATTACGAGTGAAAACATCGGATTTTCCAACACTTACGCTCGAAAAAGGCCCGTCGGGGGTCCGGAATCGGAAACGGCCCCCGGAAAATTTTGAAACCGGCACGAGCACTTCACTCGAGGGTAGAGTGACTCGTAGGAACAGACGGCTCGCAAATAGGACTCCCGATTAGAGAATTACGAGCGAAAACATCGGATTTTCCAACACTTCGGCTAGAAAAAGGCTCGTCGGGGGTCCGAAACGGGAAACGGCCCCCGGAAAAATTCAAAACCGGCACGAGCGCTTCGCTCGAGGGTAGAGTGACTCGTAGGAACTGACGGCTCGCAAATAGGACTCCCGGTTAGAAAATTACGAGCGAAAACATCAGATTTTCCAACACTTAGGCTCGAAAAATGCCCGTCGGGGTTCCGAAATAGGAGACGGCCCTCAAAAAAATTCAAAACCAGCACGAGCACTTCGCTTGAGGGTATAGTGACTCGTAAGAACTGACGGCTCGCAAATTGGACTCCCGGTTAGAGAATTACGAGCGAAAACATCGAATTTTCCAACACTTAGGATCGAAAAATGCCCGTCGGAGGTCCGGAACGGGAAACGGCCCCCAGAAAATTTTGAAACCAGCACGAGCACTTCGCTTAAGGGTATAGTGACTCGTAAGAACTGACGGCTCGCAAATTGGACTCCCGGTTAGAGAATTACGAGCGAAAACATCGAATATTCCAACACTTAGGCTCGAAAAATGCCCGTCGGAGGTCCGGAATGGGAAACGGCCCCGAAAAAAATTGGAAACCGGCAGGAGCACTTTGCTTGAGGGTATAGTGACTCGTAGGAACTGACGGCTCGCAAATTGGACTCCCGGTTAGATAATTACGAGCGAAAACATCGGATTTTCCGACACTTAAGCTCGAAAAAGGCTCGTCGGGGGTCCGGAATGGGAAACGGCCCCCGGAAAAATTCGAAACCGGCACGAGCACTTCCCTCGAGAGTAGAGTGACTCGTAGGAACTGACATTATAAAAATAGGACTCCTAGTTAGAGAATTACGAGCGAAAACATTGGATTTTCCAACACTTAGGCTCGAAAAATGCCCGTCGGAGGTCCGGAATGGGAAACGGCCCCCAGAAAATTTTGAAACCGGCACTAGCACTTCGCTTGAGGGTATAGTGACTTGTAGGAACTGACGGCTCGCAAATTGGACTCCCGGTTAGATAATTACGAGCGAAAACATCGGATTTTCCAACACTTAAGCTCGAAAAAGGCTCGTCGGGGGTCCGGAACGGGAAACGGGCCCCGGAAAAATTCGAAACCGGCACGAGCACTTCCCTCGAGAGTAGAGTGACTCGTAGGAACTGACATTATAAAAATAGGACTCCTAGTTAGAGAATTACGAGCGAAAACATTGGATTTTCCAACACTTAGGCTCGAAAAATGCCCGTCGGGGGTCCGGAATGGGAAACGGCCCCCAGAAAATTTTGAAACCGGCACTAGCACTTCGCTTGAGGGTATAGTGAGTTGTAGGAACTGACGGCTCACAAATTGGACTCCCGGTTAGAGAATTACGAGCAAAAACATCGGATTTTCCATCACTTAGGCTCGAAAAAGGCTCGTCGGGGGCCGGAATGGAAAACGGCCCCCGAAAAAATTTGAAACCGGCATGAGCACTTCGCTCGAGGGTAGACTGACTCGTAGGAACTGACATTATACAAATAGGACCCCCGGTTAGAGAATTACGAGCGAAATTATCGGATTTTCCAACACTTAGGCTCGAAAAAGGCCTGTCGGGGTTTCGGAAAGGGAAACGGCCCCCGGAAAAATTTGAAACCAGCACGAGCACTTTGCTCGAGGGTAGAGTGACTCGTACGAACTGACGGCTCGCAATTGGACTCCCGGTTAGAGAATTACGAGCGAAAACATCGGATTTTCCAACACTTAGGCTCGAAAAAGGCCCGCTGGGGGTCCAGAACGGGAAACGGCCCCCGGAAAAATTCAAAACCGACACAACCACCTCGCTTGAGGATATAGTGACTCGTAGGAACTGACGGCTCGTAAATAGGACTCCCGGTTAGAGAATTACATGCAAAAACATCGGATTTTCCAACACTTTGGCTCGAAAAAGGCTCGTCGGGGGTCCGAAACGGGAAATGGCCCCCATAAAAATTCAAAACCGGCACGAGCACTTCGCTTGAGGGTATAGTGACTCGTAGGAACTGACGGCTCGCAAATTGGACTCCCGGTTAGAGAATTAGGAGCGAAAACATCGGATTTTCCAACACTTAAGCTCAAAAAAGGCTCGTCGGGGGTCCGGAACGGGAAACGGCCCCCGGAAAAATTCGAAACCGGTACGAGCACTTCGCTCAAGAGTAGAGCGACTCGGAGGAACTGACATTATACAAATAGGATTCCCGGTTAGAGAATTACGATCGAAAACATCGGATTTTCCAACACTTAGGCTCGAAAAAGGCCTGTCGGGGTTTCGGAACGGGAAAGGGCCCCCAGAAAAATTTGAAACCGGCACGAGCACTTTGCTTGAGGGTAGAGTGACTCGTACGAACTGACGGCTCGCAACTGGACTCCCGGTTAGAGAATTACGAGTGAAAACATCGGATTTTCTAACACTTAGGCTCGAAAAAGGCTCGTCGGGGGTCCGGAACGGGAAACGGCACTCATAAAAATTCAAAACCGGCGCGAGCACTTCGGTCGAGGGTAGAGTGACTCGTACGAACTGACGGCTCGTAAATTGGACTCCCGGTTAGACAATTACGAGCGAAAACATCGGATTTTCCAACACTTAGGCTCGAAAGAGGCCAGTCGGGGGTCCGGAATGGGAAACGGGCCCCGAAAAAAATCGAAACTGGCACGAGCACTTCGCTCGAGGGTAGAGTGACTCGTAGGAGCTGACGGCTCGCAAATAGGACTCCCGGTTAGAGAATTACGAGCGAAAACATCAGAATTTCCAACACTTAGGCTCGAAAAAGGCACGTCGGGTGTCCGAAACGGGAAACGGCCCCCAGAAAAATTCAAAATCGGGACGAGCACTTCGCTCGAGGGTAGAGCGACTCGTAGGAACTGACATTATACAAATAGGACTCCCGGTTAGAGAATTACGAGCGAAAACATCGGATTTTCCAACACTTAGGCTCAAAAAAGGCCTGTCGGGGTTTCGGAACGGGAAACGGCCCCCGGAAAAATTTGAAACCGGCACGAGCACTATGCTCGAGAGTAGAGTGACTCGTACGAACTGACGGCTCGCAATTGGACTCCCGGTTAGAGAATTACGAGTGAAAACATTGAATTTTCCAACACTTACGCTCGAAAAAAGCCCGTCGGGGGTCCGAAACGGGAAACAACCCCCATAAAATTTTCAAACCGGCACGAGCACTTCACTCGAGGGTAGAGTGACTCGTAGGAAAAGACGGCTCGCAAATAGGACTCCCGATTAGAGAATTACGAGCGAAAACATCGGATTTTCCAACACTTCGGCTAGAAAAAGGCTCGTCGGGGGTCCGAAACGGGAAACGGCCCCCAGAAAAATTCAAAACCGGCACGAGCGCTTCGCTCGAGGGTAGAGTGACTCGTAGGAACTGACGGCTCGCAAATTGGACTCCCGGTTAGAGAATTACGAGCGAAAATATCAGATTTTCCAACACTTAGGCTCGAAAATTGCCCGTCGGGGTTCCGGAATAGGAGACGGCCCTCGAAAAAATTCAAAACCAGCACGAGCACTTCGCTTGAGGGTATAGTGACTTGTAGGAACTGACGGCTCGCAAATTGGACTCCCGGTTAGAGAATTACGAGCGAAAACATCGAATTTTCCAACACTTAGGATCGAAAAATGCCCGTCGGAGGTCCGGAATGGGAAACGGCCCCCAGAAAAATTTGAAACCAGCACGAGCACTTCGCTTAAGGGTATAGTGACTCGTAAGAACTGACGGCTCGCAAATTGGACTCCCGGTTAGAGAATTACGAGCGAAAACATCGAATTTTCCCACACTTAGGCTCGAAAAATGCCCGTCGGAGGTCCGGAAGGGGAAACGGCCCCCAAAAAAATTTGAAACCGGCAGGAGCACTTTGCTTGAGGGTATTGTGACTCGTAGGATCTGACGGCTCGCAAATTGGACTCCCGGTTAGATAATTACGAGCGAAAACATCGGATTTTCCAACACTTAAGCTCGAAAAAGGCTCGTCGGGGGTCCGGAACGGGAAACGGCCCCCGGAAAAATTCGAAACCGACACGAGCACTTCCCTCGAGAGTAGAGTGACTCGTAGGAACTGACATTTTAAAAATAGGACTCCCAATTAGAGAATTACGAGCGAAAACTTCGGATTTTCCAACACTTAGGCTCGAAAAATGCCCGTCGGAGGCCCGGAATGGGAAACGGCCCCCAGAAAATTTTGAAACCGGCACTTGTTAGGATTTTGTTTATTGCAATTTGATGGATGCATTAGCATTTTATTCATCTCATGAATTTTCACACATGCATTGATTTAGAAATTCTTGAAATCTTGATTTACACATGCATTGTTTTAAATCTTGTAAATCCTATGTTTCATGCATGTTTTGGTTTTCATCTTGGATGCAATTTAATTTGAAAAAGAGTTTTATAAATCAAGCAAGCCTATGGTTTTAAAACTTTCTAATCATTTTTGGCTTTTTATATTTCATGTTTTTAAACCTCTTAGAATGATTTAAAATCATGTTTCCATGCTTGATTTAATGGCCCAAAAGAATCCCCTCAAAAATCACTTCGATATATGAGAAAAATGGGAATTCTGGTCCCAGGGTCGACCTGCAGTGTACCAGGTCGACCTGCCCATGGACCAGGTCGACCTGGCACACTGCAGGTCGACCGGGCAGAGGGCCGTTGGCTCTCCAACGGTCATATTTGTGACCGTTTGTATTCGGTCGACCGGGGATGGTATGGGGTCGACCGAAGACACGTTGATACTCACTTTTTGAGTATAAATATGAGTTCATTCCCATGAGAAAAGGGTTGAAGATTTTAGAACTCTTAAGCCTTCTTGGAGGTGTTTGGAGACAAGGAAAAGGGGATGAACTAAGAGAGATTAAGGGGTCATTAGTAAAGCTAAAGCTTGGATCATTAAGTTAAATCATCAAGTAAGCTTTACTTTTATTAATCATATGTTTTATGCTTTGAGTAAATTATTGGTAAATGATTTGTAGCATATAAACTATGATGTGTTAAATCCATTACCTTCATTCAATCTTTGTTTTAGATTGTGATGGATTTCTCACTTTGATTCAAACCAAGTTTTGTGTTAAAACTTTATAAATCATGTTTTGTTAAAACCTTTGATTTGTTATATAAACATGTTTCATTAACTTGTTTGAATCATCTTTGTTGTTTTCATTCATTTGAATCTTAAGTTAAACCTTTGTTTTTGAAAACAACATAGCATAGCACATGCATCACTTGATTAGGCTTAAACATTTACATTCAACTTGTGATCTTTTGATTTTCATATCATTAACAAGTTTGTAGTTGTTCAAGTGATTTGCATATAACTTCAATCAAATCTTTTTATGTGCATTAAACTTTTGAATTGCTTTAAGCATATATTTTGATTAAGCTTTAATTTTAATCTTGATTGAAGTTTTCACACACACACACCTCATTAGCATTCATCTTTGTAATTCTTAGTGTGTTTGTGTGAGTTGTTATTCACTTTCATATCCGCCTATCTTAGAGGCAAATTTATTGAGCTAAATTGTAATCTCATAAGAGTGTTTTGTGAAGACACTTTTTTTGAGAGAAATCTTTTATGTATTAAGGTTATTGCTTAGCCTAAGAAAAGCATTGTGTAAAGGTTATTGCTTAGCCTAAGAAAAGCATTGTGTAAAGGTTATTGCTTAGCCTATAAAAGCACATTGTAAGGTTATTGCTTAGCCTAGAAAAGCATAGTTGTAGAGGTTATTGCTTAGCCTTTTAAAAAGCATAATAGTGGAAATCCGGTGGGGTGTTGGATACACAAGCCGGTAGTGGATGTAGGCATTGAGGCCGAACCACTATAAATGATTGTGTAGTGGTGATTGTTTTTGTGGTGATTATTTTGTTTAGCTTCCGCATTATGTATGTTAATCATCACATGTGACTAGTTAATTTAAAAATAGTTAAAATTGGTCATAATTAGTCATTAAGTGTAGCTCACCCTATTCACCCCCCCTCTAGGGTTAGGATCCCAAGGACTTTCAATTGGTATCAGAGCCTCGTGCTCTATATTAGGATCAAGTGTTTGGAACTCTTGATTAGGTGTAAAAACCTAGAGTTGAAACCCTAGTGTTGTGCCTCCATGAAAATCATAAGAGTGGATTCCACTAGTTTAGACTTTGTAGATTCTTTGGTAGATTCTTCTAGACCCCTCCTTCTTCCCACTATTGGAGATTCAAACAATGAATTTAAAGAATCTCAATTTGAATTAAAAGAGGAAGAAAATGATGAAAATGATAATGACATTGAAAAAGCTTATGAGGATTTGTGCAGATTATCCTTAGAGCTTTCTAAGAAGAATAGAAGATTAAAAGAAGAATCTAAAAGACTAAATCAAGAATTAGTCTCTTCAAAAGATGAACTTAGAGAAAAAGAAGAATTAATAAATTGTGCAGAATCTAAGTTCATGATCTCTTTGCATAATCTATCTAATATTAAAGATGATCTAAGAGAATCAAAGATAGATTATGATAATCTTAATAAGGAAAATTCAAAACTAAGAGATCAATTAAAAAGGCAAGATGAAAACATTAACAACCTAGAATCCAAGTTAACCATTTCTATGGAAAATTTATCTAATGCACAAATTAAGATAAACACTCTAGAACTTGGATCCAATGTTATTAATGAAATTAAATTTGAATTAAAACTTGCCCTTGAAGTGCTAAGCAAATTTAAGGGAATTGAACAAGAAATAACAAAAGTTAAACTTGAAAATTCTACCCTTAAAGAACAAGTCACTCAACTTGAAACCTACAAACAAAAGTATGAGTGCAAATTTACCCATAGTGAAGAAAAATTTGAAAAGTTATTTAAATTGGGTAAATCAAAAGGAGATAGGACGGGTCTTGGATTTAATAGGAATATTTCTCATGATCCTTTAATCACCAACACATTTGTGAAAGGTGAGTCCTCTTTCTCTAGCACTCACACTTCCTTGCCATTGACTAAATGTAATTATTGTGGCATTGAAGGACATTTTAGGTTTGAGTGCAAATTAAGAAGAAGCAATGTGTCTAAATCCATATTTGAACCTAAAAAGGTAAAATCAAATACTATGATGATTAAGACACTAAAATCCAAGGAAGACTCCAAAAAGACTAAACAAGTAAAACCAATTAAAAAGGAGTCTCCTAAAATAGATTCTAAAAAGGTTAAACAAGTTAAACCAACTCTAAAAGAATCTATTAACAAAAAGCTTCTCAATCTTCCTCCATTAACTCAACAAATGAAGGAACTTTTGAAGAAAGTTGCAAAGTTAAATCTTAAATTCAAAAGTCAAATAAATGGAGGAAATAAGAAGAAAAGAAATCAATCCCCTAAGAAGAAAAGTCACCAACCTCAAAAGACTAATCACCAACCTAAGACAAATTTAGTTAAATCTAAACATCATGGTGATAAGTCTAAATTGAAAATTTATCAAGTCAAATCTCCAATAGTTGGTAAGACATTTAAGATAGACCTCAAAGACCAACCCTCTCAAGACCTTAGGTGGATTCCTAAAGTTAGATACTTAGACAAACCTTAAGGCCTTGGACCTCATTGACCAACCTATCCTTCATAGGTAAATCCTTTTGTTGGTCATGTTGCATTTGCATTTTTGTTCTTTCATAAGTTACATTTCTTAAAATGCATTGTTCCCTTATGATCAATTGATTTTGTTTTCATGTACTTCTCTAGTTATACATCATGGTTTTCAAAATCATTTGATTATATTTTTCACATGTTAGATATGCTTTTTACTCTCATATCTTATATTGCATTTCTACATGTTCAATTGATTATGATTTCAAAAGCTTTCATAGCTAGATCCTACATAATCAATTGATTTCGCAAAATCATTTGTTTGAATGTCTTGGTAAAATTTGTTTTTAAAAAAAAAAACAAATGATTTAAATGGATTTGGATTTTCCATGAAATTTCTAAGTTATATCTTTTGATATGGAAAATATGTTTTCTTCAATTTCATACTCATTTTGTCCATTGTTGGATTTTGTTTATGATTTGAAGATTGTTTGAATGGAATTGCTTTAAAACTTCATTAGTTATATTCTTCAAAGCATGTTCCATGTTGTCATTTCCTTTTGTATTTTATTATGCCATTTCAAATGGAAATGAATGTTGTTTTAAGCTATTTGCATCTTTGCTCATTTAGTTACATTCTTTATGCAAATGCTTATTTGTTCCATGTATGGTTGTGCTCTTTAATTATTTTTGTAGTTACCATACTAGAACCCAAAAATCCATCCTCTTGCTTTCTAGTTTTAATTTGACTTGGATGGTTATGATGTTGATTCATGTGTATTTTTCTTATTGATATCATTCTTATACATGTTTCAACTTCATAGTAGTGTTTTCATCATATGAACCTCTTTGAAATCCATTCCTTGAATTTCATAGTTATATCTATTGTTTGATGGATGTCTTAGATATTGAATTCATATGATTTGATACTTTGAAAATTGCATATTCTACTAAGTTATATCTTTTTATGCAATTTCGCTTGTTCATCACTATGCTCATTAGTCAAATCATTAAAAGTGATGAATAATCTTTTTATGATGCTTATTGGAATTTTGTGTTTGTCACATGCTTGCTCTTAATCATGTTTCATGTTCAATTGGTAATCAATTGGTATCATTTTCATTTAGTATCATTTCCAATTGATATCATATCTTGAGTTTGTGATAGACCTTGTATACATTGGATTGATCTTGATAGTCATATGTCTTTTGTTCCATGTCACATTCCATTAGCATCATAATCTTCATGATTGCCACCTCTCTTGAACTTATAGGTAAATCACATGACCACCATGTTTATGTGTTCATAATCTTGGTTGGTTAATGGTTGAGGTAGGCTTCATGATTGAACTTCATTTCACTCATCTTGCACATGATAGTCATATTTAATGAATGTATGAAATGATTTCAAAAATATTCATACCATATGATTTTCATAGTTATATTGATTGATGCTATGTTTAGTATATCCCTTGACCTTGCTCTATATTGGTAATTTGATCATATTGAGCTTTATAGTCAAATATTATTATCAATTGAATCTAATCCTTCACTTGAAGTTAACCCTCAATTGGTTAAACCATCTTCTTCTTGTACCTATTAGTTAAATCCTTGTCAAAAGTTTGACAAAAGAAGAGTATGGATTGAGGGGGAGTAAATCTTCATAGGAAGTATTAGTTTTGATCAAATTCACCCTTATATTGGCTCTTGATACCCTTCTAGCTTATTACCCATGCATGATGACCTGTTATGTACTTCATTTTCGATTTCCTTTGTTAACAGGTGCTACTAGAAGGTATTTCCCTTGTTTCATGTGTGTAGGTACCCCTCTTCCATTGATACCTTTGCAATTTAATGGCAAAGGGGGAGAAAGTTCTCAAGCTTAATGGCGAAGGGGGAGAAAGAATTAAGGGGGAGAAAGTGTTCAAGCTAACTAAAGGTGGAGAGAATGCACATCTTGCCAAAAGGAGAGTGCATGGT
Source organism: Litsea cubeba (assembly GCA_012931725.1). NCBI lineage: Eukaryota > Viridiplantae > Streptophyta > Magnoliopsida > Laurales > Lauraceae > Litsea > Litsea cubeba. Next base: position 107,012,473 of record CM022944.1, on the reverse strand, counting down.
CAAAGGGGAGAAATGAAGAGAAGAAAGCTTGGGAGCTAAAGAAGTTGCTTGGCCAAAGAAAGGAAGATGAAATGAAAGCTTGAAGAATGATCAAGCTCCAAGCATCAAGAAGAATGAAGAATGAAGCTAGAGCCCAAGCTAAACAAAGAGAGCATCCAAAGAAGATTTCAAGCCTAGTCCAGCCAAGGAGGAGCTGAAGACTTAGTGTGGAGATTTAGTGTGAGAAATGTTTGCCATCAAATTGCAAAGGGGGAGATTGTTAGGATTTTGTTTATTGCAATTTGATGGATGCATTAGCATTTTATTCATCTCATGAATTTTCACACATGCATTGATTTAGAAATTCTTGAAATCTTGATTTACACATGCATTGTTTTAAATCTTGTAAATCCTATGTTTCATGCATGTTTTGGTTTTCATCTTGGATGCAATTTAATTTGAAAAAGAGTTTTATAAATCAAGCAAGCCTATGGTTTTAAAACTTTCTAATCATTTTTGGCTTTTTATATTTCATGTTTTTAAACCTCTTAGAATGATTTAAAATCATGTTTCCATGCTTGATTTAATGGCCCAAAAGAATCCCCTCAAAAATCACTTCGATATATGAGAAAAATGGGAATTCTGGTCCCAGGGTCGACCTGCAGTGTACCAGGTCGACCTGCCCATGGACCAGGTCGACCTGGCACACTGCAGGTCGACCGGGCAGAGGGCCGTTGGCTCTCCAACGGTCATATTTGTGACCGTTTGTATTCGGTCGACCGGGGATGGTATGGGGTCGACCGAAGACACGTTGATACTCACTTTTTGAGTATAAATATGAGTTCATTCCCATGAGAAAAGGGTTGAAGATTTTAGAACTCTTAAGCCTTCTTGGAGGTGTTTGGAGACAAGGAAAAGGGGATGAACTAAGAGAGATTAAGGGGTCATTAGTAAAGCTAAAGCTTGGATCATTAAGTTAAATCATCAAGTAAGCTTTACTTTTATTAATCATATATTTTATGCTTTGAGTAAATTATTGGTAAATGATTTGTAGCATATAAACTATGATGTGTTAAATCCATTACCTTCATTCAATCTTTGTTTTAGATTGTGATGGATTTCTCACTTTGATTCAAACCAAGTTTTGTGTTAAAACTTTATAAATCATGTTTTGTTAAAACCTTTGATTTGTTATATAAACATGTTTCATTAACTTGTTTGAATCATCTTTGTTGTTTTCATTCATTTGAATCTTAAGTTAAACCTTTGTTTTTGAAAACAACATAGCATAGCACATGCATCACTTGATTAGGCTTAAACATTTACATTCAACTTGTGATCTTTTAATTTTCATATCATTAACAAGTTTGTAGTTGTTCAAGTGATTTGCATATAACTTCAATCAAATCTTTTTATGTGCATTAAACTTTTGAATTGCTTTAAGCATATATTTTGATTAAGCTTTAATTTTAATCTTGATTGAAGTTTTCACACACACACACCTCATTAGCATTCATCTTTGTAATTCTTAGTGTGTTTGTGTGAGTTGTTATTCACTTTCATATCCGCCTATCTTAGAGGCAAATTTATTGAGCTAAATTGTAATCTCATAAGAGTGTTTTGTGAAGACACTTTTTTTGAGAGAAATCTTTTATGTATTAAGGTTATTGCTTAGCCTAAGAAAAGCATTGTGTAAAGGTTATTGCTTAGCCTAAGAAAAGCATTGTGTAAAGGTTATTGCTTAGCCTATAAAAGCACATTGTAAGGTTATTGCTTAGCCATGAAAAGCATAGTTGTAGAGGTTATTGCTTAGCCTTTTAAAAAGCATAATAGTGGAAATCCGGTGGGGTGTTGGATACACAAGCCGGTAGTGGATGTAGGCATTGAGGCCGAACCACTATAAATGATTGTGTAGTGGTGATTGTTTTTGTGGTGATTATTTTGTTTAGCTTCCGCATTATGTATGTTAATCATCACATGTGACTAGTTAATTTAAAAATAGTTAAAATTGGTCATAATTAGTCATTAAGTGTAGCTCACCCTATTCACCCCCCCTCTAGGGTTAGGATCCCAAGGACTTTCAGCACTAGCACTTCGCTTGAGGGTATAGCGACTTATAGGAACTGACGGCTCACAAATTGGACTCCCGGTTAGAGAATTACGAGCAAAAACATCAGATTTTCCAACACTTAGGCTCGAAAAAGGCTCGTCGGGGGCCGGAACGGAAAACGGCCCCCGAAAAAATTCGAAACCGGCATGAACACTTCGCTCGAGGGTAGACTGACTCGTAGGAACTGACATTATACAAATAGGACTCCCGGTTAGAGAATTACGAGCAAAAACATTGGATTTTCCAACACTTAGGCTCGAAAAAGGCCTGTCGGGGTTTCGGAAAGGGAAACGGCCCCCGGAAAAATTCGAAATCGGCACGAGCACTTTGCTCGAGGGTAGAGTGACTCGTACGAACTGACGGCTCGCAATTGGACTCCCGGTTAGAGAATTACGAGCGAAAACATCGGATTTTCCAACACTTAGGCTCGAAAAAGGCCCGCTGGGGGTCCAGAACGGGAAACGGCCCCCGGAAAAATTCAAAACCGACACAACCACCTCGCTTGAGGATATAGTGACTCGTACGAACTGACGGCTCGTAAATTGGACTCCCGGTTAGAGAATTACGAGCGAAAACATCGAATTTTCCAACACTTAGGCTCGAAAAATGCCCGTCGGAGGTCCGGAATGGGAAACGGCCCCCAAAAAAATTTGAAACCGGCAGGAGCACTTTGCTTGAGGGTATAGTGACTCGTAGGAACTGACGGCTCGCAAATTGGACTCCCGGTTAGATAATTACGAGCGAAAACATCGGATTTTCCAACACTTAAGCTCGAAAAAGGCTCGTCGGGGGTCCGGAACGGGAAACGGCCCCCGAAAAAATTCGAAACCGGCACGAGCACTTCCCTCGAGAGTAGAGTGACTCGTAGGAACTGACATTATAAAAATAGGACTCCTAGTTAGAGAATTACGAGCGAAAACATCGGATTTTCCAACACTTAGGCTCGAAAAATGCCCGTCGGAGGTCCGAAATGGGAAACGGCCCCCAGAAAATTTTGAAACCGGCACTAGCACTTCGCTTGAGGGTATAGTGACTTGTAGGAACTGACGGCTCACAAATTGGACTCCCGGTTAGAGAATTATGAGCAAAAACATCGGATTTTCCAACACTTAGGGTCGAAAAAGGCTCGTCGGGGGCCGGAACGGAAAACGGCCCCCGGAAAAATTCGAAACCGGCATGAGCACTTCGCTCGAGGGCAGACTGACTCGTAGGAACTGACATTATACAAATAGGACTCCCGGTTAGAGAATTACGAGCGAAAACATCGGATTTTCCAACACTTAGGCTCGAAAAAGGCCTGTCGGGGTTTCGGAAAGGGAAACGGCCCCCGGAAAAATTCGAAACCGGCACGAGCACTTTGCTCGAGGGTAGAGTGACTCGTACGAACTGACGGCTCGCAATTGGACTCCCGGTTAGAGAATTACGAGCGAAAACATCGGATTTTCCAACACTTAGGCTCGAAAAAGGCCCGCTGGGGGTCCGGAATGGGAAACGGCCCCCGAAAAAATTCGAAACCGACACAACCACCTCGCTTGAGGATATAGTGACTCGTAGGAACTGACGGCTCGTAAATAGGACTCCCGGTTAGAGAATTACGTGCAAAAACATCGGATTTTCCAACACTTAGGCTCGAAAAAGGCTCGTCGGGGGTCCGAAACGGGAAATGGACCCCATTAAAATTCAAAACCGGCACGAGCACTTCGCTTGAGGGTATAGTGACTCGTAGGAACTGACGGCTCGCAAATTGGACTCCCGGTTAGAGAATTAGGATCGAAAACATCGGATTTTCCAACACTTAAGCTCAAAAAAGGCTCGTCGGGGGTCCGGAATGGGAAACGGCCCCCGGAAAAATTCGAAACCGGTACGAGCACTTCGCTCAAGAGTAGAGCGACTCGGAGGAACTGACATTATACAAATAGGATTCCCGGTTAGAGAATTACGATCGAAAACATCGGATTTTCCAACACTTAGGCTCGAAAAAGGCCTGTCGGGGTTTCGGAACGGGAAGGGCCCCCGGAAAAATTTAAAACTGGCACAAGCACTTTGCTTGAGGGTAGAGTGACTCGTACGAACTGACGGCTCGCAATTGGACTCCCGGTTAGAGAATTACGAGCGAAAACATCGGATTTTCCAACACTTAGGCTCGAAAAAGGCTCGTCGGGGGTCCAGAATGGGAAACGGCACTCGGAAAAATTCAAAACCGGCACGAGCACTTCGGTCGAGGGTAGAGTGACTCGTACGAACTGACGGCTCGTAAATTGGACTCCCGGTTAGACAATTACGAGCGAAAACATCGGATTTTCCAACACTTAGGCTTGAAAAAGGCCAGTCGGGGGTCCGGAATGGGAATCGGCCCCCAGAAAAAATCGAAACTGGCACGATCACTTCGCTCGAGGGTAGAGTGACTCGTAGGAGCTGACGGCTCGCAAATAGGACTCCCTGGTTAGAGAATTTGTTGGATATCGCGATCACTGAGAGGGGGGGGTGCATCAGTGATTTCTAAAAACAGGTCCAATTCAACAACAAAACAAGTCAAACCACACAATGACACCAGATTTAACGTGGTTCACCAAAAGGCTACGTCCACGGATCAAAACCGTCCGAACACCGATCCGGTACAGGTCTGAATATATTTAGTCGCACCAACGACAAAGAGCACCAACCCTTAGTTTCAGATAGCACCAACTATCTAGGAAGCACCGACTCCCCTTACAATTTATCTGCACCCACAGATAGGATCACCAAACCCCAAACACCAAGCACCAACTTGATGTAAAAACAGAATAGAAGATAAACTCTGTCTACAGCCCTTCCCCTCTACAATTCTCTCTCTCTCAATCCCTTACAAATTGAAATTAGAGCATAAACAGAGAGACACTTATCTTATGGACGAAATACCATCTTCAAGAGCACATCCTCGTCCACACTTGCTGTAGAAAGATGCAGCACAACAGCACACAGCAACAGCACTCTATTCTCTCAAAAACTCTCACTCTTTTCTCTTCTCTTCTTTCTCTCTTCTGGTGTATTTATGAACGACCCATACATGCCTTTTTATAGGTCTTAATAACCCTAGCAAGTCTCCAAATTCGGCTACAATTTGCTTAGAAAGAGTCCCAAACGAAATAATAAAGAATGCTGAATTTTCGTGCACAACTTCTAATTCTGAGCAAAACTCTGGTTCCCGTGCTCGGTCGACATCCTGCTGTCTTCGGTCGACCGACGACACATAATGGAAACAGATAACTATCGTGCTCGGTCGACATCATGCCTTGTTCGGTCGACATCATACACTGCTCGGTCGACATCCTGGGATGCCCGGTCGACCGAAGACAGACTGTGTCACGAAAATAACTGAGAGCTACCTGAATCTATTTCTGCAGGTTTCTTCTTGCTCGGTCGACCGAATGGGGTGCCCGGTCGACCGCGTGCTCTGCTTCAGGAATTCTGAATTCCTGACTGTTTCAATTCTGATTCTTCTTTTCAGCTCTATCAACACCAGCCTTTTAACATCTCGTTTGTGACAATGTGTTGACAATAATTCCAACTCAAGAACAATACTTGAGATACTATCTTCTTCAATTCGTCAAAAGACTTTCAAGTCATCTCAAATTCCAACAATCTCCCCCTTTGGAATTGTTGGCAACACTATTGGAACTTCAACACTCACTTGGAACCAATTCTGAAATTCTGAAATAACAACCATGCACTGTCAACAATCTCCCCCTAGCTTTCATAGCATAACATCTTTCCTTGCTATCATAGCATAACATCTCTCCCCCTTTGACAACAAGTCCAAAGGGACCAAACCGAGGAGCGAATAGGATATTCAATGAATGCATTGCTCCCCCTTTCAAGCACAACTCCTACGGTTTAGGAGAGTGAGTAACTCCTAACTTTTTCCGGAGATACTCGAAGACTTCCTTTGGCAGAGGTTTCGTGAAAATATCAGCCACTTCCTCAGTTGTTGGAACATATTCCAACTTGACCTCTCCATCAGCAACTTTATCTTTAAGAAAATGGTAACGAATTGCTACATGCTTTGTTCGAGAGTGCTGAACAGGATTCTTAGATATATGAATTGCACTCGTGTTGTCACATAGGATCGGCGTAGGATCCGTTGTAGGAACTCCTAGATCAGAGAGCATTTGCCGCATCCATAACACTTGCGTACAACAAGTTGCCACTGCAATATATTCCGCTTCCGCTGTCGAAAGGGATACTGAGTCTTGCTTCTTACTATGCCAAGCAACTAATCTTTCTCCAAGATAAAATGCGCCGCCGCTAGTACTCTTGCGATCATCTACGCATCCAGCCCAATCGGCATCAGAATATGCAACAAGAGTGAAGGATTTGCCTTTGGGATACCAGATACCAAGCTCCATAGTACCTTTCAGATATCGAAAGATTCTTTTCACTGCTGTAAGGTGCGTTTCAGTTGGTGCTGCTTGAAAACGTGCAACCATACATACTGCTTGTAGAAGATCTGGTCTTGTAGCAGTCAAGTAGAGCAAGCTTCCTATCATAGAGCGATAGGTGGTATGATCAACGGACGAGGCCTTATCATCTTTGCTAAGCTTCGTGTTCGTTGACATTGGTGTGCTCACTGGCTTGCTGTCTTCCATATTGAACCGTTTCAGCATTTCCTTAATGTACTTCATTTGTGATATGAAGATACCATGTTTCAGCTGCTGAACTTGTAAACCAAGAAAGAACTTTAGTTCTCCAAGCATCGACATTTCAAATTCTTTCTTCATCTCTTCAGCAAAATTCCTGCACATCTCCTCATCATTGCCACCAAAGATTATGTCATCAACATAAACAATGACAACCAGCTGTTTGCTTAACTCAGTTTTGACATACAGATTGCTATCAACCATTCCTTTTCCAAAACCGATCTTGCGGAGATAGAGATCCAGCCTTGCATACCATGCCCTTGGCGCTTGTTTCAGTCCATAAAGAGCCTTTTTCAACTTGCACACTAGATCTGAATTTTTGCTGATGAGAAAACCATCAGGTTGCTCAATGTAGACCTCTTCTTCAAGTAAACCATTCAAGAAAGCTGACTTTACGTCCATCTGAAATACCTTGAAGGTTTTGTATGCTGCCAATGCAAGAAACATACGAATAGCTTCCAGACGAGCCACCGGTGCAAAGGTCTCTTCAAAATCTATGCCTTCAACTTGAGCATAGCCTTTACAAACCAACCTTGCTTTGTTTCTAATGACTTGACCATCTTCATTCAGCTTATTCCGAAAGACCCATTTAGTACCAATAACATTCTCATCAGTAGGTCTAGGAACAAGTTCCCATGTGGAGTTCTTCTCAATTTGCTCCAACTCCTCATGCATAGCTTTCAACCTACTTTCATCGAGACTGGCTTCAGTCACAGTCTTGGGTTCAATGGTGGACATAAGTGAGTAATTGCTAACTACACTATGTCTAGTTTGAACGCCTGCCTTAGGATCTCCAATGATTTGATCCTTAGGGTGTTGCTCTACCCAAGTGCTGTGCTTCTTAGGTGTAGTATCTTCTGAGTCATCCTTTGATTTCTCAGAATCATTAGATTCAGCCATCTCATCATCAATCTCACTCGAGTCCTCATAAACTGGACTGTCATTATGAGTTGCATTCTTTGGTTCAATATTCTCATCTATTCTCACATCAGCACTTTCTATGATTTTTCTGGTTCTTTTGTTAAGACACCTATATGCCTTGCTAGTAGAGGAGTAACCCAGAAATATACCTTCGTCAGCTCTTTCTTCAAATTTGCCCGGATTTTGTTCGAGCCGCTTGATGTAACACTTGCTGCCGAAGACACTGAAGTGCTTGACTGTTGCTTTTCTTCCAAACCATAGCTCATAGGGAGTTTTGACTTCATGTGGCCTGATCAAGCATCGATTTTGAATGTATACAGCCGTATGGATTGCCTCTTTCCAATACTTGTCAGCCATCTTGCTTTCACTTAGCATTGTACGAGCCATCTCTTGTACGGTGCGATTCTTCCGTTCCACAACCCCATTTTGCTGTGGAGTTCTAGGGGCTGAGTACTGTCTTTGAATGCCTTGATGTTCACAATATTTAGTGAACTCTTCAGATGTGAACTCGCCTCCACGATCAGACCTTAAAATCTTGATACGTTTTTCCAATTGATTTTCAACCTGTGCTTTAAACACTTTAAAACGATCAAGTGCTTGATGCTTATGCTTAAGAAATAATACCCATGTCATACGAGTATAATCATCAATGCATAACATGAAATACTTATCTCCATTGGTGCTTTGAGTTCGCATCGGTCCACAGAGATCAGTGTGCACTAGCTCAAGAGGTTTCTTGGAATGATGCTCCTTTGACTTGAACATAACCCTCGTTTGCTTTCCCTTTTGGCAAGAGTCGCAAATGGGATTGGAAGGCTTTTCAACTGTAGACATGCCTCTTACAGCCTTTGAATTGCAAATCTTTGACATGTTATCAAAGCTTAGATGCCCAAGACGTTTGTGCCACAACCAACTTTCCTCTGTCCGACTCATCAAGCAGGTCTTTTCAGCTCCATCTGACAATGTATAGAGATTTCCAGCAATTCTTGATCCAGTTGCCACTGTTTTGCCGTTGCTACTCTTCTTGATGGCAAACCCATTCTTTGTGAAGATAACTTCGTGACCCTTGTCACAGATCTGGCTCACACTAAGCAGGTTGTGTCTCAATCCAGACACATATAAGACTTCTTCCGATCTGATCTTGTTTGCCATAAGCTGAATAACACCTTTTCCGCAGATTTTGGCACCATCATTGTTGCCAAACTTTACTGAACCGCCTTCATAGTGCTGTAATTTGATGAATTTCTCTTTATCACCAGTCATATGGCTTGAACAACCACTATCAAGGACCCATGGTGCTGCCTTCTTTTGTGCATTGAATGCCATTTGCACAATGAGAGATTCTTTGGGACTTTCTGCACTTTGCTTTGCTCTCCAAGCCTTGACTAACTTGGGTTTCTTTTCAACCTGAAATTTGTTAGCAATAGGCAACCTACAATCCCTAGCCAAGTGTCCATAATTATAGCACTTATGGCACTCAATTTTGTGGCTACTTAGGATTGAAAAAGGATTTCTAGTCACAAGTAGGCTGTTTCTAACATAGAATCTACAATAAGCTCTTTTATGTCCAAACATATTACAATGAAAGCAATAACCATAGAATTTGTATCTTCTTTGTGGCTGGTTAGTCTTCATTACCTTTCTAACAGGAATGGACTCCATTCTAGGTTGAGTGGGCTTCATAGAGTTAGAAGTTGCAGTGACTTGCTTCACAAACTCTTTCTTTTCAGGAGGTGCAATCTTAGAGGATTCACCTTTCTCAAATCCTAGACCAAATCTGAAGTGGGCAGGTCTTTGAACTTTCAGTAGTTCATCGAGTTTCATAGTCCCTTCAATCGCTTGGAGCGCTTTGAGTTTTTTGCTATTTTCCAAATTTTCAGCCTTTGCTCTAGCGATCTCAGTTTCAAGTTTCATAGCCTCTTCCTTTTTGATACTTATTTGGTTTTCAAGGACTTCTACCAGTTCTTTTATATTCTTCTACTTGAGTTTTCAAAGCAATAATAGAACTTTCAGATTCATGGAGAAGTTTCAGATTTTTCTTACTTGTTTTGCGTTCCATGCTAAGCTCCTCAAGTGCGGCTATGAGTTCCTCTTCAAGATTGACTTCAGCCTCCTCTTCCTCTTTCGGATCTAGCTCTTCTTCTTCTTCAACAGTGACCATGAAGAGAGCTTCGGTTGATTCATCATCGTCTGAAGATTCAGACGTGCTGTCATCTTGTTGACATAGAAAGTTTTTAGGTTTGCCCCTTTTTCTGAAATTTCTCTTTCCTTTACTCTTTTCAGCATAAGAGTCATTATCATTGTCTTCTTTTAGCGGACACTTCGCAGCAAAGTGACCAACACCTCCACAATTGAAGCATTTAAAGGGTAGCTTCCCTTTATACTTGCCATTGCTTCCTTTTTTCAACTTTCTAACGAATTGAGCCTCAAGCTCATCATCATCAGAATCAACATCATGACCAGCAGTCTCTTTTGCCTTTTTTTGAACTTTGAAGGCCGCTTCTTTATCAGATGAAGACGTCTTTCCTATGCGCATCTCATAGGCAGTTAGAGAACCATGTAATTCATCCATGGAAAATGCATTCAGATCTTTTGCTTCTTCGATGGCTGAGACTTTTGAATCAAACCGGGGAAGAAGAGATCTTAGAACCTTTTTGACGATGACCGGCTCTTTAATCTCCTCCCCTAGTCCACGAATGTCATTCGTGACTTCATTCACTCGTTGCATATACGAGTCAACATTCTCGCTTTCTTCCATGCGAAGAGACTCGAATTGAGAGCGATGAGTTTGCAATTTGGCTTCTTTAATCTTCTCATCACCTTCAAGTATGCTTTGCTACTTGTCCCAAATTTCCTTGGCTGTTTTGCATGCAATTACTTTGACAAGCTCGCTGTCCACAAGGCCACTAAAGAGTGCATTCTGCGCCTTGGAGTCGTTGTCTGCCAACTTCTTCGATGCAGTATCATTGGGTACGGTGGCAGTATTGTAACCGACTCTGACAGCCTCCCAAACATCATAGCCAAGAGATTTGATGAAGGCTTGCATCCTAATCTTCCAAAAAGAGTAATTAGAACCATCAAACAGAGGTGCTTTCATATTCCCTGTATTGACTGCCATGTGATTTGACAAGAGATCACCCTTAGCGTATTAAACTGATCAAGGGAGCCTCGCTCTGATACCAATTGTTGGATATCGCGATCACTGAGAGGGGGGGGGGTGAATCAGTGATTTCTAAAAACAGGTCCAATTCAACAACAAAACAAGTCAAACCACACAATGACACCAGATTTAACGTGGTTCACCAAAAGGCTACGTCCACGGATCAAAACCGTCCGAACACCGATCCGGTACAGGTCTGAATATATTTAGTCGCACCAACGACAAAGAGCACCAACCCTTAGTTTCAGATAGCACCAACTATCTAGGAAGCACCGACTCCCCTTACAATTTATCTGCACCCACAGATAGGATCACCAAACCCCAAAACACCAAGCACCAACTTGATGTAAAACAGAATAGAAGATAAACTCTGTCTACAGCCCTTCCCCTCTACAATTCTCTCTCTCTCAATCCCTTACAAATTGAAATTAAAGCATAAACAGAGAGACACTTATCTTATGGACGAAATACCATCTTCAAGAGCACATCCTCGTCCACACTTGCTGTAGAAAGATGCAGCACAACAGCACACAGCAACAGCACTCTATTCTCTAAAAAACTCTCACTCTTTTCTCTTCTCTTCTTTCTCTCTTCTGGTGTATTTATGAACGACCCATACATGCCTTTTTATAGGTCTTAATAACCCTAGCAAGTCTCCAAATTCGGCTACAATTTGCTTAGAAAGAGTCCCAAACGAAATAATAAAGAATGCTGAATTTTCGTGCACAACTTCTAATTCTGCGCAACTCTGGTTCCCGTGCTCGGTCGACATCCTGCTGTCTTCGGTCGACCGACGACACATAATGGAAACAGATGACTATCGTGCTCGGTCGACATCATGCCTTGTTCGGTCGACATCATACACTGCTCGGTCGACATCCTGGGATGCCCGGTCGACCGAAGACACACTGTGTCACGAAAATAACTGAGAGCTACCTGAATCTGTTTCTGCAGGTTTCTTCTTGCTCGGTCGACCGAATGGGGTGCCCGGTCGACCGCGTGCTCTGCTTCAGGAATTCTGAATTCCTGACTGTTTCAATTCTGATTCTTCTTTTCAGCTCTATCAACACCAGCCTTTTAACATCTCGTTTGTGACAATGTGTTGACAATAATTCCAACTCAAGAACAATACTTGAGACACTATCTTCTTCAATTCGTCAAAAGACTTTCAAGTCATCTCAAATTCCAACAGAATTACGAGCGAAAACATCAGAATTTCCAACACTTAGGCTCGAAAAAGGCCCGTCGGGGGTCCGAAACGGGAAACGGCCCCCGGAAAAATTCAAAATCGGGACGAGCACTTCGCTCGAGGGTAGAGCGACTCGTAGGAACTGACATTATACAAATAGGACTCCCGGTTAGAGAATTACGAGCGAAAACATCGGATTTTCCAACACTTAGGCTCAAAAAAGGCCTGTCGGGGTTTCGAGACGGGAAACGGCCCCCGGAAAAATTTGAAACCGGCACGAGCACTTTGCTCGAGGGTAGAGTGACTCGTACGAACTGACGGCTCGCAATTGGACTCCCGGTTAGAGAATTACGAGCGAAAACATTGAATTTTCCAACACTTACGCTCGAAAAAAGCCCGTCGGGGGTCCGGAACGGGAAACAACCCCTAGAAAATTTTAAAACCGGCACGAGCACTTCACTCGAGGGTAGAGTGACTCGTAGGAACAGACGGCTCGCAAATAGGACTCCCGATTAGAGAATTACGAGCGAAAACATCGGATTTTCCAATACTTCGGCTAGAAAAAGGCTCGTCGGGGGACCGAAATGGGAAACGGCCCCCAGAAAAATTCAAAACCAGCACGAGCGCTTCGCTCGAGGGTAGAGTGACTCGTAGGAACTGATGGCTCGCAAATTGGACTCCCGGTTAGAGAATTACGAGCGAAAACATCGGATTTTCCAACACTTAGGCTCGAAAAATGACCGTCGGGGTTCCGGAACAGGAGACGGCCCTCGAAAAAATTCAAAACCAGAACGAGCACTTCGCTTGAGGGTATAGTGACTCGTAGGAACTGACGGCTCGCAAATTGGACTCCCGGTTAGAGAATTACGAGCGAAAACATCGAATTTTCCAACACTTAGGATCGAAAAATGCCCGTCGGAGGTCCGAAATGGGAAACGGCCCCCAGAAAAATTTGAAACCAGCACGAGCACTTTGCTTAAGGGTATAGTGACTCGTAAGAACTGACGGCTCGCAAATTGGACTCCCGGTTAGAGAATTACGAGCGAAAACATCGAATTTTCCAACACTTAGGCTCGAAAAATGCCCGTCGGAGGTCCGGAATGGGAAACGGCCCCCAAAAAAATTTGAAACCGGTAGGAGCACTTTGCTTGAGGGTATAGTGACTCGTAGGAACTGACGGCTTGCAAATTGGACTCCCGGTTAGATAATTACGAGCGAAAACATCGGATTTTCCAACACTTAAGCTCGAAAAAGGCTCGTCGGGGGTTCGGAACGGGAAACGGCCCCCGGAAAAAATCGAAACCGGCACGAGCACTTCCCTCGACAGTATAGTGACTCGTAGGAACTGACATTATAAAAATAGGACTCCCAGTTAGAGAATTACGAGCGAAAACATCGGATTTTCCAACACTTAGGCTCGAAAAATGCCCGTCGGAGGTCCGGAATGGGAAACGGCGCCCAGAAAATTTTGAAACCGGCACTAGCACTTCGCTTGAGGGTATAGTGACTTGTAGGAACTGACGGCTCACAAATTGGACTCCCGGTTAGAGAATTACGAGCAAAAACATCGGATTTTCCAACACTTAGGCTCGAAAAAGGCTCGTCGGGGGCCGGAATGGAAAACGGCCCCCGGAAAAATTCGAAACCGGCATGAGCACTTCGCTCGAGGGTAGACTGACTCGTAGGAACTGACATTATACAAATAGGACTCCCGGTTAGAGAATTACGAGCGAAAACATCGGATTTTCCAACACTTAGGCTCGAAAAAGGCCTGTCAGGGTTTCGGAAAGGGAAACGGCCCCCAGAAAAATTCGAAACCGGCACGAGCACTTTGCTCGAGGGTAGAGTGACTCGTACGAACTGACGGCTCACAATTGGACTCCCGGTTAGAGAATTACGAGCGAAAACATCGGATTTTCCAACACTTAGGCTCGAAAAAGGCCCGCTGGGGGTACAGAACGGGAAACGGCCCCCGGAAAAATTCGAAACCGACACAACCACCTCGCTTGAGGATATAGTGACTCGTAGGAACTGACGGCTCGTAAATAGGACTCCCGGTTAGAGAATTACGTGCAAAAACATCGGATTTTCCAACACTTAGGCTCGAAAAAGGCTCGTCGGGGGTCCGAAACGGGAGATGGCCCCCATAAAAATTCAAAACCGGCACGAGCACTTCGCTTGAGGGTATAGTGACTCGTAGGAACTGACGGCTCGCAAATTGGACTCCCGGTTAGAGAATTAGGAGCGAAAACATCGGATTTTCCAACACTTAAGCTCAAAAAAGGCTCGTCGGGGGTCCGGAATGGGAAACGGCCCCCGAAAAAATTCGAAACCGGTACGAGCACTTCGCTCAAGAGTAGAGCGACTCGGAGGAACTGACATTATACAAATAGGATTCCCGGTTAGAGAATTACGATCGAAAACATCGGATTTTCCAACACTTAGGCTCGAAAAAGGCCTGTCGGGGTTTCGGAACGGGAAAGGGCCCCCGAAAAAATTTGAAACCGGCACGAGCATTTTGCTTGAGGGTAGAGTGACTCGTACGAACTGACGGCTCGCAATTGGACTCCCGGTTAGAGAATTACGAGCGAAAACATCGGATTTTCCAACACTTAGGCTCGAAAAAGGCTCGTCGGGGGTCCGGAATGGGAAACGGCCCCCGGAAAAATTCAAAACCGGGACGAGCACTTCGCTCGAGGGTAGAGCGACTCGTAGGAACTGACATTATACAAATAGGACCCCCGGTTAGAGAATTACGAGCGAAAACATCAGATTTTCCAACACTTAGGCTCAAAAAAGGCCTGTCGGGGTTTCGGAATGGGAAACGGCCCCCGGAAAAATTCGAAACCGGCACGAGCACTTTGCTCGAGGGCCGAGTGACTCGTACGAACTGACGGCTCGCAATTGGACTCCCGGTTAGAGAATTACGAGTGAAAACATCGGATTTTCCAACACTTACGCTCGAAAAAGGCCCGTCGGGGGTCCGGAATGGGAAACGGCCCCCGGAAAATTTTGAAACCGGCACGAGCACTTCACTCGAGGGTAGAGTGACTCGTAGGAACAGACGGCTCGCAAATAGGACTCCCGATTAGAGAATTACGAGCAAAAACATCGGATTTTCCAACACTTCGGCTAGAAAAAGGCTCGTCGGGGGACCGAAATGGGAAACGGCCCCCGGAAAGATTCAAAACCGGCACGAGCGCTTCGCTCGAGGGTAGAGTGACTCGTAGGAACTGACGGCTCACAAATAGGACTCCCGGTTAGAGAATTACGAGCGAAAACATCGAATTTTCCAACACTTAGGATCGAAAAATGCCCGTCGGAGGTCCGGAACGGGAAACGGCCCCCAGAAAAATTTGAAACCAGCACGAGCACTTCGCTTAAGGGTATAGTGACTCGTAAGAACTGACGGCTCGCAAATTGGACTCCCGGTTAGAGAATTACGAGCGAAAACATCGAATTTTCCAACACTTAGGCTCGAAAAATGCCCGTCGGAGGTCCGGAACGGGAAACGGCCCCCAAAAAAATTTGAAACCGGCAGGAGCACTTTGCTTGAGGGTATAGTGACTCGTAGGAACTGACGGCTCGCAAATTGGACTCCCGGTTAGATAATTACGAGCGAAAACATCGAATTTTCCAACACTTAGGCTCGAAAAATGCCCGTCGGAGGTCCGGAACGGGAAACGGCCCCCAAAAAAATTTGAAACCGGCAGGAGCACTTTGCTTGAGGGTATAGTGACTCGTAGGAACTGACGGCTCGCAAATTGGACTCCCGGTTAGATAATTACGAGCGAAAACATCGGATTTTCCAACACTTAAGCTCGAAAAAGGCTCGTCGGGGGTCCGGAACGGGAAACGGCCCCCGAAAAAATTTGAAACCGGCACGAGCACTTCCCTCGAGAGTAGAGTGACTCGTAGGAACTGACATTATAAAAATAGGACTCCTAGTTAGAGAATTACGAGCGAAAACATCGGATTTTCCAACACTTAGGCTCGAAAAATGCTTGTCGGAGGTCCGGAATGGGAAACGGCCCCCAGAAAATTTTGAAACCGGCACTAGCACTTCTCTTGAGGGTATAGTGACTTGTAGGAACTGACGGCTCACAAATTGGACTCCCGGTTAGAGAATTACGAGCAAAAACATCGGATTTTCCAACACTTAGGCTCGAAAAAGGCTCGTCGGGGGCCGGAACGGAAAACGGCCCCCGGAAAAATTCGAAACCGGCATGAGCACTTCGCTCGAGGGTAGACTGACTCGTAGGAACTGACATTATACAAATAGGACTCCCGGTTAGAGAATTACGAGCGAAAACATCGGATTTTCCAACACTTAGGCTCGAAAAAGGCCTGTCGGGGTTTCGGAATAGGGAAACGGCCCCCGGAAAAATTCGAAACCGGCACGAGCACTTTGCTCGAGGGTAGAGTGACTCGTACGTACTGACGGCTCGCAATTGGACTCCCGGTTAGAGAATTACGAGCGAAAACATCGGATTTTCCAACACTTAGGCTCGAAAAAGGCCCGCTGGGGGTCCGGAACGGGAAACGGCCCCCGGAAAAATTCGAAACCGACACAACCACCTCGCTTGAGGATATAGTGACTCGTAGGAACTGACGGCTCGTAAATAGGACTCCCGGTTAGAGAATTACGTGCAAAAACATCGGATTTTCCAACACTTGGGATCGAAAAAGGCTCGTCGGGGGTCCGAAATGGGAAATGGCCCCCATTAAAATTCAAAACCGGCACGAGCACTTCGCTTGAGGGTATAGTGACTCGTAGGAACTGACGGCTCGCAAATTGGACTCCCGGTTAGAGAATTAGGAGCGAAAACATCGGATTTTCCAACACTTAAGCTCAAAAAAGGCTCGTCGGGGGTCCGGAACGGGAAACGGCCCCCGGAAAAATTCCAAACCGGTACGAGCACTTCGCTCAAGAGTAGAGCGACTCGGAGGAACTGACATTATACAAATAGGATTCCCGGTTAGAGAATTATGATCGAAAACATCGGATTTTCCAACACTTAGGCTCGAAAAAGGCCTGTCGGGGTTTCGGAATGGGAAAGGGCCCCCGGAAAAATTTGAAACCGGCACGAGCACTTTGCTTGAGGGTAGAGTGACTCGTACGAACTGACGGCTCGCAACTGGACTCCCGGTTAGAGAATTACGAGCGAAAACATCGAATTTTCCAACACTTAGGCTCGAAAAATGCCCGTCGGAGGTCCGGAACGGGAAACGGCCCCCAAAAAAATTTGAAACCGGCAGGGGCACTTTGCTTGAGGGTATAGTGACTCGTAGGAACTGACGGCTCGCAAATTGGACTCCCGGTTAGATAATTACGAGCGAAAACATCGGATTTTCCAACACTTAAGCTCGAAAAAGGCTCGTCGGGGGTCCGGAATGGGAAACGGCCCCCGAAAAAATTCGAAACCGGCACGAGCACTTCCCTCGAGAGTAGAGTGACTCGTAGGAACTGACATTATAAAAATAGGACTCCTAGTTAGAGAATTACGAGCGAAAACATCGAATTTTCCAACACTTAGGCTCGAAAAATGCCCGTCGGAGGTCCGGAATGGGAAACGGCCCCCAGAAAATTTTGAAACCGGCACTAACACTTCGCTTGAGGGTATAGTGACTTGTAGGAACTGACGGCTCACAAATTGGACTCCCGGTTAGAGAATTACGAGCAAAAACATCGGATTTTCCAACACTTAGGCTCGAAAAAGGCTCGTCGGGGGCCGGAACGGAAAACGGCCCCCGGAAAAATTCGAAACCGGCAGGAGCACTTCGCTCGAGGGTAGACTGACTCGTAGGAACTGACATTATACAAATAGGACTCCCGGTTAGAGAATTACGAGCGAAAACATCGGATTTTCCAACACTTAGGCTCGAAAAAGGCCTGTCGGGGTTTCGGAAAGGGAAACGGCCCCCGGAAAAATTCGAAACCGGCACGAGCACTTTGCTCGAGGGTAGAGTGACTCGTACGTACTGACGGTGTTGGAATTTGAGATGACTTGAGAAGTCTTTTGATGAATTGAAGAAGTTAGCATCTCAAGTATTGTTTTGAGTTGGAATTCTTGTCAACACATTGTCACAAGCATGATGATAGTAGGCTGGTGTAGATAGAGCTGAAAAGAAGAATCAGAATTGAAACAGTCAGGAATTCAGAATTCCTGAAGCAGAGCACGCGGTCGACCGAGCTCTTCATGCGGTCGACCGAGAGAGAAGAAACCTGCAGAAAACAGTTTCAGGCACCTCTCAGTTATTTTCGTGACACAGTGTGTCTTCGGTCGACCGGGACCCCAGGATGTCGACCGAGCTCGAAATTGTCTGTTTTCCAGTCAGTGTCTTCGGTCGACCGAGCAACCAAGGATGTCGACCGAGCACGGGAACCAGAGTTGCGCAGAATTAGAAGTTTTGCACGAAAATTCAGCACAGTTATCTATTTCGTTTGGGAATCTTTCTAAACGAATTGTAGCCCGTTTTGAATACAATTAAGGGTGATTAAAACCTATATAAAGGCATGCTTGGGTCGTTCATAATCACATCAGAAGAGACACCAGAAGAGAAGAGAAAAGAGAGAAGAGAAGAGAGAAGAGTGTGCTGTGTGCTGGTGCTGTTGCTGTGTGCTGTTGTGCTGCATCTTTCTACAGCAATTATGGACGGGATTGTGCTCTAGAAGATGGTGATTCGTCCATGAGTTAAGTGTCTCTCTGTTTATGCTTTAATTTCAATTTGTAAGGGATTGAGAGAGAGAGAATTGTAGAGGGGAAGGGCTGTTGGACAGAGTTTATCTTCTATTCTGTAGTACATCAAGTTGGTGCTTGATGTCTGGGGTTTGGTGATCCTATCTGTGGGTGCAGATAAATTGTAAAGGGAGTCGGTGCTTCCTAGATAGTTGGTGCTATCTGAAACTCAAGGGAGTAGGTGCTTCCTAGATAGTTGGTGCTATCTGAAACTAAGGGTTGGTGCTCTTTGTCGTTGGTGCGACTAAATAAGATTCAGATCTGTCCCGGATTGGTGTTCGGACAGTCTTTGAACCGTGGACGTAGCCTTTCGGTGAACCACGTTAAATCTGGTGTCATTGTGTGGTTTGACTTGTTTTGTTGTTGAATTGGACCTGTTTTTAGAAATCACTGATTCACCCCCCCCCCCTCTCAGTGATCGCGGTATCCAACAATTGGTATCAGAGCGAGGTTCCCTTGATCAGTTTAATACGCTAAGGGTGATCTCTTGTCAAATCACATGGCAGTCAATACAGGGAATATGAAAGCACCTCTGTTTGATGGTTCTAATTACTCCTTTTGGAAGATTAGGATGCAAGCCTTCATCAAATCTCTTGGCTATGATGTTTGGGAGGCTGTCAGAGCCGGTTACAATGCTGCCACCGTACCCAATGATACTGCATCAAAGAAGTTGGCAGACAACGACTCCAAGGCGCAGAATGCACTCTTTAGTGGCCTTGTGGACAGCGAGCTTGTCAAAGTAATTGCATGCAAAACAGCCAAGGAAATTTGGGACAAGTTGCAAAGCATACATGAAGGTGATGAGAAGATTAAAGAAGCCAAATTACAAACCCATCGCTCTCAATTTGAATCTCTTCGCATGGAGGAAAGCGAGAATATTGACTCGTATATGCAACGAGTGAATGAAGTCACGAATGACATTCGTGGACTAGGGGAGGAGATTAAAGAGCCGGTCATCGTCAAAAAGGTTCTAAGATCTCTTCTTCCCCGGTTTGATTCAAAAGTCTCAGCCATTGAAGAAGCCAAAGATCTGAATGCATTTTCCATGGATGAATTACATGGTTCTCTAACTGCCTATGAGATGCGCATAGGAAAGACGTCTTCATCTGATAAAGAAGCCGCCTTCAAAGTTCAGAAAAAGGCAAAAGAGACTGCTGGTCATGATGTTGATTCTGATGATGATGAGCTTGAGGCTCAATTTGTTAGAAAATTGAAGAAAGGAAGCAATGGCAAGTACAAAGGGAAGCTACCCTTTAAATGCTTCAATTGTGGAGGTATTGGTCACTTTGCTGCGAAGTGTCCCCTAAAAGAAGACAATGATAATGACTCTTATGCTGAAAAGAGTAAAGGAAAGAGAAATTTCAGAAAAAGGGGCAAAGCTAAAAACTTTCTATGTCAACAAGACGACAGCACGTCTGAATCTTCAGACGATGATGAATCAACCGAAGCTCTCTTCATGGTCACTGTTGAAGAAGAAGAAGAGCTAGATCCGGAAGAGGATGAGGAGGCTGAAGTCGATCTTGAAGAGGAACTCATAGCCGCACTTGAGGAGCTTAGCATGGAACGCAAATCAAGTAAGAAAAATCTGAAACTTCTCCATGAATCTGAAAGTTCTATTATTGCTTTGAAAACTCTAGTAGAAGAATATAAAAGAATGGTAGAAGTCCTTGAAAACCAAATAAGTATCAAAAAGGAAGAGGCTATGAAACTTGAAACTGAGATCGCTAGAGCAAAGGCTGAAAATTTGGAAAATAGCAAAAAACTCAAAGCGCTCCAAGCGATTGAAGGGACTATGAAACTCAATGAACTACTGAAAGTTCAAAGACCTGCCCACTTCAGATTTGGTCTAGGATTTGAGAAAGGTGAATCCTCTAAGATTACACCTCCTGAAAAGAAAAAGTTTGTGAAGCAAGTCACTGCACCTTCTAATTCTATGAAGCCCACTCAACCTAGAAAGGAGTCCATTCCTGTTAGAAAGGTAATGAAGACTAACCAGCCACAAAGAAGATACAGATTCTATGGTTATTGCTTTCATTGTAATATGTTTGGACATAAAAGAGCTGATTGCAAATTCTATGTAAGAAACAGTACATTTGTGACTAGGAATCCTTTTTCAATCCTAAGTAGCCACAAAATTGAGTGCTATATGTGTCATAATTATGGACACTTGGCTAGGGATTGTAGGTTGCATATTGCTAACAAGTTTCAGGTTGAAAAGAAACCCAAGTTAGTCAAGGCTTGGAGAGCAAAGCAAAGTGCAGAAAGTCCCAAAGAATCTCTCATTGTGCAAACGGCATTCAATGCACAAAAGAAGACAGCACCATGGGTCCTTGATAGTGGTTGTTCAAGCCATATGACTGGTGATAAAGAGAAATTCATCAAATTACAGCACTATGAAGGCGGTTCAGTGAAATTTGGCAACAATGATGGTGCCAAAATCTGCGGAAAAGGTGTTATTCAGCTTATGGCAAACAAGATCAGATCTGAAGAAGTCTTATATGTGTCTGGATTGAGACACAACCTGCTTAGTGTGAGCCAGATCTGTGACAAGGGTCATGAAATTATCTTCACAAAGAATGGGTTTGCCATCAAGAAGAGTAGCAACGGCAAAACAGTGGCAACTGGATCAAGAACTGCTGGAAATCTCTATACATTGTCAGATGGAGCTGAAAAGACCTGCTTGATGAGTCGGACAGAGGAAAGTTGGTTGTGGCACAAACGCCTTGGGCATCTAAGCTTTGATAACATGTCAAAGATTTGCAATTCAAAGGCTGTAAGAGGCATGTCTACAGTTGAAAAGCCTTCCAATCCCATTTGCGACTCTTGCCAAAAGGGAAAGCAAACGAGGGTTATGTTCAAGTCAAAGGAGCATCATTCCAAGAAACCTCTTGAGCTAGTGCACACTGATCTCTGTGGACCGATGCGAACTCAAAGCACCAATGGAGATAAGTATTTCATGTTATGCATTGATGATTATACTCGTATGACATGGGTATTGTTTCTTAAGCATAAGCATCAAGCACTTGATCGTTTTAAAGTGTTTAAAGCACAGGTTGAAAATCAATTGGAAAAACGTATCAAGATTTTAAGGTCTGATCGTGGAGGCGAGTTCACATCTGAAGAGTTCACTAAATATTGTGAACATCATGGCATTCAAAGACAGTACTCAGCCCCTAGAACTCCACAGCAAAATGGAGTTGTGGAACGGAAGAATCGCACCGTACAAGAGATGGCTCGTACGATGCTAAGTGAAAGCAAGATGGCTGACAAGTATTGGAAAGAGGCAATTCACACGGCTGTATACATTCAAAACCGATGCTTGATCAGGCCACATGAAGACAAAACTCCCTATGAGCTATGGTTTGGAAGAAAAGCAACAGTCAAGCACTTCAAAGTCTTCGGCAGCAAGTGTTACATCAAGAGGCTCGAACAAAATCCGGGCAAATTTGAAGAAAGAGCTGACGAAGGTATATTTCTGGGTTACTCCTCTACTAGCAAGGCATATAGGTGTCTTAACAAAAGAACCAGAAAAATCATAGAAAGTGTTGATGTGAGAATAGATGAGAATATTGAACCAAAGAATGCAACTCATAATGACAGTCCAGTTTATGAGGACTCGAGTGAGATTGATGATGAGATGGCTGAATCTAATGATTCTGAGAAATCAAAAGGATGACTCAGAAGATACTTCACCTAAGAAGCACAGCACTTGGGTAGAGCAACACCCTAAGGATCAAATCATTGGAGATCCTAAGGCAGGCGTTCAAACTAGACAAAGTGTAGTTAGCAATTACTCACTTGTGTCCACCATTGAACCCAAGACTGTGGCTGAAGCCAGTCTCGATGAAAGTTGGTTGAAATCTATGCATGAGGAGTTGGAGCAAATTGAGAAGAACTCCACATGGGAACTTGTTCCTAGACCTACTGATAAGAATGTTATTGGTACTAAATGGGTCTTTCGGAATAAGCTGAATGAAGATGGTCAAGTCATTAGAAACAAAGCAAGGTTGGTTTGTAAAGGCTATGCTCAAGTTGAAGGCATAGATTTTGAAGAGACCTTTGCACCGGTGGCTCGTCTGGAAGCTATTCGAATGTTTCTTGCATTGGCAGCATACAAAACCTTCAAGGTATTTCAGATGGACGTAAAGTCAGCTTTCTTGAATGGTTTACTTGAAGAAGAAGTCTACATTGAGCAACCTGATGGTTTTCTCATCAGCAAAAATTCAGATCTAGTGTGCAAATTGAAAAAGGCTCTTTATGGACTGAAACAAGCGCCAAGGGCATGGTATGCAAGGCTGGATCTCTATCTCCGCAAGATCGGTTTTGGAAAAGGACTTGTTGATAGCAATCTATATGTCAAAACTGAGTTAAGCAAACAGCTGGTTGTCATTGTTTATGTTGATGACATAATCTTTGGTGGCAATGATGAGGAGATGTGCAGGAATTTCGCTGAAGAGATGAAGAAAGAATTTGAGATGTCAATGCTTGGAGAACTAAAGTTCTTTCTTGGTTTACAAGTTCAGCAGCTGAAACATGGTATCTTCATATCACAGATGAAATACATCAAGGAAATGCTGAAGCGATTTAATATGGAAGACAGCAAGCCAGTGAGCACACCAATGTCAACAAACACGAAGCTTAGCAAAGATGATAAGGCCTCGTCCGTTGATCATACCACCTATCGCTCTATGATAGGAAGCTTGCTCTACTTGACTGCTACAAGACCAGATCTTCTACAAGCAGTATGTATGGTTGCACGTTTTCAAGCAGCACCAACTGAAACGCACCTTACAGCAGTGAAAAGAATCTTTCGATATCTGAAAGGTACTATGGAGCTTGGTATCTGGTATCCCAAAGGCAAATCCTTCACTCTAGTTGCATATTCTGATGCCGATTGGGCTGGATGCGTAGATGATCGCAAGAGTACTAGCGGCGGCGCATTTTATCTTGGAGAAAGATTAGTTGCTTGGCATAGTAAGAAGCAAGACTCAGTATCCCTTTCGACAGCGGAAGCGGAATATATTGCAGCGGCAACTTGTTGTACGCAAGTGTTATGGATGCGGCAAATGCTCTCTGATCTAGGAGTTCCTACAACGGATCCTACGCCGATCCTATGTGACAACACGAGTGCAATTCATATATCTAAGAATCCTGTTCAGCACTCTCGAACAAAGCATGTAGCAATTCGTTATCATTTTCTTAAAGATAAAGTTGCTGATGGAGAGGTCAAGTTGGAATATGTTCCAACAACTGAGCAAGTGGCTGATATTTTCACGAAACCTCTGCCAAAGGAAGTCTTCGAGTATCTCCGGAAAAAGTTAGGAGTTACTCACTCTCCTAAACCGTAGGAGTTGTGCTTGAAAGGGGGAGCAATGCATTCATTGAATATCCTATTCGCTCCTCGGTTTGGTCCCTTTGGACTTGTTGTCAAAGGGGGAGAGATGTTATGATATGATAGCAAGGAGAGATGTTATGCTATTAAAACTAGGGGGAGATTGTTGACAGTGCATGGTTGATATTTCAGAATCTCAGAATTGGTTCCAAGTGAGTGTTGAAGTTCCAATAGTGTTGCCAACAATTCCAAAGGGGGAGATTGTTGGAATTTGAGATGACTTGAGAAGTCTTTTGATGAATTGAAGAAGTTAGCATCTCAAGTATTATTTTGAGTTGGAATTCTTGTCAACACATTGTCACAAGCATGATGATAGTAGGCTGGTGTAGATAGAGCTGAAAAGAAGAATCAGAATTGAAACAGTCAGGAATTCAGAATTCCTGAAGCAGAGCACGCGGTCGACCGAGCTCTTCATGCGGTCGACCGAGAGAGAAGAAACCTGCAGAAAACAGTTTCAGGCACCTCTCAGTTATTTTCGTGACACAGTGTGTCTTCGGTCGACCGGGACCCCAGGATGTCGACCGAGCTCGAAATTGTCTGTTTTCCAGTCAGTGTCTTCGGTCGACCGAGTAACCAAGGATGTCGACCGAGCACGGGAACCAGAGTTGCGCAGAATTAGAAGTTTTGCATGAAAATTCAGCACAGTTATCTATTTCGTTTGGGAATCTTTCTAAACGAATTGTAGCCCGTTTTGAATACAATTAAGGGTGATTAAAACCTATAAAAAGGCATGCTTGGGTCGTTCATAATCACATCAGAAGAGACACCAGAAGAGAAGAGAAAAGAGAGAAGAGAAGAGAGAAGAGTGTGCTGTGTGCTGGTGCTGTTGCTGTGTGCTGTTGTGCTGCATCTTTCTACAGCAATTATAGACGGGATTGTGCTCTAGAAGATGGTGATTCGTCCATGAGTTAAGTGTCTCTCTGTTTATGCTTTAATTTCAATTTGTAAGGGATTGAGAGAGAGAGAATTGTAGAGGGGAAGGGCTGTTAGACAGAGTTTATCTTCTATTCTGTAGTACATCAAGTTGGTGCTTGATGTCTGGGGTTTGGTGATCCTATCTGTGGGTGCAGATAAATTGTAAAGGGAGTCGGTGCTTCCTAGATAGTTGGTGCTATCTGAAACTCAAGGGAGTAGGTGCTTCCTAGATAGTTGGTGCTATCTGAAACTAAGGGTTGGTGCTCTTTGTCGTTGGTGCGACTAAATAAGATTCAGATCTGTCCCGGATTGGTGTTCGGACAGTCTTTGAACCGTGGACGTAGCCTTTCGGTGAACCACGTTAAATCTGGTGTCATTGTGTGGTTTGACTTGTTTTGTTGTTGAACTGGACCTGTTTTTAGAAATCACTGATTCACCCCCCCCCCTCTCAGTGATCGCGGTATCCAACAGACGGCTCGCAATTGGACTCCCGGTTAGAGAATTACGAGCGAAAACATCGGATTTTCCAACACTTAGGCTCGAAAAAGGCCCGCTGGGGGTCCGGAACGGGAAACGGCCCCCGGAAAAATTCGAAACCGACACAACCACCTCGCTTGAGGATATAGTGACTCGTAGGAACTGACGGCTCGTAAATAGGACTCCCGGTTACAGAATTACGTGCAAAAACATCGGATTTTCCAACACTTAGGATCGAAAAAGGCTCGTCGGGGGTCCGAAATGGGAAATGGCCCCCATTAAAATTCAAAACCGGCACGAGCACTTCGCTTGAGGGTATAGTGACTCGTAGGAACTGACGGCTCGCAAATTGGACTCCCGGTTAGAGAATTAGGAGCGAAAACATCGGATTTTCCAACACTTAAGCTCAAAAAAGGCTCGTCGGGGGTCCGGAACGGGAAACGGCCCCCGGAAAAATTCGAAACCGGTACGAGCACTTCGCTCAAGAGTAGAGCGACTCGGAGGAACTGACATTATACAAATAGGATTCCCGGTTAGAGAATTACGATCGAAAACATCGGATTTTCCAACACTTAGGCTCGAAAAAGGCCTGTCGGGGTTTCGGAACGGGAAAGGGCCCCCGGAAAAATTTGAAACCGGCACGAGCACTTTGCTTGAGGGTAGAGTGACTCGTACGAACTGACGGCTCGCAATTGGACTCCCGGTTACAGAATTACGAGCGAAAACATCGGATTTTCCAACACTTAAGCTCGAAAAAGGCTCGTCGGGGGTCCGGAATGGGAAACGGCACTCGGAAAAATTCAAAACCGGCGCGAGCACTTCGGTCGAGGGTAGAGTGACTCGTACGAACTGACGGCTCGTAAATTGGACTCCCGGTTAGACAATTACGAGCGAAAACATCGGATTTTCCAACACTTAGGCTCGAAAAAGGCCAGTCGGGGGTCCGGAATGGGAATCGGCCCCCGGAAAAAATCGAAACTGGCACGAGCACTTCGCTCGAGGGTAGAGTGACTCGTAGGAGCTGACGGCTCGCAAATAGGACTTCCGGTTAGAGAATTATGAGCGAAAACATCAGAATTTCCAACACTTAGGCTCGAAAAAGGCACGTCGGGGGTCCGAAACGGGAAACGGCCCCCGGAAAAATTCAAAATCACGACGAGCACTTTGCTCGAGGGTAGAGCGACTCGTAGGAACTGACATTATACAAATAGGACTCCCTTTTAGAGAATTACGAGCGAAAACATCGGATTTTCCAACACTTAGGCTCAAAAAAGGCCTGTCGGGGTTTCGGAACGGGAAACGGCCCCCGGAAAAATTTGAAACCAGCACGAGCACTTTGCTCGAGGGTAGAGTGACTCGTACGAACTGACGGCTCGCAATTGGACTCCCGGTTAGAGAATTACGAGCGAAAACATTGAATTTTCCAACACTTACGCTCGAAAAAAGCCCGTCGGGGGTCCGGAACGGGAAACAACCGCCAGAAAATTTTAAAACCAGGCACGAGCACTTCACTCGAGGGTGTAGTGACTCGTAGGAACAGACGGCTCGCAAATAGGACTCCCGATTAGAGAATTACGAGCGAAAGATTTTCCAACACTTCGGCTAGAAAAAGGCTCGTCGGGGGTCCGAAATGGGAAACGGCCCCCGGAAAAATTTAAAACCAACACGAGCGCTTCGCTCGAGGGTAGAGTGACTCGTAGGAACTGACGGCTCGCAAATTGGACTCCCGGTTAGAGAATTACGAGCGAAAACATCGGATTTTCCAACACTTAGGCTCGAAAATTGCCCGTCGGGGTTCCGGAACAGGAGACGGCCCTCGAAAAAATTCAAAACCAGCACGAGCACTTCGCTTGAGGGTATAGTGACTCGTAGGAAGTGACGGCTCGCAAATTGGACTCCCGGTTAGAGAATTACGAGCGAAAACATCGAATTTTCCAACACTTAGGATCGAAAAATGCCCGTCGGAGGTCCAGAATGGGAAACGGCCCCCAGAAAAATTTGAAACCAGCACGAGCACTTCGCTTAAGGGTATAGTGACTCGTAAGAACTGACGGCTCGCAAATTGGACTCCCGGTTAGAGAATTACGAGCGAAAACATCGAATTTTCCAACACTTAGGCTCGAAAAATGCCCGTCGGAGGTCCGGAACGGGAAACGGCCCCCAAAAAAATTTGAAACCGGCATGGAGCACTTTGCTTGAGGGTATAGTGACTCGTAGGAACTGACGGCTCGCAAATTGGACTCCCGGTTAGATAATTACGAGCGAAAACATCGGATTTTCCAACACTTACGCTCGAAAAAGGCTCGTCGGGGGTCCGGAATGGGAAACGGCCCCCGGAAAAATTCGAAACCGACACGAGCACTTCCCTCGAGAGTAGAGTGACTCGTAGGAACTGACATTTTAAAAATAGGACTCCCAATTAGAGAATTACGAGCGAAAACTTCGGATTTTCCAACACTTAGGCTCGAAAAATGCCCGTCGGAGGTCCGGAATGGGAAACGGCCCCCAGAAAATTTTGAAACCGGCACTAGCACTTCGCTTGAGGGTATAGTGACTTATAGGAACTGACGGCTCACAAATTGGACTCCCGGTTAGAGAATTACGAGCAAAAACATCGGATTTTCCAACACTTGGCTCGAAAAAGGCTCGTCGGGGGTCGGAACGGAAAACAGGCCCCCGGAAAAATTCGAAACCGGCATGAGCACTTCGCTCGAGGGTAGACTGACTCGTAGGAACTGACATTATACAAATAGGACTCCCGGTTAGAGAATTACGAGCAAAAACATCGGATTTTCCAACACTTAGGCTCGAAAAAGGCCTGTCGGGGTTTTGGAAAGGGAAATGGCCCCCGGAAAAATTCGAAACCGGCACGAGCACTTTGCTCGAGGGTAGAGTGACTCGTACGAACTGACGGCTCGCAATTGGACTCCCGGTTAGAGAATTACGAGCGAAAACATCGGATTTTCCAACACTTAGGCTCGAAAAAGGCCCGCTGGGGGTCCAGAACGGGAAACGGCCCCCGGAAAAATTCGAAACCGACACAACCACCTCGCTTGAGGATATAGTGACTCGTAGGAACTGACGGCTCGTAAATAGGACTCCCGGTTAGAGAATTACGTGCAAAAACATCGGATTTTCCAACACTTAGGCTCGAAAAAGGCTCGTCGGGGGTCCGAAACGGGAGATGGCCCCCATAAAAATTCAAAATCGGCACGAGCACTTCGCTTGAGGGTATAGTGACTCGTAGGAACTGACGGCTCGCAAATTGGACTCCCGGTTAGAGAATTAGGAGCGAAAACATCGGATTTTCCAACACTTAAGCTCAAAAAAGGCTCGTCGGGGGTCCGGAACGGGAAACGGCCCCCGGAAAAATTCGAAACTGGTACGAGCACTTCGCTCAAGAGTAGAGCGACTCGGAGGAACTGACATTATACAAATAGGATTCCCGGTTAGAGAATTACGATCGAAAACATCGGATTTTCCAACACTTAGGCTCGAAAAAGGCCTGTCGGGGTTTTGGAACGGGAAAGGGCCCCCGAAAAAATTTGAAACCGGCACGAGCATTTTGCTTGAGGGTAGAGTGACTCGTACGAACTGACGGCTCGCAATTGGACTCCCGGTTAGAGAATTACGAGCGAAAACATCGGATTTTCCAACACTTAGGCTCGAAAAAGGCTCGTCGGGGGTCCGGAACGGGAAACGGCCCCCGGAAAAATTCAAAACCGGGACGAGCACTTCGCTCGAGGGTAGAGCGACTCGTAGGAACTGACATTATACAAATAGGACCCCCGGTTAGAGAATTACGAGCGAAAACATCGGATTTTCCAACACTTAGGCTCAAAAAAGGCCTGTCGAGGTTTCGGAATGGGAAACGGCCCCCGGAAAAATTCGAAACCGGCACGAGCACTTTGCTCGAGGGCCGAGTGACTCGTACGAACTGACGGCTCGCAATTGGACTCCCGGTTAGAGAATTACGAGTGAAAACATCGGATTTTCCAACACTTACGCACGAAAAAGGCCCGTCGGGGGTCCGGAATGGGAAACGGCCCCCGGAAAATTTTGAAACCGGCACGAGCACTTCACTCGAGGGTCGAGTGACTCGTAGGAACAGACGGCTCGCAAATAGGACTCCCGATTAGAGAATTACGAGCAAAAACATCGGATTTTCCAACACTTCGGCTAGAAAAAGGCTCGTCGGGGGACCAAAATGGGAAACGGCCCCTGGAAAAATTCAAAACCAGGCACGAGCGCTTCGCTCGAGGGTAGAGTGACTCGTAGGAACTGACGGCTCGCAAATAGGACTCCCGGTTAGAGAATTACGAGCGAAAACATCGGATTTTCCAACACTTAGGCTCGAAAAATGCCCGTCGGGGTTCCGAAACAGGAGACGGCCCTCAAAAAAATTCAAAACCAGCACGAGCACTTCGCTTGAGGGTATAGTGACTCGTAAGAACTGACGGCTCGCAAATTGGACTCCCGGTTAGAGAATTACGAGCGAAAACATCGAATTTTCCAACACTTAGGATCGAAAAATGCCCGTCGGAGGTCCGGAACGGGAAACGGCCCCCAGAAAAATTTGAAACCAGCACGAGCACTTCGCTTAAGGGTATAGTGACTCGTAAGAACTGACGGCTCGCAAATTGGACTCCCGGTTAGAGAATTACGAGCGAAAACATCGAATTTTCCAACACTTAGGCTCGAAAAATGCCCGTCGGAGGTCCGGAACGGGAAACGGCCCCCAAAAAAATTTGAAACCGGCAGGAGCACTTTGCTTGAGGGTATAGTGACTCGTAGGAACTGACGGCTCGCAAATTGGACTCCCGGTTAGATAATTACGAGTGAAAACATCGGATTTTCCAACACTTAAGCTCGAAAAAGGCTCGTCGGGGGTCCGGAACGGGAAACGGCCCCCGAAAAAATTTGAAACCGGCACGAGCACTTCCCTCGAGAGTAGAGTGACTCGTAGGAACTGACATTATAAAAATAGGACTCCTAGTTAGAGAATTACGAGCGAAAACATCGGATTTTCCAACACTTAGGCTCGAAATATGCTTGTCGGAGGTCCGGAATGGGAAACGGCCCCCAGAAAATTTTGAAACCGGCACTAGCACTTCGCTTGAGGGTATAGTGACTTGTAGGAACTGACGGCTCACAAATTGGACTCCCGGTTAGAGAATTACGAGCAAAAACATCGGATTTTCCAACACTTAGGCTCGAAAAAGGCTCGTCGGGGGCCGGAACGGAAAACGGCCCCCGGAAAAATTCGAAACCGGCATGAGCACTTCGCTCGAGGGTAGACTGACTCGTAGGAACTGACATTATACAAATAGGACTCCCGGTTAGAGAATTACGAGCGAAAACATCGGATTTTCCAACACTTAGGCTCGAAAAAGGCCTGTCGGGGTTTCGGAAAGGGAAACGGCCCCCGGAAAAATTCGAAACCGGCACGAGCACTTTGCTCGAGGGTAGAGTGACTCGTACGTACTGACGGCTCGCAATTGGACTCCCGGTTAGAGAATTACGAGCGAAAACATCGGATTTTCCAACACTTAGGCTCGAAAAAGGCCCGCTGGGGGTCCGGAACGGGAAACGGCCCCCGGAAAAATTCGAAACCGACACAACCACCTCGCTTGAGGATATAGTGACTCGTAGGAACTGACGGCTCGTAAATAGGACTCCCGGTTAGAGAATTACGTGCAAAAACATCGGATTTTCCAACACTTAGGCTCGAAAAATGCCCGTCCTGGTTCCGAAACAGGAGACGGCCCTCAAAAAAATTCAAAACCAGCACGAGCACTTCGCTTGAGGGTATAGTGACTCGTAAGAACTGACGGCTCGCAAATTGGACTCCCGGTTAGAGAATTACGAGCGAAAACATCGAATTTTCCAACACTTAGGATCGAAAAATGCCCGTCGGAGGTCCGGAACGGGAAACGGCCCCCAGAAAAATTTGAAACCAGCACGAGCACTTCGCTTAAGGGTATAGTGACTCGTAAGAACTGACGGCTCGCAAATTGGACTCCCGGTTAGAGAATTACGAGCGAAAACATCGAATTTTCCAACACTTAGGCTCGAAAAATGCCCGTCGGAGGTCCGGAACGGGAAACGGCCCCCAAAAAAATTTGAAACCGGCAGGAGCACTTTGCTTGAGGGTATAGTGACTCGTAGGAACTGACGGCTCGCAAATTGGACTCCCGGTTAGATAATTACGAGCGAAAACATCGGATTTTCCAACACTTAAGCTCGAAAAAGGCTCGTCGGGGGTCCGGAACGGGAAACGGCCCCCGAAAAAATTCGAAACCGGCACGAGCACTTCCCTCGAGAGTAGAGTGACTCGTAGGAACTGACATTATAAAAATAGGACTCCTAGTTAGAGAATTACGAGCGAAAACATCGGATTTTCCAACACTTAGGCTCGAAAAATGCCCGTCGGAGGTCCGAAATGGGAAACGGCCCCCAGAAAATTTTGAAACCGGCACTAGCACTTCGCTTGAGGGTATAGTGACTTGTAGGAACTGACGGCTCACAAATTGGACTCCCGGTTAGAGAATTACGAGCAAAAACATCGGATTTTCCAACACTTAGGCTCGAAAAAGGCTCGTCGGGGGCCGGAACGGAAAACGGCCCCCGGAAAAATTCGAAACCGGCATGAGCACTTCGCTCGAGGGTAGACTGACTCGTAGGAACTGACATTATACAAATAGGACTCCCGGTTAGAGAATTACGAGCAAAAACATCGGATTTTCCAACACTTAGGCTCGAAAAAGGCCTGTCGGGGTTTCGGAAAGGGAAACGGCCTCCGGAAAAATTCGAAACCGGCACGAGCACTTTGCTCGAGGGTAGAGTGACTCGTACGTACTGACGGCTCACAATTGGACTCCCGGTTAGAGAATTACGAGCGAAAACATCGGATTTTCCAACACTTAGGCTCGAAAAAGGCCCGCTGGGGGTCCAGAACGGGAAACGGCCCTCGGAAAAATTCGAAACCGACACAACCACCTCGTTTGAGGATATAGTGACTCGTAGGAACTGACGGCTCGTAAATAGGACTCCCGGTTAGATAATTACGTGCAAAAACATCGGATTTTCCAACACTTAGGCTCGAAAAAGGCTCGTCGGGGGTCCGAAACGGGAAATGGCCCCCATAAAAATTCAAAACCGGCACGAGCACTTCGCTTGAGGGTATAGTGACTCGTAGGAACTGACGGCTCGCAAATTGGACTCCCGGTTAGAGAATTAGGAGCGAAAACATCGGATTTTCCAACACTTAAGCTCAAAAAAGGCTCGTCGGGGGTCCGGAACGGGAAACGGCCCCCAGAAAAATTCGAAACCGGTACGAGCACTTCGCTCAAGAGTAGAGCGACTCGGAGGAACTGACATTATACAAATAGGATTCCCGGTTAGAGAATTACGATCGAAAACATCGGATTTTCCAACACTTAGGCTCGAAAAAGGCCTGTTGGGGTTTCGGAACGGGAAAAGGCCCCCGGAAAAATTTGAAACCAGCACGAGCACTTTCCTTGAGGGTAGAGTGACTCGTACGAACTGACGGCTCGCAATTGGACTCCCGGTTACAGAATTACGAGCGAAAACATCGGATTTTCCAACACTTAAGCTCGAAAAAGGCTCGTCGGGGGTCCGGAACGGGAAACGGCACTCGGAATAATTCAAAACCGGCGCGAGCCCTTCGGTCGAGGGTAGAGTGACTCGTACGAACTGACGGCTCGTAAATTGGACTCCCGGTTAGACAATTACGAGCGAAAACATCGGATTTTCCAACACTTAGGCTCGAAAAAGGCCAGTCGGGGGTCCGGAATGGGAATCGGCCCCCGGAAAAAATCGAAACTGGCACGAGCACTTCGCTCGAGGGTAGAGTGACTCGTAGGAGCTGACGGCTCGCAAATAGGACTCCCGGTTAGAGAATTACGAGCGAAAAGATCAGAATTTCCAACACTTAGGCTCGAAAAAGGCACGTCGGGGGTCCGAAACGGGAAACGGCCCCCGGAAAAATTCAAAATCGAGACGAGCACTTCGCTCGAGGGTAGAGCGACTCGTAGGAACTGACATTATACAAATAGGACTCCCGGTTAGAGAATTACGAGCAAAAACATCGGATTTTCCAACACTTAGGCTCAAAAAAGGCCTGTCGGGGTTTCGGAACGGGAAACGGCCCCCGAAAAAATTTGAAACCGGCACGAGCACTTTGCTCGAGGGTAGAGTGACTCGTACGAACTGACGGCTCGCAATTGGACTCCCGGTTAGAGAATTACGAGCGAAAACATTGAATTTTCCAACACTTACGCTCGAAAAAAGCCCGTCGGGGGTCCGGAACGGGAAACAACCCCCAGAAAATTTTAAAACCGGCACGAGCACTTCACTCGAGGGTAGTGTGACTCGTAGGAACAGACGGCTCGCAAATAGGACTCCCGATTAGAGAATTACGAGCGAAAACATCGGATTTTCCAACACTTCGGCTAGAAAAAGGCTCGTCGGGGGTCCGAAATGGGAAACGGCCCCCAGAAAAATTCAAAACCGGCACGAGCGCTTCGCTCGAGGGTAGAGTGACTCGTAGGAACTGACGGCTCGCAAATTGGACTCCCGGTTAGAGAATTACGAGCGAAAATATCAGATTTTCCAACACTTAGGCTCGAAAAATGCCCGTCGGGGTTCCGGAACAGGAGACGGCCCTTGAAAAAATTCAAAACCAGCACGAGCACTTCGCTTGAGGGTATAGTGACTCGTAGGAAGTGACGGCTCGCAAATTGGACTCCCGGTTAGAGAATTACGAGCGAAAACATCGAATTTTCCAACACTTAGGATCGAAAAATGCCCGTCGGAGGTCCGGAACGGGAAACGGCCCCCAGAAAAATTTGAAACCAGCACGAGCACTTCGCTTAAGGGTATAGTGACTCGTAAGAACTGACGGCTCGCAAATTGGACTCCCGGTTAGAGAATTACGAGCGAAAACATCGGATTTTCCAACACTTAAGCTCGAAAAAGGCTCGTCGGGGGTCCGGAACGGGAAACGGCCCCCAGAAAAATTCGAAACCGATTAGAGTGACTCGTAGGAACTGACATTTTAAAAATAGGACTCCCAATTAGAGAATTACGAGCGAAAACTTCGGATTTTCCAACACTTAGGCTCGAAAAATGCCCGTCGGAGGTCCGGAATGGGAAACGGCCCCCAGAAAATTTTGAAACCGGCACTAGCACTTCGCTTGAGGGTATAGTGACTTATAGGAACTGACGGCTCACAAATTGGACTCCCGGTTAGAGAATTACGAGCAAAAACATCGGATTTTCCAACACTTAGGCTCGAAAAAGGCTCGTCGGGGGCCGGAACGGAAAACGGCCCCCGGAAAAATTCGAAAACCGGCATGAGCACTTCGCTCGAGGGTAGACTGACTCGTAGGAACTGACATTATACAAATAGGACTCCCGGTTAGAGAATTACGAGCAAAAACATCGGATTTTCCAACACTTAGGCTCGAAAAAGGCCTGTCGGGGTTTCGGAAAGGGAAACGGCCCCCGAAAAAATTCGAAACCGGCACGAGCACTTTGCTCGAGGGTAGAGTGACTCGTACGAACTGACGGCTCGCAATTGGACTCCCGGTTAGAGAATTACGAGCGAAAACATCGGATTTTCCAACACTTAGGCTCGAAAAAGGCCCGCTGGGGGTCCGGAATGGGAAACGGCCCCCGGAAAAATTCGAAACCGACACAACCACCTCGCTTGAGGATATAGTGACTCGTAGGAACTGACGGCTCGTAAATAGGACTCCCGGTTAGAGAATTACGTGCAAAAACATCGGATTTTCCAACACTTAGGCTCGAATAAGGCTCGTCGGGGGTCCGAAACGGGAAATGGCCCCCCTAAAAATTCAAAACCGGCACGAGCACTTCGCTTGACGGTATAGTGACTCGTAGGAACTGACGGCTCGTAAATTGGACTCCCGATTAGAGAATTAGGAGCGAAAACATCAGATTTTCCAACACTTAAGCTCAAAATAGGCTCGTCGGGGGTCCGGAACGGGAAACGGCCCCCGGAAAAATTCGAAACCGGTACGAGCACTTCGCTCAACAGAGAGCGACTCGGAGGAACTGACATTATACAAATAGGATTCCCGGTTAGAGAATTACGATCGAAAACATCGGATTTTCCAAAACTTAGGCTCGAAAAAGGCCTGTCGGGGTTTCGGAACGGGAAAGGGCCCCTGGAAAAATTTGAAACCGGCACGAGCACTTTGCTTGAGGGTAGAGTGACTCGTACGAACTGACGGCTCGCAATTGGACTCCCGGTTAGAGAATTACGAGCAAAAACATCGGATTTTCCAACACTTAGGCTCGAAAAAGGCTCGTCGGGGGTCCGGAACGGGAAACGGCACTCGGAAAAATTCAAAACCGGCGCGAGCACTTCGGTCGAGGGTAGAGTGACTCGTACGAACTGACGGCTCGTAAATTGGACCCGGTTAGACAATTACGAGTGAAAACATCGGATTTTCCAACACTTAGGCTCGAAAAAGGCCAGTCAGGAGTCCGGAATGGGAATCGGCCCCCGAAAAAAATCGAAACTGGCACGAGCACTTCGCTCGGGGGTAGAGTGACTCGTAGGAGCTGACGGCTCGCAAATAGGACTCCCGGTTAGAGAATTACGAGCGAAAACATCAGAATTTCCAACACTTAGGCTCGAAAAAGGCCCGTCGGGGGTCCGAAACGGGAAACGGCCCCCGGAAAAATTCAAAATCGGGACGAGCACTTCGCTCGAGGGTAGAGCGACTCGTAGGAACTGACATTATACAAATAGGACTCCCGGTTAGAGAATTACGAGCGAAAACATCGGATTTTCCAACACTTAGGCTCAAAAAAGGCCTGTCGGGGTTTCGGAACGGGAAACGGTCCCCAGAAAAATTTGAAACCGGCACGAGCACTTTGCTCGAGGGTAGAGTGACTCGTACGAACTGACGGCTCGCAATTGGACTCCCGGTTAGAGAATTACGAGCGAAAACATTGAATTTTCCAATACTTACGCTCAAAAAAAGCCCGTCGGGGGTCCGGAACGGGAAACAACCCCCAGAAAATTTTAAAACCGGCACGAGCACTTCACTCGAGGGTAGAGTGACTCGTAGGAACAGACAGCTGGCAAATAGGACTCCCCGATTAGAGAATTACGAGCGAAAACATCGGATTTTCCAACACTTCGGCTAGAAAAAGGCTCGTCGGGGGTCCGAAATGGGAAACGGCACCCGGAAAAATTCAAAACCGGCACGAGCGCTTCGCTCGAGGGTAGAGTGACTCGTAGGAACTGACGGCTCGCAAATTGGACTCCCGGTTAGAGAATTACGAGCGAAAACATCGGATTTTCCAACACTTAGGCTCGAAAAATGCCCGTCCGGGTTCCGGAATAGGAGACGTCCCTCGAAAAAATTCAAAACCAGCACGAGCACTTCGCTTGAGGGTATAGTGACTCGTAGGAACTGACGGCTCCCAATTTGGACTCCCGGTTAGAGAATTACGAGCGAAAACATCGAATTTTCCAACACTTAGGATCGAAAAATGCCCGTCGGAGGTCCGGAATGGGAAACGGCCCCCAGAAAAATTTGAAACCAGCACGAGCACTTCGCTTAAGGGTATAGTGACTCGTAAGAACTGACGGCTCGCAAATTGGACTCCCGGTTAGAGAATTACGAGTGAAAACATCGAATTTTCCAACACTTAGGCTCGAAAAATGCCCGTCGGAGGTCCGGAACGGGAAACGGCCCCCAAAAAAATTTGAAACTGGCAGGAGCACTTTGCTTGAGGGTATAGTGACTCGTAGGAACTGACGGCTCGCAAATTAGACTCCCGGTTAGATAATTACGAGCGAAAACATCGGATTTTCCAACACTTAAACTCGAAAAAGGCTCGTCGGGGGTCCGGAATGGGAAACGGCCCCCGGAAAAAATCGAAACCGGCACGAGCACTTCCCTCGAGAGTAGAGTGACTCGTAGGAACTGACATTATAAAAATAGGACTCCCAGTTAGAGAATTACGAGCGAAAACATCGGATTTTCCAACACTTAGGCTCGAAAAATGCCCGTCGGAGGTCCAGAATGGGAAACGGCCCCCAGAAAATTTTGAAACCGGCACTAGCACTTCGCTTGAGGGTATAGTGACTTCTAGGAACTGACGGCTCACAAATTGGACTCCCGGTTAGAGAATTACGAGCAAAAACATCGGATTTTCCAACACTTAGGCTCGAAAAAGGCTCGTCGGGGGCCGGAACGGAAAACGGCCCCCGGAAAAATTCGAAACCGGCATGAGCACTTCGCTCGAGGGTAGACTGACTCGTAGGAACTGACATTATACAAATAGGTCTCCCGGTTAGAGAATTACGAGCGAAAACATCGGATTTTCCAACACTTAGGCTCGAAAAAGGCCTGTCGGGGTTTCGGAAAGGGAAACGGCCCCCGGAAAAATTCGAAACCGGCACGAGCACTTTGCTCGAGGGTAGAGTGACTCGTACGAACTGACGGCTCGCAATTGGACTCCCGGTTAGAGAATTACGAGCGAAAATATCAGATTTTCCAACACTTAGGCTCGAAAAAGGCCCGCTGGGGGTCCGGAATGGGAAACGGCCCCCGGAAAAATTTGAAACCGACACAACCACCTCGCTTGAGGATATAGTGACTCGTAGGAACTGACGGCTCGTAAATAGGACTCCCGGTTAGAGAATTACGTGCAAAAACATCGGATTTTCCAACACTTAGGCTCGAATAAGGCTCGTCGGGGGTCCGAAACGGGAAATGGCCCCCATAAAAATTCAAAACCGGCACTAGCACTTCGCTTGACGGTATAGTGACTCGTAGGAACTGACGGCTCGTAAATTGGACTCCCGATTAGAGAATTAGGAGCGAAAACATCAGATTTTCCAACACTTAAGCTCAAAATAGGCTCGTCGGGGGTCCGGAACGGGAAACGGCCCCCGGAAAAATTCGAAACCGGCATGAGCACTTCGCTCGAGGGTAGACTGACTCGTAGGAACTGACATTATACAAATAGGACTCCCGGTTAGAGAATTACGAGCAAAAACATCGGATTTTCCAACACTTAGGCTCGAAAAAGGCCTGTCGGGGTTTCGGAAAGGGAAACGGCCCCCGAAAAAATTCGAAACCGGCACGAGCACTTTGCTCGAGGGTAGAGTGACTCGTACGAACTGACGGCTCGCAATTGGACTCCCGGTTAGAGAATTACGAGCGAAAATATCAGATTTTCCAACACTTAGGCTCGAAAAAGGCCCGCTGGGGGTCCGGAATGGGAAACGGCCCCCGGAAAAATTTGAAACCGACACAACCACCACGCTTGAGGATATAGTGACTCGTAGGAACTGACGGCTCGTAAATAGGACTCCCGGTTAGAGAATTACGTGCAAAAACATCGGATTTTCCAACACTTAGGCTCGAAAAAGGCTCGTCGGGGGTCCGAAACGGGAAATGGCCCCCCTAAAAATTCAAAACCGGCACGAGCACTTCGCTTGAGGGTATAGTGACTCGTAGGAACTGACGGCTCGCAAATTGGACTCCAGGTTAGAGAATTAGGAGCGAAAACATCGGATTTTCCAACACTTAAGCTCAAAAAAGGCTCATCGGGGGTCCGGAACGGGGAACGGCCCCCGGAAAAATTCGAAACCGGTACGAGCACTTCGCTCAACAGTAGAGCGACTCGGAGGAACTGACATTACACAAATAGGATTCCCAGTTAGAGAATTACGATCGAAAACATCGGATTTTCCAACACTTAGGCTCGAAAAAGGCCTGTCGGGGTTTCGGAACGGGAAAGGGCCCCCGGAAAAATTTGAAACCAGCACGAGCACTTTGCTTGAGGGTAGAGTGACTCGTACGAACTGACGGCTCGCAATTGGACTCCCGGTTAGAGAATTACGAGCGAAAACATCGGATTTTCCAACACTTAGGCTCGAAAAAGGCTCGTCGGGGGTCCGGAATGGGAAACGGCACTCGGAAAAATTCAAAACCGGCGCGAGCCCTTCGGTCGAGGGTAGAGTGATCGTACGAACTGACGGCTCGTAAATTGGACTCCCGGTTAGACAATTACGAGCGAAAACATCGGATTTTCCAACACTTAGGCTCGAAAAAGGCCAGTCGGGGGTCCGGAATGGGAATCGGCCCCCGGAAAAAATCGAAACTGGCACGAGCACTTCGCTCGAGGGTAGAGTGACTCGTAGGAGCTGACGGCTCGCAAATAGGACTCCCGGTTAGAGAATTACGAGCGAAAACATCAGAATTTCCAACACTTAGGCTCAAAAAAGGCCTGTCGGGGTTTCGGAACGGGAAACAGCCCCCGGAAAAATTTGAAACCGGCACGAGCACTTTGCTCGAGGGTAGAGTGACTCGTACGAACTGACGGCTCACAATTGGACTCCCGGTTAGAGAATTACGAGCGAAAACATTGAATTTTCCAACACTTACGCTCGAAAAAAGCCCGTCGGGGGTCCGGAACGGGAAACAACCCCCAGAAAAATTTAAAACCGGCACGAGCACTTCACTCGAGGGTAGAGTGACTCGTAGGAACAGACGGCTCGCAAATAGGACTCCCGATTAGAGAATTACGAGCGAAAACATCGGATTTTCCAACACTTCGGCTAGAAAAAGGCTCGTCGGGGGTCCGAAACGGGAAACGGCCGCCGGAAAAATTCAAAACCGGCACGAGCGCTTCGCTCGAGGGTAGAGTGACTCGTAGGAACTGACGGCTCGCAAATTGGACTCCCGGTTAGAGAATTACGAGCGAAAACATCGGATTTTCCAACACTTAGGCTCGAAAAATGCCCGTCGGGGTTCCGGAACAGGAGACGACCCTCGAAAAAATTCAAAACCAGCACGAGTACTTCGCTTGAGGGTATAGTGACTCGTAGGAACTGACGGCTCGCAAATTGGACTCCCGGTTAGAGAATTACGAGTGAAAACATCGAATTTTCCAACACTTAGGATCGAAAAATGCCCGTCGGAGGTCCGGAACGGGAAACGGCCCCCAGAAAAATTTGAAACCAGCACGAGCACTTCGCTTAAGGGTATAGTGACTCGTAAGAACTGACGGCTCGCAAATTGGACTCCCGGTTAGAGAATTACGAGTGAAAACATCGAATTTTCCAACACTTAGGCTCGAAAAATGCCCGTCGGAGGTCCGGAACGGGAAACGGCCCCCAAAAAAATTTGAAGCCGGCAGGAGCACTTTACTTGAGGGTATAGTGACTCGTAGGAACTGACGGCTCGCAAATTGGACTCCCGATTAGATAATTACGAGCGAAAACATCGGATTTTTCAACACTTAAGCTCGAAAAAGGCTCGTCGGGGGTCCGGAATGGGAAACGGCCCCCGGAAAAAATCGAAACCGGCATGAGCACTTCCCTCGAGAGTAGAGTGACTCGTAGGAACTGACATTATAAAAATAGGACTCCCAGTTAGAGAATTACGAGCGAAAACATCGGATTTTCCAACACTTAGGCTCGAAAAATGCCCGTCGGAGGTCCGGAATGGGAAACGGCCCCCAGAAAATTTTGAAACCGGCACTAGCACTTCGCTTGAGGGTATAGTGACTTATAGGAACTGACGGCTCACAAATTGGACTCCCGGTTAGAGAATTACGAGCAAAAACATCGGATTTTCCAACACTTAGGCTCGAAAAAGGCTCGTCGGGGGCCGGAACGGAAAACGGCCCCCGGAAAAATTCGAAACCGGCATGAGCACTTCGCTCGAGGGTAGACTGACTCGTAGAAACTGGCATTATACAAATAGGACTCCCGGTTAGAAAATTACGAGCGAAAACATCGGATTTTCCAACACTTAGGCTCGAAAAAGGCCTGTCGGGGTTTCGGAAAGGGAAACGGCCCCCGGAAAAATTCGAAACCGGCACGAGCACTTTGCTCGAGGGTAGAGTGACTCGTACGAACTGACGGCTCGCAATTGGACTCCCGGTTAGAGAATTACGAGCGAAAACATCGGATTTTCCAACACTTAGGCTCGAAAAAGGCCCGCTGGGGGTCCGGAATGGGAAACGGCCCCCGGAAAAATTCGAAACCGACACAACCACCTCGCTTGAGGATATAGTGACTCGTAGGAACTGACGGGTCGTAAATAGGACTCCCGGTTAGAGAATTACGTGCAAAAACATCAGATTTTCCAATACTTAGGCTCGAAAAAGGCTCGTCGGGGGTCCGAAATCGGAAATGGCCCCCATAAAAATTCAAAACCGGCACGAGCACTTCGCTTGAGGGTATAGTGACTCGTAGGAACTGACGGCTCGCAAATTGGACTCCCGGTTAGAGAATTAGGAGCGAAAACATCGGATTTTCCAACACTAAAGCTCAAAAAAGGCTCGTCGGGGGTCCGGAACGGGAAACGGCCCCCGGAAAAATTCGAAACTGGTACGAGCACTTCGCTCAAGAGTAGAGCGACTCGGAGGAACTGACATTATACAAATAGGATTCCCGGTTAGAGAATTACGATCGAAAACATCGGATTTTCCAACACTTAGGCTCGAAAAATGCCCGTCGGAGGTCCGGAATGGGAAACGGCCCCCAGAAAATTTTGAAACCGGCACTAGCACTTCGCTCGAGGGTAGAGTGACTCGTAGGAGCTGACGGCTCGCAAATAGGACTCCCGGTTAGAGAATTACGAGCGAAAACATCAGAATTTCCAACACTTAGGCTCGAAAAAGGGCCGTCGGGGGTCCGAAACGGGAAACAGCCCCCGGAAAAATTCAAAATCGGGACGAGCACTTCGCTCGAGGGTAGAGCGACTCGTAGGAACTGACATTATACAAATAGGACTCCCGGTTAGAGAATTACGAGCGAAAACATCGGATTTTCCAACACTTAGGCTCAAAAAAGGCCTGTCGGGGTTTCGGAACGGGAAACGGCCCCCGGAAAAATTTGAAACCGGCACGAGCACTTTGCTCGAGGGTAGAGTGACTCGTACGAACTGACGGCTTGCAATTGGTGTTGGAAGATGAAAAATATATATATATACATCATCATCAATGCTTAGCATGATCTTGATCAAGTGGGACTAAATCAATTTAGCCACCGGACCCATCCCCAAGCGAATGATTGGCGACCACTGCATGGCATGGAGTTATACCCTGATGAATTTGGTGGGTCCCGTCAAGATCTCTTGGATTCACGAAGGAGATTAATATGATTAATATAGGTTCAAGCCAACCTGTATAACCATATCATCCCAGGTCCAATGAAGCCCAAGCCAAATTTTTGGGCCTAAACCACATGATCAATTTTGGTTAAGTCAGGCTCAAGTCAATTTCTGAGCCAGGCCATGAGACCAACCTTTGTTGATGATGGCCTGAGCCATATCAACTAATGCCAATTTGTGGTCAATTTCTGGC
Source organism: Litsea cubeba (assembly GCA_012931725.1). NCBI lineage: Eukaryota > Viridiplantae > Streptophyta > Magnoliopsida > Laurales > Lauraceae > Litsea > Litsea cubeba. Next base: position 106,969,523 of record CM022944.1, on the reverse strand, counting down.
CTGGGCCATATGAATTGGTCTATACGGCCAATTTTGATTGAGTAGAGGAGGGTCATTTCTAGCCTAAGTATGTGACCAATCTTGGTCTAAGCCCAAGCTAATTTCTGGCCTAGGCCTGACCTAAACCACATGGTCAATTTTGGTTGAGTCAGGCTCACGTCAATTTCTGGCCTGAGACATACAAATTAATCCATGCCAATCTGTGGCCAATTTCTGTCTTGAGTCATCCATGCCAATCTCTAGCCAGTTTCTGGCCTGAGCCATATGAATTAATCCATGCCAATCTGTGACCAATTTCTGGCCTGAGCCATTATGAATTAATGCCAATATGTGGCAAATTTCTTGCCTGAGTCATATGAATTGGTCCATACGGCCAATTTTGATTGGGTAGAGCAGGGCCATTTTTGGCCTAACTATGTGACCAATCTTGGTCTAAGCCAAAGCTAATTTATTGTCCAGGCCTGACCCTGGCTAAAAATGACAATCTATGGGACATAAGACCCATTGTTGCGGGACCTGTTTAGATGGGCCTAAACCCAGCTATGCAATGGGCTCACTTATGTGCAGACATGTTTAAATCCATTAGCCATTGGGCTCACTCCTAAGTTGGTAATTGGCCACCTGTTATATCCAATGGCTAGTAATGGTACTCTATCCAATTAATTTCCCATGACCCATCAAACTCTCTCATATTTATGTGGTAGCGTGTTGGGGCCAATTAATATAAGACTAGGCTGGATTTTGTGACCATGTCATGCTAGTGGGCTGTTATATGTGAGCCCGGTAATTTAGGCATGGTATCAATCATGTGATGGGGCCCATGTCTTTTGCAAATGTGCAGTCAAAGAACATGTGGAGCCAAGAGGAGTACTCATTCCTTAGATGAAGGCAAAGGCTATTCACTCACCCACATGACAGGTGTCTATACACTCAGCCCATCCTTTGAAATGGAGAGAACGTGTCTAGTAACTTGGAGAGAACATGGAGCATCTCAGCCCATTCTTTGAAATGGGCAGGAAAGTGGAGAACGTGGGGGAGCAACTGCCTTGGAGATGGCTCCAAGAAACCTATAAAAGGCCACCACCTGGTACAAGCAAAGTGGAAGAACAACAAAAACTCTACAGAATTTCATACAAAAAAGAGAGAACCACGCTGCCATTTTCCGACGACGCGTTGCCGGAATTATTAAGAGAAGAGATTGTTCCTGAAGAGAAGATTTAAAGCAGGTTAAGGACTAGGATCATGCCTCCATCAAGTGATGGAGCATGATTTCCTAGTTTTGAGCTATATCCCTGTATCTTTTTTAATGTCTATTTGCATTTCATGTAAAGTGAGAAAATAGGATTGCATGTCTAGAATATGTTTTTTGAATCTACATTTTGCTTTCTCTCTTAAACTTATTGCTTGTAGATAATGTGGCACTGTAGATTTCTTTTCATGAATATATAAAAAAAAAGAAGGTAATGAAGCTTCTGTCTTTATCAGTGAATAGCCATCTCAAGTTTTTTTTTTCTTTTGTTTGTGTTTGTAGCTATAGTAAATCATCAGTCATTCAGGTTGTGGTTGTCACCATCCACAAGAAACTACGTGTGCATATTTGTTGGAATATGTTCATACATGGGGTTCAGACCATGGCCCACTCTTTAAAATGGTTTTATGCAAATTTTTTAAGCCCGTTATGGCCTATGCATGTTCTCTTTGGAAATGGTATATAGGCTTATTTCCTGATACCCATTTTACAGAAAAGTAGTGACTTGTTGATACCCATTTTACAGTCATCTTTACTATCATCAATCAGTCCGATTCTAACCATTGTTTGGGATATTATCCAGCCCAATTTCAGTCACTATTTGGGCCGAAACCTAGCCTAATTCAGCATGTATTTGGGTTAGACCCATCCTAATTTCAGTCGCTGACTGGGCTGTGTCTCTTGACCCATTCAGAACCCACTCTCAGCACCTAGTTTGTGGATTTACTGATTTAAGGACTCATGAACATTTTATTAAATGTCAATCTTTGTTTATGTTTAATCCAAATATCTCCCTACATCTAATGAGCATAGTGGGTTCTACAAACCCACTGAACCATTCATGATAATTTCTGCGTGTACAGAGATTTGGCACACCCGGTGGGACCCATAGCTCACTGTTTCTTTCTTCTTTTCAGGTTACATAACAGCAAGTCTCTCAAGTTTTGTCATCAAGTTTCATCAATGGCAACTAAGTTGGTTATCACTTTTGACGATACCAAGTACAAGGCTTACCTAGAAGCTAAAGTCCAAGCAAGAAATTCCCTGCAAGTGAACAAGACTCATGTAAAAGCTGCAAAAAGAAAGATTGGAGAGTTGCAAGAAAAAAATTCAGTTTTGGAAAATCAGAAGTTTGCTTTCTCTAACACTTATGAAGTGCCAAGAGGAGACAAGTTTCAGCCTTTTCAAGTTGATCAGTTAGCTAATGGTCTTCAACCTCACAAAGGATTTGCAAACTGTCAAAATCCAAAGCACATGCAAGAGGAATCTAACCAAATAGCTGATTGTCAGTTGACTAACCTTCACCCAATTCCATCAAAATATCAGTTTCAAAATATGGTATGTTTGAATGGATCCAAGTTTGGACAGTCTGTTAAATTCCAATCAAATATAAATTATCAAATGAAAAATGATGAAGATAATTTTGTAGTTCCATGCACCCACACCTGCCCCACCAGAGCGGTACGGTTTACGGGTCATGGATGCTCAAAAATGAAACAAAAGCCCCTTGTATCTAACACTTACCCCACTAGAGTGGTAAGGAAGACTAGAACTTGGGATGATGCTACCAGGTCACGTCCTAGTGCTTACCCCACCAAAGCGGCTAAGCCTAGCCAGACGCAACGGCCTAGGAAGACTTCAGTGTGGGACCGATTGTCGGTACCCATTGAAAATGCTTTCGAGCCTCTCACCTTGCTTAAGGGAGAGAATGTGATAATGGGTGACAAGGGCCCACAACGCCCCCCTAAGAAAATGAGAGGTCCTTTAGTTGTCAAATTTTCACCGGGCTCAAATGATCCCCAAATGATGACAAAAAAGAACATGCCAGCAGAATTTAGACCTCGAAGCAAAAGGGGTGATTATGACTTTGTTGCAACAAAACAGATGGTCCAACCTCGAGTTCTATCCAAGAGCTATAAAAGAAGAATTAACAAGCGAGTCAACTCAAGTGGGACTCCACATATGCAGGCCCAACTCCTTCACCAAGTCAAGCAAGACAAAGCTCATCGTTATGCCAAAAGGGCTAAGGCAAAGAGGATAATTGATCCAACCCAAGTCAAAATTATGGAGCGACCCTCAAATGATGCCACACCTCAATTGATTGTGAAGCTTAAAGAAAAAACACCGTCTGATGAGACAAGTGTAAAAGTGGCACACCAACGGGCATCTAGAAGGAAAAGAAGAGCGGCCCACAAGGCCCATGAATTTAAGATCGCACCCATGTGGATCCCCAAAGAGCCCGAAGAATCAGTTATGTCAGTCAATATGGTTGGTAAAGGTAAGAAAAAGAAAGAATCATCGGCCTATGTTAAGGAAATGGTGGAGTTATTCGACACCCAGCGGCCGCAAACAAGGAGTGTCACGACTGCCAAAGGAAGGAAAGTAACAAAAAAAGATCACATTTGTGATTCAAGTAGTTCACAAGGATCATCTAATGAACAGGCACCAAGAACATTGGGAGTATTAGGCGAGCTCACAAGTCTTCTCTCGTCAGAATCGAGTGTAGCTCCTGTCTATATGACAGGCCAAGAAGGTAATCCAGAGTTCACAGAGTCAAATCCTCCACCAGGTTTCATGCAATATGTCCAGGATACAAACAAACGATTTGAAGAGATGATGACAATGATGGTCACTCTTCAAACCCAGATTAACCAAAGGGAGTCCGGACAACATTCTCGCAATGATCACAGCAGACGTGATCAAAGAGATAGTCATGATCATGATATGGACGAAGAAGAGTTGAGCAAAGCTCGAGTCACGGTTGAAGCAGTCCAAAAGATGATTGAAAATGCCACTGGGGGAGCAACATCATCCAAAAAAGGATTAAATCCACCTTATCCAGCCTGGATGGATGATGAGCCATTTCCACCTAAGTTCAAGCAACCCCATTTACAGTCATATGATGGAAGCACCTCATCCTATCAACATCTATGTCACTTCAAGGTGTTGACTGGAGAGATATCTAATAATGATGCATTAAAAATCAGATTGTTCACCAGTACATTGAAAGGGACAGCGTTTGATTGGTATAAAAGGCTAGCAAGCGGTTCCATAAAGTCATGGAAGGATATAGAACAAAAGTTTACTGATCATTTTTTCGATGCTGATGGTTCAGTGACTACAGGTCGCCTATGCACAGAAAAACAAGGCAAAGAAGAATCAGCGACTGCCTTTATCAAAAGATGGCAAGCTTTGTCATTCAAATGTCCGGAAGACCTTTCACACGAGTCATTGACGGACATGTGTAGGACAAACTTACATTCAAAAATAAGGGCTAAGTTGGTCGGAAATAAAGCAAAGGACCTTGGTGATTTGTTAGAAGCAGCAATAGAAGCTGAAACAATCATTAAAGATCGAGAAATAGAAAAGAAATCTACCAGGAAGATTGAACCACCCAAAAGTGGGGGCAAAAAGAAAGAAGCTATGACAGTTCAAGTAGCTTCACCCTTTGAGTCAAGGAAACTCGAAAATAGTCAGAATAGAGATGATGTGGACCAAAACAAGATGAAGAGAAGTCAGACTGTAAAAGAAAGAATGTCTCGAGAATATGATTTTGCTATTGAAGATTCTGAGTCAATTTTTCATACTCTCATAAAAAATGAGAAAATCAAGCTTCCGCCATGTAAAAGACCAGAAGACGAAGGCAAAATAAATGACCCAAAGTATTGCATATACCATAGGGTCATAAGTCATGGTATAAAAGATTGTTGGGTCTTTAAGAATAAGGTCCAGGAGTTACTTGACAATGGGATTATCACCTTATCTAAAGAAGACAAGAAGGTGACAACTAACATGGTGTCTATTCACTTTGGAAGTTTCAAACAACCAGTTAGAATTCCCACTGTGCAAGAAAAAGAGAAAGATGTCGAGTTTCGCTTGGTAAACCCACTGGAAAGTAGGGATGGGTTGGTTCCAGTAGAAATGCCAAATGGTGTGATGATGTGGGTCCATCCAGATATCTTGCCAGAAGAAGGGTGGGAGACAGTAAGAAGCAAATCACGCTCTGTTGCAACGTCAAGTCCTTTTTGGAATGACAACTATCCTACGAGAAATGCTATACTGGGGGCAAGAAAACAAAAGAAAAAGCGTAGGCCAAATAACAAGAAAAAACCTAGTAAATCAAAGGAGGTTGTCACCCCAGTAGATTTGTTAATACAAGAGCCTCGGGTTCCATTTACCCTCACGGACTTCTTGCCACTTGATCTCTTTTTGTCTTTAGAAAATCAAAAGCAGAAAGATGAATTAAGTGAGTCAAAAGATGATATATTCCCATGCAACAGTCTCTCAATGGTAGAGTTGAAAGAAGAACTGGATCAAGATGATGGTAATTATGGCCTTAGATGGGGGTATAGAGATGGCGTGAGTTCTTCCGAAAGTTCAGGTGGAATAAGTCAAGATTCAACCAGACGGCATATTTTTACTCAAGGAAATCACGATGAGCCATACTTTATTCATGTTCGGCGCGTTCGACTAATCCCCAACCCCGCATCGACAGAGAGTGACAATGGCCCATCGGAATCTTCAAATTTGTCAGCCGACCCAGACGATGACAATGAATTGCTTGATGATGATGACATTAGGAGATGGATTGAAGGCATAGTGAAAATTGTCGTTTATACTGCATCCATATGGAATTTGACTCCAGAATGGCAAAGAAAAGATCTTCCTACAATTATCATGGGAGAAGTAGCTGATGAAAATCCAGATATTGATAGGATTGATGAAGTAGACAAGTCCTCGGATGTAGGCGATAATTCTCTCGCACTTGATGGGTATGATGCCGATGGTTCAGATTCGGACTCTGATGTGTGGATCTTTTACTCATCCAATAGAGAAAACATAAGATCACACGAATATGTGTCAGAGGAAGATGAAGTTTGGGCACATGATGATGTGGCTAGAAGAGAAATCAAAGCAAAAAGGATTATTCATACAATGAACTACATGCCCAGACCAGTTGGGCCCCTCAATCCTTTAGACCCAATTCCATGGTGTTTTGCAGGAGGACCCAGGACCCCCCAAGAAATTGAAGCTTTAACATGGGATAATGATACCCCATGGGATGCTGATGAGGATGTCGAAGGATTATATTGGCCATGCAATATGGTTGGGATCGACCATGAAACTTCTGATGAAGAGAAAAATGAAGATGAAGACAAAGCAGAGAGTTCATCAACGTCTGAACCATCCAATTTGACATCCTCCGAATCTTCGGAAACTGCAACAGCAGATAGTGAAGAGATTTCCTTATGTTTCCCTGAAGTACAGGAGGTAGGCAAAGGGACTCGCTCTGGGCTAGATTACCATAAAAACTATGATGCAAATGTTAACCAAGGCAAGGCTACAAAGCCTATAGAAAGAAATGTCAAGACTGGTGGTTTGCCTAGCCTTCAGGAGCCTTTTAGATTTGATTTGCTTGAACATCTGGCGCGCATCCCTGCACGTATAAGCATGCATGACATGTTGAGGCTGTCTCCAGACATTCGAAAAGCTACTGCAGCGGCTCTCATGAACCCAGACCAATATGTATCACATGTCCATCAAGTACAAGTGAAGCAAAAAGAGAAATGTAGAGAGTGCTTTAATTTAAGAGCCGCCATGGCTGCTACAATTAGCTTCACAAAGGATGACATGCTACTTGGGGATGTAAAGCACAATCGGCCATTATACTTCACCGGATATATTGGTGAAGTTGAATTACCAAGAATGCAAATTGACCCTGGATCAGCAATTAACCTCGTACCACTACGGGCCTTAAAATATTTGGGAATCCCAACTAGCAAGCTTATCTATACAAAACTCAGCATATCGGCATACAATGGAGAAACACAAAAGGCCATTGGTAGGATAGTTATTCCTTGTCAGATTGGAGACTTGAAATCTCAAGTTGTGGTATACGCCATTGATGCCGAAACTTCCTACAATTTGCTCCTCGGAAGGCCATGGATTCATGAAAATTATGTGGTCCCTTCAACGTTACATCAATGTATCAAATATGTCGATACAAATTCAGAAGTACGTCGAGTCTTTGCTGACAAGAAACCCTTCAAAGGGATGGAAGCATATTGTGTGGATGCTAGATTTTACGCGTCAGAGCCTAACGGTGATGCAAATGAAAGCACATCGAAAGCATTGATTGTCAAAAAATCTAAAAACAAAAAGAAAAATTTCAAGGCATCTGTACCTCCACCCGCAAAGCTACTGGAGGGTGTTGAGATAATAAATAGTGAATCCTCTACCAAGGTTGCCACGAAAGCACCTGAATGCTTCAAGATCAGCATTCGTCCAAAGCTTGAAGAGACAACTTTCATTAAGAAAAGCATAGTAGAGGTTCCAAGTGCCAGATCAAAAAGAGTCTCAGTTGGTGTAATATCATTTGTGGGAGAAGATGAAGGTGGTGGTAAAGAGCCATTTATCAACTCTGTTAAACTCCCTATCCCGATGATATATTTTTCGAGGCCTCCAGAAGAACCAAAAGGAGCAGTATTTGTTGTGCCCATGAAACATCGGCCGCCTATCGTGCTTTATAGAGCATCGCACCCTTCACAGATGGTTGTTGGAGAGATTCCTATGGAAGGAACCCCGGATTTCTCTATGTATAGCTATAAGGCTAAATGGATAATGCGAAGGATGGGTTATGATGTTACGAGCCGGCAAGGACTGAAGCAGGGCCGTGGCATTCCGGTTCCATTGGAGACACACATAAGATCCGGGGAAAATCATGGACATGTTAGATTCATCCCATATGGTCTAGGATATTGTCCGGCATCAACAACAACAGCCAATCACAGTTACTGCAACAAGCTCTTGACATCCTCTCAAGAAGAAGTAGAGGAAGACTTGAACTTCAAAATTAGTTCTTCAAGTTGGGCTGTATTTTCAACAATTAATTGCATTTCCATTTCAGATGAGAAGGTAGATGAAAATTGAAGAAATGTACTTTGAGCTGGAAAAAGAAATGGAAGATGTAAAACCAAGTCCCCCCACGGAGGATAAGGTTAATCAAATTAATCTTGGAACAGAAAGTGATCCCCGTCCAATCTTTGTAAATGCAGAATTGAATAAAGATGAAATTTTGGAGTATACTCGTCTTTTGAATGAATTTAAAGATGTTTTTGCATGGTCTTATTCTGAAATGCCTGGCCTTGATCCCGGAATTGCAATGCATAGGTTAAGTTTAAGAAAAGATGTTAAACCCATTAAACAAGCTCAAAGGAGATTCCGACCAGACGTCATGGATAAAATCGAAAAAGAGGTTCAAAAGCTAAAAGATGTTGGCTTCATTAGGGAGGAACAACATCCTGATTGGTTAGCCAACATCGTTCCAGTTACAAAGAAAAATGGCCAGATTAGAATCTGTATTGATTTTCGAAATTTAAATGAGGCTTGTCCTAAGGATGAATTCCCTTTGCCCATCGCAGAAATCATGATTGATAATACTTTTGGTTACGAAAGAATGTCTTTCATGGATGGTTTCTCGGGATATAACCAAATCAAAATGCATCCCAATGACCAGAAGCACACTGCATTTCGAACACCATTTGGAATCTATTGTTACACACCGTGATGCCTTTTGGTTTAAAAAATGCAGGGGCCACTTATCAAAGGGCAATGATGAAAATCTTTAAAGATATGCAACATAAAAAGGTAGAGTGTTATGTAGATGATCTTGCTGTTAAAAGCAAAAGAAAGGAAGATCACCTCAAAGACCTTAGGGAAGTGTTTGAAAGGCTTCGACGGCATAAACTTCACATGAACCCATTGAAATGCTTTTTTGGTGTTTCTTCGGGAAAGTTCTTAGGGTTTATTGTTCGCAAAGATGGAATCGAACTTGATCCAATCAAGACAAAAGCTATTTTAGAAATGAAACCTCCAAGAAATCTAAAGGAGCTAAAAGGACTCCAAGGTCGATTGGCTTATATTCGAAGATTCATTTCTAATTTATCTGGAAGATGCCGGCCATTCTCACGTCTAATGAAGAAAGGAGTGAATTTTGTATGGGATCAGGCATGTGATGAAGCCTTTGAAGATATCAAGAAATATCTTACTAGACCTCCTGTTTTAGCTGCTCCAGTGCAAGGGAGACCGTTCATTCTATATACACGAGCCCTTGATCACTCCTTGGGGGCAATGCTGGCACAAAAGAATAACCAAGGGCATGAGGTGGCGCTTTACTACTTAAGTAGGATGATGGTAGGAGCGGAACATCGATATCTACCAATAGAGAAAGAATGCCTCGCGCTAATGTTTGCAATGCAGAAATTAAGGCACTACCTGCTATCGCAAACAGTTTATCTTGTCTCTCGTATAAACCCATTAAAGACCTTAGTAACAAAGGCGGGGTCTTTGAGTGCAAGATTAGCAAAATGGTCCATTCTCCTTTCCCAGTATGATATCATATACGTGCCACAGAAAGCAGTGAAAGGTCAAGCATTAGCAGATTTCTTGGCTGCGCATCCATTACCACCTGATTCCGAGCTAAAGGATGCTTTTCCAGATGAACCAGTCTTTTATGTTGAGGCATTTCAGACCTCAAAACAAGAAGCTTGGGAGATGTATTTTGATGGTGCTAGTAGGACGGATGGAAACGGAGAAAGGATATCTGGAGTAGGAATTGTCTTCATAACCCCTGATGGATATATGATCCCTCATTCCTTCTCACTAACCAAATCATGTTCTAATAATATTGCAGAATATCAGGCCCTTATTATGGGAATGGAAGTGGCTCATGAGGCGCAAATTCGACATTTGGAAATACGTGGAGATTCAAAACTCATTGTAAATCAAGTGAATGATCAATATGAAGTTAAGAAACCTGACATTCGCCCCTATCATAAGATGGCTCAACGATTGATGAATAAGTTCATTTATTGCAATATTGAACATATCCCGCGAAGCCTGAATGCAAGGGCAGATGCATTAGCAAGTCTAGCTGCCTCGATGGCCCTTCCTGAAGGTGAAGTCCTTAAAGTATTGGTCTGTGAAAGAAGAATCATGCCACCATTAGATACACATGAAGCCATTGCTGAATGCCAATTAGTCAAATCAAGTAGACTTTCTGTATACGAAATGGCGATTGGAGACTGGCGTGACCCATTTATTGATTATATGCAGTTCAGAATTTTACCAGATGACCCAAAAGAACGAACAAGCATAAGAAGGAGGGCTCCTAAATTTTACTATGATGTCAATACCAAAACTCTATATAGAAAATCATATGATGGTATTTTACTTCGTTGTTTATCAAGCCAGGAGGCAGATCAAGTCATGACCGAAACTCATAGTGGAACTTGCAGAGCGCATCAACCGGGTCCAAAATTACGTGATCGAATTAGAAGGATGGGTTATTATTGGCCAACCATGATTAAAGATACACATGAATTAGCCAGACGATGTAAGGCTTGTCAACTTCATGCTGATTACATACACAAGGCCCCTGAACCTTTACACCCTTCAGTGACATCTTGGCCATTTGAAGCATGGGGAATGGATATAGTTGGGCCGATTAATCCTCCGTCATCAAAGGGGCATCGGTTCATATTTGCTGTAACAGACTATTTTTCTAAATGGGCTGAAGCAGTAGCCTTGAATGAAGTTAAGACTACTGTTGTTCTTAACTTTCTCAAAACCAACATTATATGTAGGTTCGGAGTCCCGAATAGGTTTGTCCATGACAATGGACCGCAATTTCGAGACCATCGTTTTTATAAATTCTGCGAGAAATATCACATCAAAAGTATTTCCTCTACAGCTTATTATCCACCTGCCAATGGTTTAGCTGAAGCATTCAATAAGACGATGTGCAAACTTTTAAAGAAAATGGTCTCTAAAAACAAAAGAGATTGGCACGAGCGATTGCCAGAAGCGCTATGGGCCTATCGTACCACAGTTCGAGGAGCAACTCAATTCACACCTTTCTCACTCGTATATGGCTGTGAAGCTGTTCTACCCCTCGAAATTCAAATCCCTTCACTCCGAATTGCGCTAGCTAGCGGCATGAATGAAGAAGGGAATGCTAAACTACGACTACAAGAATTGGAATCTCTTGATGAAGAAAGGCTCATCGCTCGTCAAAACATAGAGATCTACCAATCTAGAATGGCAAGTGCGTTTAATAAAAAAGTACATCAAAGGGTCTTTAAAAGGGGCGATTTGGTCCTCGCTGTTAAAAGACCAATGATCATCACCCATAAATCAAAAGGGAAGTTTACGGAAAAATGGGAGGGACCATTTGTTATCGATTCTGTCTACTCTAATGGCTCTTACAGTTTAATTAATCAAGATGGTGATCGATATCTTATGCCCATCAATGGAAAATTTCTTAAGAAGTATTATCCATGAAAACATGTCCTCTTATCATCTTCGATTTTCGATATGATGCCTCGAGTCATAGAAGTCTCGATATAATGCCTCGAAAGCCGAAAAGTTTTGGACCTCGACACCAAGCCTCGGAATAGTAAAAAGTTCCGATATCATGCCTCGAAGTTCATAATATGTCAAACTTTGATATCAAGCCTCAGAACATTTAATTTTTTTGATACCAAGCCTCAAAGTTTGTAACATGTTAAATCTCAGAACCTCAAAAGTTTTGACACAATGCCTAGAAAGCCAAAAAGTTTTGGACCTCGACACCAAGCCTCAGAATTTTTAAAAGTTCCGATATCATGCCTCGAAGTTCATGATATGTCAAACCTTGATATCAAGCCTCAGAACATTTAATGTTTTGATACCAAGCCTCAAAGTTTGCAACATGTTGTTAAGTCTCAGGACCTCGGAATAGTAAAAAGTTCCGATATTATGCCTCGAAGTTCGAAACTCTGAATTTAACATTTCAATATGTCATGTGAGCCTTGACTGTGACTTTTGAAGATATGCTGCCAAATCAAATAAAAAAAAAAGAGGGTGACTTTTTTCTTAATGGACGAACCCAATGAGAGAGCCCATATGGAGAAATTATGATGCGACAGGTTCGAGGCACGCCTACACCGAAAAACTCCTCGTCGGCGATCCTCGAAGGGGGCATTTGTTGGAAGATGAAAAAAATATATATATACATCATCATCAATGCTTAGCATGATCTTGATCAAGTGGGACTAAATCAATTTAGCCACCGGACCCATCCCCAAGCGAATGATTGGCGACCACTGCATGGCATGGAGTTATACCCTGATGAATTTGGTGGGTCCCGTCAAGACCTCTTGGATTCACGAAGGAGATTAATATGATTAATATAGGTTCAAGCCAACCTGTATAACCATATCATCCCAGGTCCAATGAAGCCCAAGCCAAATTTTTGGGCCTAAACCACATGATCAATTTTGGTTAAGTCAGGCTCAAGTCAATTTCTGAGCCAGGCCATGAGACCAACCTTTGTTGATGATGGCCTGAGCCATATCAACTAATGCCAATTTGTGGTCAATTTCTGGCCTGGGCCATATGAATTGGTCTATACGGCCAATTTTGATTGAGTAGAGGAGGGTCATTTCTAGCCTAAGTATGTGACCAATCTTGGTCTAAGCCCAAGCTAATTTCTGGCCTAGGCCTGACCTAAACCACATGGTCAATTTTGGTTGAGTCAGGCTCACGTCAATTTCTGGCCTGAGACATACGAATTAATCCATGCCAATCTGTGGCCAATTTCTGTCTTGAACCATCCATGCCAATCTCTAGCCAGTTTCTGGCCTGAGCCATATGAATTAATCCATGCCAATCTGTGACCAATTTCTGGCCTGAGCTATTATGAATTAATGCCAATATGTGGCAAATTTCTGGCCTGAGTCATATGAATTGGTCCATACGGCCAATTTTGATTGGGTAGAGCAGGGCCATTTTTGGCCTAACTATGTGACCAATCTTGGTCTAAGCCAAAGCTAATTTATGGCCCAGGCCTGACCCTGGCTAAAAATGACAATCTATGGGACATAAGACCCATTGTTGCGGGACCTGTTTAGATGGGCCTAAACCCAGCTATGCAATGGGCTCACTTATGTGCAGACATGTTTAAATCCATTTAGCCATTGTGCTCACTCCTAAGTTGGTAATTGGCCACCTGTTATATCCAATGGCTAGTAATGGAACTCTATCCAATTAATTTCCCATGACCCATCAAACTCTCTCATATTTATGTGGTAGTGTGTTGGGGCCAATTAATATAAGACTAGGCTGGATTTTGTGACCATGTCATGCTAGTGGGCTGTTATATGTGAGCCCGGTAATTTAGGCATGGTATCAATCATGTGATGGGGCCCATGTCTTTTGCAAATGTGTAGTCAAAGAACATGTGGAGCCAAGAGGAGTACTCATTCCTTAGATGAAGGCAAAGGCTATTCACTCACCCACATGACAGGTGTCTATACACTCAGCCCATCCTTTGAAATGGAGAGAACGTGTCTAGTAACTTGGAGAGAACATGGAGCATCTCAGCCCATTCTTTGAAATGGGCAGGAAAGTGGAGAACATGGGGGAGCAACTGCCTTGGAGATGGCTCCAAGAAACCTATAAAAGGCCACCACCTGGTACAAGCAAAGTGGAAGAACAACAAAAACTCTACAGAATTTCATACAAAAAAGAGAGAACCACGCTGCCATTTTCCGACGACGTGTTGCCGGAATTATTAAGAGAAGAGATTGTTCCTGAAGAGAAGATTTAAAGCAGGTTAAGGACTAGGATCATGCCTCCATCAAGTGATGGAGCATGATTTCCTAGTTTTGAGCTATATCCCTGTATCTTTTTTAATGTCTATTTGCATTTCATGTAAAGTGAGAAAATAGGATTGCATGTCTAGAATATGTTTTTTGAATCTACATTTTGCTTTCTCTCTTAAACTTATTGCTTGTAGATAATGTGGCACTGTAGATTTCTTTTCATGAATATATAAAAAAAAAAGAAGGTAATGAAGCTTCTGTCTTTATCAGTGAATAGCCATCTCAAGTTTTTTTTTTTCTTTTGTTTGTGTTTGTAGCTATAGTAAATCATCAGTCATTCAGGTTGTGGTTGTCACCATCCACAAGAAACTACGTGTGCATATTTGTTGGAATATGTTCATACATGGGGTTCATTTCATGAACTGGATTCTTATTTGGAATGGGTTCAGACCATGGCCCACTCTTTAAAATGGTTTTATGCAAATTTTTTAAGCCCGTTATGGCCTATGCATGATCTCTTTGGAAATGGTATATAGGCTTATTTCCTGATACCCATTTTACAGAAAAGTAGTGACTTGTTGATGCCCATTTTACAGTCATCTTTACTATCATCAATCAGTCCGATTCTAACCATTGTTTGGGATATTATCCAGCCCAATTTCAGTCACTATTTGGGCCAAAACCTAGCCTAATTCAGCATGTATTTGGATTAGACCCATCCTAATTTCAGTCGCTGACTGGGCTGTGTCTCTTGACCCATTCAGAACCCACTCTCAGCACCTAGTTTGTGGATTTACTGATTTAAGGACTCATGAACATTTTATTAAATGTCAATCTTTGTTTATGTTTAATCCAAATATCTCCCTACATCTAATGAGCATAGTGGGTTCTACAAACCCACTGAACCATTCATGATAATTTCTGCGTGTACAATTGGACTCCCGGTTAGAGAATTACGAGCGAAAACATTGAATTTTCCAACACTTACGCTCGAAAAAGGCCCGTCGGGGGTCCGAAATGGGAAACGACCCCCAGAAAATTTTAAAACCGGCACGAGCACTTCACTCGAGGGTAGAGTGACTCGTAGGAACAGACGGCTCGCAAATAGGACTCCCGATTAGAGAATTATGAGCGAAAACATCGGATTTTCCAACACTTAAGCTCGAAAAAGGCTCGTCGGGGGTCCGGAACGGGAAACGGCCCCCGGAAAAATTCAAAACCGGTACGAGCACTTCGCTCAAGAGTAGAGCGACTCGGAGGAACTGACATTATATAAATAGGACTCTCGGTTAGAGAATTACGATCGAAAACATCGGATTTTCCAACACTTAGGCTCGAAAAAGGCCTGTCGGGGGTCCGAAATGGGAAACGCCCTTTGGAAAAATTCAAATCCGGCACGAGCACTTCGCTCGAGGGTAGAGTGACTCGTACCAACTGACGGCTCGTAAATTGGACTCCCGGTTAGAGAATTACGAGCGAAAACATCGGATTTTCCAACACTTAGGCTCGAAAAAGGCTCGTCGGGGGTCCGGAATGGGAAACGGCCCACGGAAAAATTCGAAACCGGCATGAGCACTTCGCTCGAGGGTAGAGTGACTCGTAGGAACTGACATTATACAAATAGGACTCCCGATTAGAGAATTACGAGCGAAAACATCGGATTTTCCAATACTTAGGCTCGAAAAATGCCCGTCGAAGGTCCGGAATGGGAAACGGCCCCCAGAAAAAAAGGAAACCGGCACGAGCACTTCGCTTGAGGGTATAGTGACTCGTAGGAACTGACGGCTCGTAAATTCGACTCCCGGTTAGAGAATTACGAGCGAAAACATCGGATTTTCCAACACTTAGGCTCGAAAAAGGCTCGTCGGGGGTCCGGAATGGGAAACGGCCCCCGGAAAAATTCGAAACCGGCACGAGCACTTCGCTCGAGGGTAGAGCGACTCGTAGGGACTGACATTATACAAATAGGACTCCCGGTTAGAGAATTAAGAGCGAAAACATCGGATTTTCCAACACTTAGGCTCGAAAAAGGCCTGTCGGGGGTCCGGAATGGGAAACGCCCTTCGGAAAAATTCAAAACCGGCACGAGCACTTCGCTCGAGGGTAGAGTGACTCGTACCAACTGACGGCTCGTAAATTGGACTCCCGGTTAGAGAATTACGAGCGAAAACATCGGATTTTCTAACACTTAGGCTCGAAAAAGGCTCGTTGGGGGTCCGGAATGGGAAACGGCCCACGAAAAAATTCGAAACCGGCATGAGCACTTCGCTCGAGGGTAGAGTGACTCGTAGGAACTGACATTATACAAATAGGACTCCCGATTAGAGAATTACGAGCGAAAACATCGGATTTTCCAACACTTAGGCTCGAAAAATGCCCGTCGGAGGTCCGGAATGGGAAACGGCCCCCAGAAAAAAAGGAAACCGGCACGAGCACTTCGCTTGAGGGTATAGTGACTCGTAGGAACTGACGGCTCATAAATTCGACTCCCGGT
Organism: Litsea cubeba; assembly: GCA_012931725.1. Lineage (NCBI taxonomy): Eukaryota > Viridiplantae > Streptophyta > Magnoliopsida > Laurales > Lauraceae > Litsea > Litsea cubeba. Next base: position 106,953,136 of record CM022944.1, on the reverse strand, counting down.
TAGAGAATTACGAGCGAAAACATCGGATTTTCCAACACTTAGGCTCGAAAAAGGCTCGTCGGGGGTCCAGAACAGGAAACGGCCCCCGGAAAAATTTGAAACCGGCACGAGCACTTCGCTCGAGGGTAGAGCGACTCGTAGGAACTGACATGATACAAATAGGACTCCCGGTTAGAGAATTAAGAGCGAAAACATCGAATTTTCCAACACTTAGGCTCAAAAAAGGCCTGTCGGGGTTTCGGAACGGGAAACGGCCCTCGGAAAAATTCGAAACCGGCACAAGCACTTTGCTCGAGGGTAGAGTAACTCGTACGAACTGACGGCTCGCAATTAGACTCACGGTTAGAGAATTACGAGCGAAAACATCAGATTTTCCAACACTTACGCTCGAAAAAGGCCCGTCGGGGGTCCGGAACGGGAAACGGCCCCCGGAAAATTTTGAAACTGGCACGAGCTCTTCACTCGAGCGTAGAGTGACTCGTAGGAACAGACGGCTCGCAAATAGGACTCCCGATTAGAGAATTACGAGCGAAAACATCGGATTTTCCAAGACTTCAGCTCGAAAAAGGCTCGTCGGGGATCCGAAATGGGAAACGGCCCCCGAAAAAATTCAAAACCGGCACGAAGCACTTCGCTCGAGGGTAGAGTGACTCGTAGGAACTGACGGCTCGTAAATAGGACTCCCGGTTAGAGAATTACGAGCGAAAATATCGGATTTTCCAACACTTAGGCTCGAAAAATGCCCGTCGGGGGTCCGGAACAGGAGTCGGCCCCCGGAGAAATTCCAAACCAGCACGAGCACTTCGCATGAGGGTATAGTGACTCGTAGGAACTGACGGCTCGCAAATTGGACTCCCGGTTAGAGAATTATGAGCGAAAACATCGAATTTTCCAACACTTAGGCTCGAAAAATGCCCGTCGGGGGTCCGGAACGGGAAACGGCCCCCGGAAAAATTCAAAACAAGCACGAGCACTTCGCTTGAGGGTATAGTGACTCGTAGGAACTGACGGCTCGCAAATTGGACTCCCGGTTAGAGAATTACGAGCGAAAACATCGAATTTTCCAACACTTAGGCTCGAAAAATGCCCGTCGGAGGTCCGGAACGGGAAACGGCCCCCAAAAAAATTTGAAACCGGCAGGAGCACTTTGCTTGAGGGTATAGTGACTCGTAGGAACTGACGGCTCGCAAATTGGACTCCCGGTTAGATAATTACGAGCGAAAACATCGGATTTTCCAACACTTAAGCTTGAAAAAGGCTCGTCGGGGGTCCGGAACGGGAAACGGCCCCCGGAAAAATTCGAAACCGGCACGAGCACTTCCCTTGAGCGTAGAGTGACTCGTAGGAACTGACATTATAAAAATAGGACTCCCGGTTATAGAATTACGAGCGAAAACATCGGATTTTCCAACACTTAGGCTCGAAAAAGGCCTGTCGGGGGTCCGGAATGGGAAACGGCACTCAGAAAAATTCAAAACTGGCGCGAGCACTTCGCTTGAGGGTAGAGTGACTCGTACGAACTGACGGCTCGTAAATTGGACTCCCGATTACAGAATTACGAGCGAAAACATCGGATTTTCCAACACTTAGGCTTGAAAAAGGCCAGTCGGGGGTCCGGAAAGGGAAACGGCCCCCGAAAAAATTCGAAACTGGCAGAAGCAGTTCGCTCGAGGGTAGGGTGACTCGTAGGAACTGACGGCTCACAAATAGGACTCCCGGTTAGAGAATTACGAGCGAAAACATCGGATTTTCCAACACTTAGGCTCGAAAAATGCCCGTCGGGGGTCCGGAACGGGAAACGGCCCCCGGAAAAAATCGAAACCGGCACGAGCACCTCGCTTGGGGGTATAGTGGCTTGTAGGAACTGACGGCTCGCAAATTGGACTCCCGGTTAGAGAATTACGAGCGAAAACATCGAATTTTCCAACACTTAGGCTCGAAAAATGCCCGTCGGAGGTCCGGAATGGGAAACGGCCCCCAGAAAATTTTGAAACCGGCACTAGCACTTCGCTTGAGGGTATAGTGACTTGTAGGAACTGACGGCTCGCAAATTGGACTCCCAGTTAGAGAATTACGAGCGAAAACATCGGATTTTCCAACACTTAGGCTCGAAAAAGGCTCTTCGGGGGTCCGGAATGGAAAACGGCCCCAGGAAAAATTTGAAACCGGCATGAGCACTTCGCTCGAGGGTAGAGTGACTCGTAGGAACTGACATTATACAAATACGACTCCCGGTTAGAGAATTACGAGCGAAAACATCGGATTTTCCAACACTTAGGCTCGAAAAAGGCCTGTCGGGGTTTCGGAAAGGGAAACGGCCCCCGGAAAAATTCGAAACTGGTACGAGCACTTTGCTCGAGGGTAGAGTGACTCGAACTGACGGCTCGCAATTGGACTCCCGGTTAGAGAATTACGAGCGAAAACATCGGATTTTCCAACACTAAGGCTCGAAAAAGGCCCGCTGGGGGTCCGGAATGGGAAACGGCCCCCGAAAAAATTCAAAACTGACATGAGCACCTCGGTTGAGGATATAGTGACTCGTAGGAACTGACGGCTCGCAAATAGGACTCCCGGTTAGGGAATTACGTGCAAAAACATCGGATTTTCCAACACTTAGGCTCAAAAAAGGCTCGTCGGGGGTCCGAAATGGGAAACGGCCCCCAGAAAAATTCAAAACCGGTACGAGCACTTCGCTCGAGGGTAGAGTGACTCGTAGGAACTGACGGCTCGCAAATAGGACTCCCGGTTAGAGAATTACGAGCGAAAACATCGGATTTTCCAACACTTAGGCTCGAAAAAGGCTCGTCGGAGGTCCGGAACGGGAAACGGCCCACGGAAAAAATTGAAACTGGCATGAGCACTTCGCTCGACGGTAGAGTGACTCGTAGGAACTGACATTATACAAATAGGATTCCCGATTAGAGAATTACGAGCGAAAACATCGGATTTTCCAACACTTAGGCTCGAAAAAGGCCTGTCGGGGTTTCGGAACGGGAAAGGGCCCCCGGAAAAATTTGAAACCGGCACGAGCACTTTGCTCGAGGGTAGTGACTCGTGCGAACTGACGGCTCGCAATTGGACTCCCGGTTAGAGAATTACGAGCGAAAACATCGGATTTTCCAACACTTAGGCTTGAAAAAGGCTCGTCGGGGGTCCGGAACGGTAAACGGCACTCGGAAAAATTCAAAACCGGCGCGAGCACTTTGGTCGAGGGTAGAGTGACTCGTACGAACTGACGGCTCATAAATTGGACTCCCGGTTAGACAATTACGAGCGAAAACATCGGATTTTCCAACACTTAGGCTCGAAAAAGGCCAGTCGGTGGTCCGAAATGGGAAACGGCCCCCGGAAAAATAAGAAACTGGCAGGACACTTCGCTCGAGGGTAGAGTGACTCGTAGGAACTGACGGCTCGCAAATAGGACTCCCGGTTAGAGAATTACGAGCGAAAACATCAAATTTTCCAACACTGGAGCTCGAAAAAGGCCCGTCGGGGGTCCGGAACGGGAAACGGCCCCCGGAAAATTTTGAAACCGGCACGAGCACTTCACTCGAGGGTAGAGTGACTCGTAGGAACAGACGGCTCGCAATTAGGACTCCCGATTAGAGAATTACGAGCGAAAACATCGGATTTTCTAACACTTCGGCTCGAAAAAGGCTCGTCGGGGATCCGAAATGGGAAACGGCCCCCGGAAAAATTCAAAACCGGCACGAGCACTTCGCTCGAGGGTTGAGTGACTCGTAGGAACTGACGGCTCGTAAATAGGACTCCCGGTTAGAGAATTACGAGCGAAAATATCGGATTTTCCAACACTTAGGCTCGAAAAATGCCCGTCGGGGGTCCGGAACAGGAGTCGGCCCCCGGAGAAATTCCAAACCAGCACGAGCACTTCGCATGAGGGTATGGTGACTCGTAGGAACTGACGGCTCGCAAATTGGACTCCCGGTTAGAGAATTACGAGCGAAAACATCGAATTTTCTAACACTTAGGCTCGAAAAATGCCCGTCGGGGGTCCGGAACGGGAAACGGCCCCCGGAAAAATTCAAAACAAGCACGAGCACTTCGCTTGAGGGTATAGTGACTCGTAGGAACTGACGGCTCGCAAATTGGACTCCCGGTTAGAGAATTACGAGCGAAAACATCGAATTTTCCAACACTTAGGCTCGAAAAATGCCCGTCGGAGGTCCGGAACGGGAAACGGCCCCCATAAAAATTTGAAACCGGCACGAGCACTTCGCTTGAGGGTATAGTGACTCGTAGGAACTGACGTCTCGTAACTTGGACTCCCGGTTAGAGAATTACGAGCGAAAACATCGGATTTTCCAACACTTAAGCTCGAAAAAGGCCCGTCGGGGGTCCGGAACAGGAAACGGCCCCCGAAAAAATTCGAAACCGGTACGAGCACTTCGCTCAAGAGTAGAGCGACTCGGAGGAACTGACATTATACAAATAGGACTCTCGGTTAGAGAATTACGATCGAAAACATCGGATTTTCCAACACTTAGGCTCGAAAAAGGCCTGTCGGGGGTCCGGAATGGGAAACGGAACTCGAAAAAATTCAAAACTGGCACGAGCACTTCGCTCGAGGGTAGAGTGACTCGTACGAACTAACGGCTCGTAAATTGGACTCCCGGTTAGAGAATTACGAGCGAAAACATCGGATTTTCCAACACTTAGGCTCGAAAAAGGCCAGTCGGGGGTCCGAAAAGGGAAACGGCCCCCGAAAAAATTCAAAACCGGGACGAGCACTTCGCTCGAGGGTAGAGTGACTCCTACGAACTGACGGCTCGCAATTAGACTCACGGTTAGAGAATTATGAGCGAAAACATCGGATTTTCCAACACTTACGCTCGAAAAAAGGCCCGTCGGGGGTCCGGAACGGGAAACGGCCCCCGGAAAATTTTGAAACCGGCACTGAGCACTTCATTCTGTTGGATACCGCGATCACTGAGAGGGGGGGGGGGTGAATCAGTGATTTCTAAAAAACAGGTCCAATTCAACAACAAAACAAGTCAAACCACACAATGACACCAGATTTAACGTGGTTCACCGAAAGGCTACGTCCACGGTTCAAAGACTGTCCGAACACCAATCCGGGACAGATCTGAATCTTATTTACTCGCACCAACGACAAAGAGCACCAACCCTTAGTTTCAGATAGCACCAACTATCTAGGAAGCACCGACTCCCTTTACAATTTATCTGCACCAACAGATAGGATCACCAAACCCTAAACACCAAGCACCAACTTGATGTAAAAACAGAATAGAAGATTAATTCTGTCTACAGCCCTTCCCCTCTACAATTCTCTCTCTCTCAATCCCTTACAAATTAAAATCTAAAGCATAAAAGAGAGACACTTAACTCATGGATGAATCACCATCTTCTAGAGCATAATCTCGTCCACAATTGCTGTAGAAAACGTTTGATAATGCAGCAACACAGCAACACAGCACCAGCACTCCTCTTCTCTCCAAAACTCTCTCTATAACTCTCTAAAACTCTTCTCTTCTGGTGTATCTTTAGAACGACCCATACATGCCTTTTTATAGGTTTTAATAACCCTTAATTGTATTCAAAACGGGCTACAATTCGTTTAGAAAGAGTCCCAAACAAAATAGATAAGTGTGCTGAATTTTCGTGCAAAACTTCTAATTCTGCGCAACTCTGGTTCCCGTGCTCGGTCGACATCCTGGCTTGCTCGGTCGACCGAAAACACTGACTGGAAAACAGACAATTTCGAGCTCGGTCGACATCCTGGAGTCCCGGTCGACCGAAGACACACTGTGTCACGAAAATAACTGAGAGGTGCCTGAAACTATTTTCTGCAGGTTTCTTCTTGCTCGGTCGACCGCATGAAGAGCCCGGTCGACCGGTCACTCTGTTTCAGGAAATCTGAATTCCTGACAGTTTCAATTCTGATTCTTCTCTTCAGCTCTATCAATACCAGCTTATTATCATCATGTTTGTGACAATGTGTTGACAAGAATTCCAACTCAAATCAATACTTGAGATACTGATTCTTCAAATTCTTCAAAAGACTTTCAAGTCATCTCAAATTCCAACAATCTCCCCCTTTGGAATTGTTGGCAACACTATTGGAACTTCAACACTTTCAACTCCAGCTTGCAGCTCTTCCAAGTTCTTTTCAACTTCACTTGGAACCAATTCTGAAATTCTGAAATAACAACCATGCACTGTCAACAATCTCTTCCTAGCTTTCATAGCATAACATCTCTCCTTGCTATCATATCATAACATCTCTCCCCCTTTGACAACAAGTCCAAAGGGACCAAACCGAGGAGCGAATAGGATATTCAATGAATGCATTGCTCCCCCTTTCAAGCACAACTCCTACGGTTTAGGAGAGTGAGTAACTCCTAACTTTTTCCGGAGATACTCGAAGACTTCCTTTGGCAGAGGTTTCGTGAAAATCATCTCAAATACTCGAAGACTTCCTTTGGCAGAGGTTTCGTGAAAATCATCTCAAATTCTTTCTTCATCACTTCAGCAAAATTCCTGCACATTTCCTCATGCATAGCTTTCAACCAACTTTCATCGAGACTGGCTTCAGCCACAGTCTTGGGTTCAATGGTGGACACAAGTGAGTAATTGCTAACTACACTTTGTCTAGTTTGAACGCCTGCCTTAGGATCTCCAATGATTTGATCCTTAGGGTGTTGCTCTACCCAAGTGCTGTGCTTCTTAGGTGTAGAATCTTCTGAGTCATCCTTTGATTTCTCAGAATCATTAGATTCAGCCATCTCATCATCAATCTCACTCAAGTCCTCATAAACTGGACTGTCATTATGAGTTGCATTCTTTGGTGCAATAATCTCATCTATTCTCACATCAGCACTTTCTATGATTTTTCTGGTTCTTTTGTTAAGACATCTATATGCCTTGCTAGTAGAGGAGTAACCCAGAAATATACCTTCGTCAGCTCTTTCTTCAAATTTGCCCGGATTTTGTTCGAGCCGCTTGATGTAACACTTGCTGCCGAAGACTCTGAAGTGCTTGACTGTTGCTTTTCTTCCAAACCATAGCTCATAGGGAGTTTTGACTTCATGTGGCCTGATCAAGCATCGGTTTTGAATGTATACAGCCGTATGAATTGCCTCTTTCCAATACTTGTCAGCCATCTTGCTTTCACTTAGCATCGTACGAGCCATCTCTTGTACGGTGCGATTCTTCCGTTCCACAACTCCATTTTGCTGTGGAGTTCTTGGGGCTGAGTACTGTCTTTGAATGCCATGATGTTCACAATATTTAGTGAACTCTTCAGATGTGAACTCGCCTCCACGATCAGACCTTAAAATCTTGATACGTTTTTCCAATTGATTTTCAACCTGTGCTTTAAACACTTTAAAACGATCAAGTGCTTGATGCTTATGCTTAAGAAACAATACCCATGTCATACGAGTATAATCATCAATGCATAACATGAAATACTTATCTCCATTGGTGCTTTGAGTTCGCATCGGTCCACAGAGATCAGTGTGCACTAGCTCAAGAGGTTTCTTGGAATGATGCTCCTTTGACTTGAACATAACCCTCGTTTGCTTTCCCTTTTGGCAAGAGTCGCAAATAGGATTGGAAGGCTTTTCAACTTTAGACATGCCTCTTACAGCCTTTGAATTGCAAATCTTTGACATGTTATCAAAGCTTAGATGCCCAAGGCGTTTGTGCCACAACCAACTTTCCTCTGTCCGACTCATCAAGCAGGTCTTTTCAGCTCCATCTGACAATGTATAGAGATTTCCAGCAGTTCTTGATCCAGTTGCCACTGTTTTGCCGTTGCTACTCTTCTTGATGGCAAACCCATTCTTTGTGAAGATAACTTCGTGACCCTTGTCACAGATCTGGCTCACACTAAGCAGGTTGTGTCTCAATCCAGACACATATAAGACTTCTTCAGATCTGATCTTGTTTGCCATAAGCTGAATAACACCTTTTCCGCAGATTTTGGCACCATCATTGTTGCCAAACTTCACTGAACCGCCTTCATAGTGCTGTAATTTGATGAATTTCTCTTTATCACCAGTCATATGGCTTGAACAACCACTATCAAGGACCCATGGTGCTGTCTTCTTTTGTGCATTGAATGCCGTTTGCACAATGAGAGATTCTTTGGGACTTTCTGCACTTTGCTTTGCTCTCCAAGCCTTGACTAACTTGGGTTTCTTTTCAACCTGAAATTTGTTAGCAATATGCAACCTACAATCCCTAGCCAAGTGTCCATAATTATGACACATATAGCACTCAATTTTGTGGCTACTTAGGATTGAAAAAGGATTCCTAGTCACAAATGGACTGTTTCTTACATAGAATTTGCAATCAGCTCTTTTATGTCCAAACCTATTACAATGAAAGCAATAACCATAGAATTTATATCTTCTTTGTGGCTGGTTAATCTTCATTACCTTTCTAAGAGGAATGGACTCCTTTCTAGGTTGAGTGGGCTTCATAGAGTTAGAAGGTGCAGTGACTTGCTTCACAAACTTTTTCTTTTCAGGAGGTGCAATCTTAGAGGATTCACCTTTCTCAAATCCTAGACCAAATCTGAAGTGTGCAGGTCTTTGAACTTTCAGTAGTTCATTGAGTTTCATAGTCCCTTCAATCGCTTGGAGCGCTTTGAGTTTTTTGCTATTTTCCAAATTTTCAGCCTTTGCTCTAGCGATCTCAGTTTCAAGTTTCATAGCCTCTTCCTTTTTTATACTTATTTGGTTTTCAAGGACTTCTACCATTCTTTTATATTCTTCTACTTGAGTTTTCAAAGCAATAATAGAACTTTCAGATTCATGGAGAAGTTTCAGATTTTTCTTACTTGATTTGCGTTCCATGCTAAGCTCCTCAAGTGCGGCTATGAGTTCCTCTTCAAGATTGACTTCAGCCTCCTCATCCTCTTCCGGATCTAGCTCTTCTTCTTCTTCAACAGTGACCATGAAGAGAGCTTCGGTTGATTCATCATCGTCTGAAGTTTCAGACGTGCTGTCATCTTGTTGACATAGAAAGTTTTTAGCTTTGCCCCTTTTTCTAAAATTTCTCTTTCCTTTACTCTTTTCAGCATAAGAGTCATTATCATTGTCTTCTTTTAGCGGACACTTCGCAGCAAAGTGACCAATACCTCCACAATTGAAGCATTTAAAGGGTAGCTTCCCTTTGTACTTGCCATTGCTTCCTTTCTTCAACTTTCTAACAAATTGAGCCTCAAGCTCATCATCATCGGAATCAACATCATGACCAGCAGTCTCTTTTGCCTTTTTCTGAACTTTGAAGGCCGCTTCTTTATCAGATGAAGACGTCTTTCCTATGCGCATCTCATAGGCAGTTAGAGAACCATGTAATTCATCCATGGAAAATGCATTCAGATCTTTGGCTTCTTCAATGGCCGAGACTTTTGAATCAAACCGGGGAAGAAGAGATCTTAGAACCTTTTTGACGATGACCGGCTCTTTAATCTCCTCCCCTAGTCCACGAATGTCATTCGTGACTTCATTCACTCGTTGCATATACGAGTCAACATTCTCGCTTTCCTCCATGCGAAGAGATTCAAATTGAGAGCGATGAGTTTGCAATTTGGCTTCTTTAATCTTCTCATCACCTTCATGTATGCTTTGCAACTTGTCCCAAATTTCCTTGGCTGTTTTGCATGCAATTACTTTGACAAGCTCGCTGTCCACAAGGCCACTAAAGAGTGCATTCTGCGCCTTGGAGTCATTGTCTGCCAACTTCTTCGATGCTGTATCATTGGGTACGGTGGCAGCATTGTAACCGGCTCTGACAGCCTCCCAAACATCATAGCCAAGAGATTTGATGAAGGCTTGCATCCTAATCTTCCAGAAAGAGTAATTAGAACCATCAAACAGAGGTGCTTTCATATTCCATGTATTGACTGCCATGTGATTTGACAAGAGATCACCCTTAGCGTATTAAACTGATCAAGGGAACCTCGCTCTGATACCAATTGTTGGATACCGCGATCACTGAGAGGGGGGGGGGTGAATCAGTGATTTCTAAAAAACAGGTCCAATTCAACAACAAAACAAGTCAAACCACACAATGACACCAGATTTAACGTGGTTCACCGAAAGGCTACGTCCACGGTTCAAAGACTGTCCGAACACCAATCCGGGACAGATCTGAATCTTATTTAGTCGCACCAACGACAAAGAGCACCAACCCTTAGTTTCAGATAGCACCAACTATCTAGGAAGCACCGACTCCCTTTACAATTTATCTGCACCAACAGATAGGATCACCAAACCCTAAACACCAAGCACCAACTTGATGTAAAAACAGAATAGAAGATTAATTCTGTCTACAGCCCTTCCCCTCTACAATTCTCTCTCTCTCAATCCCTTACAAATTAAAATCTAAAGCATAAAAGAGAGACACTTAACTCATGGACGAATCACCATCTTCTAGAGCATAATCTCGTCCACAATTGCTGTAGAAAACGTTTGATAATGCAGCAACACAGCAACACAGCACCAGCACTCCTCTTCTCTCCAAAACTCTCTCTATAACTCTCTAAAACTCTTCTCTTCTGGTGTATCTTTAGAACGACCCATACATGCCTTTTTATAGGTTTTAATAACCCTTAATTGTATTCAAAACGGGCTACAATTCGTTTAGAAAGAGTCCCAAACAAAATAGATAAGTGTGCTGAATTTTCGTGCAAAACTTCTAATTCTGCGCAACTCTGGTTCCCGTGCTCGGTCGACATCCTGGCTTGCTCGGTCGACCGAAGACACTGACTGGAAAACAGACAATTTCGAGCTCGGTCGACATCCTGGAGTCCCGGTCGACCGAAGACACACTGTGTCACGAAAATAACTGAGAGGTGCCTGAAACTGTTTTCTGCAGGTTTCTTCTTGCTCGGTCGACCGAATGAAGAGCCCGGTCGACCGGTCACTCTGTTTCAGGAAATCTGAATTCCTGACAGTTTCAATTCTGATTCTTCTCTTCAGCTCTACCAATACCAGCTTATTATCATCATGTTTGTGACAATGTGTTGACAAGAATTCCAACTCAAATCAATACTTGAGATACTGATTCTTCAAATTCTTCAAAAGACTTTCAAGTCATCTCAAATTCCAACACATTCGAGCGTAGAGTGACTCGTAGGAACAGACGGCTTGCAAATAGGACTCCCGATTAGAGAATTACGAGCGAAAACATCGGATTTTCCAACACTTCAGCTCGAAAAAGGCTCGTCGGGGGTCCGAAACGGGAAACGGCCCCCGAAAAAATTCAAAACCGGCACGAGCACTTCGCTCGAGGGTAGAGTGACTCGTAGGAACTGACGGCTCGCAAATAGGACTCACGGTTAGAGAATTACGAGCGAAAACATCGGATTTTCCAACACTTAGGCTCGAAAAATGCCCGTCGGGGGTCCGGAACAGGAGACGGCCCCCGGAAAAATTCAAAACCAGCACGAGCACTTCGCTTGAGGGTATAGTGACTCGTAGGAACTGACGGCTCGCAAAGTGGACTCCCGGTTAGAGGATTACGAGCGAAAACATCGGATTTTCCAACACTTAGGCTCGAAAAATGCCCGTCCGAGGTCCGGAATGGGAAACGGCCCCCAGAAAAATTTGAAACCAGCACGAGCACTTCCCTTAAGGGTATAGTGACTCGTAAGAACTGACGGCTCGCAAATTGGACTCCCGGTTAGAGAATTACGAGCGAAAACATCGAATTTTCCAATCGTTAGGCTCGAAAAATGCCCGTCGAAGGTCCGGAACGGGAAACGGCCCCCAAAAAAATTTGAAATTGGCAGGAGCACTTTGCTTGAGGGTATAGTGACTCGTAGGAACTAACGGCTCGCAAATTGGACTCCCGGTTAGATAATTACGAGCGAAAACATCGGATTTTCCAACACTTAAGCTCGAAAAAGGCTCGTCGGGGGTCCGGAATGGGAAACGGCCCCCGGAAAAATTCGAAACTGGCACGAGCACTTCCCTCAAGAGTAGAGTGACTCGTAGGAACTGACATTATAAAAATAGGACTCCCGGTTAGAGAATTACGAGCGAAAACATCGGATTTTCCAACACTTAGGCTCGAAAAAGGCCTGTCAGGGGTCCGGAATGGGAAACGGCACTCAGAAAAATTCAAAACTGGCGCGAGCACTTCGCTTGAGGGTAGAGTGACTCGTACGAACTGACGGCTCGTAAATTGGACTCCCGATTAGAGAATTACGAGCGAAAACATCGGATTTTACAACACTTAGGCTTGAAAAAGGCCAGTCGGGGGTCCGGAAAGGGAAACGGCCCCCGAAAAAATCCGAAACTGGCAGAAGCACTTCGCTTAAGGTTAGGGTGACTCGTAGGAACTGACGGCTCACAAATAGGACTCCCGGTTATAGAATTACGAGCGAAAACATCGGATTTTCCGACACTTAGGCTCGAAAAATGCCCGTCGGGGGTCCGGAATGGGAAACGGCCCCCGGAAAAAATCGAAACCGGCACGAGCACCTCGGTTGAGGGTATAGTGGCTCGTAGGAACTGACGGCTCGCAAATTGGACTCCCGGTTAGAGAATTACAAGCGAAAACATCGAATTTTCCAACACTTAGGCTCGAAAAATGCCCGTCGGAGGTCCGGAATGGGAAACGGCCCCCAGAAAATTTTGAAACCGGCACTAGCACTTCGCTTGAGGGTATAGTGACTTGTAGGAACTGATGGCTCGCAAATTGGACTCCCAGTTAGAGAATTACGAGCGAAAACATCGGATTTTCCAACACTTAGGCTTGAAAAAGGCTCTTCGGGGGTCCGGAACGGGAAACGGCCCCCGGAAAAATTCGAAACCGGCATGAGCACTTCGCTCAAGGGTAGAGTGACTCGTAGGAACTGACATTATACAAATAGGACTCCCGGTTAGAGAATTACGAGCGAAAACATCGGATTTTCCAACACTTAGGCTCGAAAAAGGCCTGTCGGGGTTTCGGAAAGGGAAACGGCCCCCGGAAAAATTCGAAACCGGGACGAGCACTTTGCTCGAGGGTAGAGTGACTCGTACGAACTGACGGCTCGCAATTGGACTCCCGGTTAGAGAATTACGAGCGAAAACATCGGATTTTCCAACACTTAGGCTCGAAAAAGGCCCGCTGGGGGTCCGGAATGGGAAACGGCCCCCGGAAAAATTCGAAACCGACACGAGCACCTCGCTTGAGGATATAGTGACTCGTAGGAACTGACGGCTTGCAAATAAGACTCCCGATTAGAGAATTACGTGCAAAAACATCGGATTTTCCAACACTTAGGCTCAAAAAAGGCTCGTCGGGGGTCCGAAATGGGAAACGGCCCCCAGAAAAATTCAAAACCGGCACGAGCACTTCGCTCGAGGGTAGAGTGACTCGTAGGAACTGACGGCTCGCAAATAGGACTCCCGGTTAGAGAATTACGAGCGAAAACATCGGATTTTCCAACACTTAGGCTCGAAAAAGGCGCGTCGGAGGTTCGGAACGGGAAACGGCCCACGGAAAAAATCGAAACTGGCATGAGCACTTCGCTCGACGGTAGAGTGACTCGTAGGAACTGACATTATACAAATAGGATTCCCGATTAGAGAATTACGAGCGAAAACATCGGATTTTCCAACACTTAGGCTCGAAAAAGGCCTGTCGGGGGTCCGGAACGGGAAACGGCACTCAGAAAAAATCAAAACTTGCGCGAGCACTTCGCTTGAGGGTAGAGTGACTCGTACGAACTGACGGCTCGTAAATTGGACTCCCGATTAGAGAATTACGAGTGAAAACATCGGATTTTCCAACACTTAGGCTCGAAAAAGGCTCGTCGGGGGTCCGGAACGGGAAACGGCACTCGGAAAAATTCAAAACCGGTGCGAGCACTTTGGTCGAGGGTAGAGTGACTCGTACGAACTGACGGCTCATAAATTGGACTCCCGGTTAGACAATTACGAGCGAAAACATCGGATTTTCCAACACTGAGGCTCGAAAAAGGCCAGTCGGTGGTCCGGAATGGGAAACGGCCCCCGGAAAAATTAAGAAACTGGCAGGAGCACTTCTTTCGAGGGTAGAGTGACTCGTAGGAACTGACGGCTCGCAAATAGGACTCCCGGTTAGAGAATTACGAGTGAAAACATCAGATTTTCCAAGACTGGAGCTCGAAAAAGGCCCGTCGGGGGTCCGAAACGGGAAACGTCCCCCGGAAAAAATCGAAACCATCACGAGCACCTCGCTTGAGGGTATAGTGACTCGTAGGAACTGACAGCTCGCAAATTGGACTCCCGGTTAGAGAATTACGAGTGAAAACATCGAATTTTCCAACACTTAGGCTCGAAAAATGCCCGTCGGAGGTCAGAAATGGGAAACGGCCCCCGGAAAAATTCAAAATCGGGACGAGCACATCGCTCTAGGGTAGAGCGACTCGTAGGAACTGACATTATACAAATAGAACTCCCGGTTAGAGAATTACGAGCGAAAACATCGGATTTTCCAACACTTACGCTCGAAAAAAGCCCGTCGGGGGTCCGGAACGGGAAACGGCCCCCGGAAAATTTTGAAACCGGCACGAGCACTTCACTCGAGGGTAGAGTGACTCGTAGGAACAGACGGCTCGCAATTAGGACTCCCGATTAGAGAATTACGAGCGAAAACATCGGATTTTCCAACACTTCGGCTCGAAAAAGGCTCGTCGGGGATCCGAAACGGGAAATGGCCCCCGGAAAAATTCAAAACCGGCACGAGCACTTCGCTCGTGGGTAGAGTGACTCGTAGGAACTGACGGCTCACAAATAGGACTCCCGGTTAGAGAATTACGAGCGAAAATATCGAATTTTCCAACACTTAGGCTCGAAAAATGCCCGTCGGGGGTCCGGAACAGGAGTCGGCCCCCGGAAAAATTCAAAACCAGCACGAGCACTTCGCTTGAGGGTATAGTGACTCGTAGGAACTGACGGCTCGAAAAATTGGACTCCCGGTTAGAGAATTACGAGCGAAAACATCGAATTTTCCAACACTTAGGCTCGAAAAATGCCCGTCGGGGGTCCGGAACGGGAAACGGCCCCCGGAAAAATTCAAAACCAGCACGAACACTTCGCTTGAGGGTATAGTGACTCGTAGGAACTGACGGCTCGCAAATTGGACTCCCGGTTAGAGAATTACTAGCGAAAACATCGAATTTTCCAACACTTAGGCTCGAAAAATGCCCGTCGGAGGTCCGAACGGGAAACGGCCCCCATAAAAATTTGAAACCGGCACGAGCACTTCGCTTGAGGGTATAGTGACTCGTAGGAACTGACGTCTCGCAACTTGGACTCCCGGTTAGAGAATTACGAGCGAAAACATCGGATTTTCCAACACTTAAGCTCGAAAAAGGCCCGTCGGGGGTCCGGAACAGGAAACGGCCCCCGAAAAAATTCGAAACCGGTACGAGCACTTCGCTCAAGAGTAGAGCGACTCGGAGGAACTGACATTATACAAATAGGACTCTCGGTTAGAGAATTACGATCGAAAACATCGGATTTTCCAACACTGAGGCTCGAAAAAGGCCTGTCGGGGGTCCGGAATGGGAAACGGCCCTCGAAAAAATTCAAAACTGGCACGAGCACTTCGCTCGAGGGTAGAGTGACTCGTACGAACTAACGGCTCGTAAATTGGACTCCCGGTTAGAGAATTACGAGCGAAAACATCGGATTTTCCAACACTTAGGCTCGAAAAAGGCCAGTCGGGGGTCCGAAAAGGGAAACGGCCCTCGAAAAAATTCGAAACCGAGACAAGCGCTCGAGGGTAGAGTGACTCGTAGGAACTGACGGCTCGCAAATAGGACTCCCGGTTAGAGAATTACGAGCGAAAACATTGGATTTTCCAACACTTAGGCTCGAAAAATGCCCGTCGGGGGCCCGGAACGGGAAACGACCCCGGAAAAAATCGAAACCGGCACGAGCCCTCGTTTGAGGGTATAGTGACTCGTAGGAACTGACGGCTCACAAATTGGACTCCCGGATAGAGAATTACGAGCGAAAACATCGAATTTTCCAACACTTAGGCTCGAAAAATGCCCGTCGGAGGTCCGGAATGGGAAACGGCCCCCAGAAAATTATGAAACCGGCACTAGCACTTCGTTTGAGGGTATAGTGACTTGTAGGAACTGATGGCTTGCAATTTGGACTCCCGGTTAGAGAATTACGAGCGAAAACATCGGATTTTCCAACACTTAGGCTCGAAAAAGGATCGTCGGGGGTCCGGAACTGGAAACGGCCCTCGGAAAAATTCGAAACCGGCATGAGCACTTTGCTCGAGGATAGAGTGACTCGTAGGAACTGACATTATACAAATAGGACTCCCGATTAGAGAATTACGAGCGAAAACATCGGATTTTCAAACACTTAGGCTCGAAAAATTCCCGTCGGAGATCCCGAATGGGAAACGGCCCCCAGAAAAAAAGGAAACCGGCACGAGCACTTCGCTTGAGGGTATAGTGACTCGTAGGAATGGACGGCTCGTAAATTCGACTCCCGGTTAGAGAATTACGAGCGAAAACATCGGATTTTCCAACACTTAGGCTCGAAAAAGGCTCGTCGGGGGTCCGAAACGGGAAACGGCCCCCGGAAAAATTCGAAACCGGCACGAGCACTTCGCTCGAGGGTAGTGCGACTCGTAGGAACTGACATGATACAAATAGGACTCCCGGTTAGAGAATTAAGAGCGAAAAACATCGGATTTTCCAACACTTAGGCTCAAAAAAGGCCTGTCGGGGTTCGGAACGGAAACGGCCCCCGGAAAAAATTCGAAACCTGGCACAAGCACTTTGCTCGAGGGTAGAGTGACTCGTACGAACTGACGGCTCGCAATTAGACTCACGGTTAGAGAATTACGAGCGAAAACATCGGATTTTCCAACACTTACGCTCGAAAAAGGCCCGTCGGGGGTCCGGAACGAGAAACGGCCCCCGGAAAATTTTGAAACCGGCACGAGCACTTCACTCGAGCGTAGAGTGACTCGTAGGAACAGACGGCTCGCAAATAGGACTCCCGATTAGAGAATTACGAGCGAAAACATCGGATTTTCCAACACTTCAGCTCGAAAAAGGCTCGTCGGGGGTCCGAAACGGGAAACGGCCCCCAGAAAAAATCAAAACCGGCACGAGCACTTCGCTCGAGGGTAGAGTGACTCGTAGGAACTGACGGCTCGTAAATAGGACTCACGGTTAGAGAATTACGAGCGAAAACATCGGATTTTCCAACACTTAGGCTCGAAAAATGCCCTTCGGGGGTCCGGAACAGGAGACGGCCCCCGGAAAAATTCAAAACCAGCACGAGCACTTCGCTTGAGGATATAGTGACTCGTAGGAAATGACGGCTCGCAAAGTGGACTCCCGGTTAGAGAATTACGAGCGAAAACATCGAATTTTCCAACACTTAGGCTCGAAAAATGCCCGTCGGAGGTCCGGAATGGGAAAACGGACCCAGAAAAATTTGAAACCATCACAGTACTTCGCTTAAGGTTATAGTGACTCGTAAGTAACTGACGGCTCGCAAATTGGACTCCCGGGTAGAGAATTACGAGCGAAAACATCGAAATTTTCCAATACTTAGGCTCGAAAAAGTCCCGTCGAAGGTCCGAAATGGGAAACGGCCCCCAAAAAATTTGAAACCGGCAGGAGCACTTTGCTTGAGGGTATAGTGACTCGTAGGAACTGACGCTCGCAAATTGGACTCCCGGTTAGATAATTACGAGCGAAAACATCGGATTTTCCGAACACTAAAGCTTGAAAAAGGCTCGTCGGGGGTCCGGAACGGGAAACGGCCCCCGGAAAAATTTGAAACCGGCACGAGCACTTCCCTCGAGAGTAGAGTGACTCGTAGGAACTGACATTATAAAAATAGGACTCCCGGTTATAGAATTACGAGCGAAAACATCGGATTTTCCGACACTTAGGCTCGAAAAAGGCCTGTCGGGGTCCGGAACGGGAAACGGCACTCAGAAAAAATTCAAAACTGGCGCGAGCACTTCGCTTGAGGGTAGAGTGACTCGTACGAACTGACGGCTCGTAAATTGGACTCCCGATTACAGAATTACGAGCGAAAACATCGGATTTTCCAACACTTAGGCTTGAAAAAGGCCAGTCGGGGGTCCGGAAAGGGAAACGGCCCCCGAAAAAATTCGAAACTGGCAGAAGCACTTCGCTCGAGGGTAGGGTGACTCGTAGGAACTGACGGCTCACAAATAGGACTCCCGGTTAGAGAATTACGAGCGAAAACATCGGATTTTCCAACACTTAGGCTCGAAAAATGCCCGTCGGGGGTCCGGAACGGGAAACGGCCCCCGGAAAAAATCGAAACCGGCATGAGCACCTCGCTTGAGGGTATAGTGGCTTGTAGGAACTGACGGCTCGCAAATTGGACTCCCGGTTAGAGAATTACGAGCGAAAACATCGAATTTTCCAACACTTAGGCTCGAAAAATGCCCGTCGGAGGTCCGGAATGGGAAACGGCCCCAGAAAATTTTGAAACCGGCACTAGCACTTCGCTTGAGGGTATAGTGACTTGTAGGAACTGACGGCTCGCAAATTGGACTCCCAGTTAGAGAATTACGAGCGAAAACATCGGATTTTCCAACACTTAGGCTCGAAAAAGGCTCTTCGGGGGTCCGGAAGGGAAAACGGCCCCCGGAAAAATTTGAAACCGGCATGAGCACTTCGCTCGAGGGTAGAGTGACTCGTAGGAACTGACATTATACAAATACGACTCCCGGTTAGAGAATTACGAGCGAAAACATCGGATTTTCCAACACTTAGGCTCGAAAAAGGCCTGTCGGGGTTTCGAAAAGGGAAACGGCCCCCAGAAAAATTCGAAACCCGTACGAGCACTTTGCTCGAGGGTAGAGTGACTCGTACGAACTGACGGCTCGCAATTGAACTCCCGGTTAGAGAATTACGAGCGAAAACATCGGATTTTCCAACACTTAGGCTCGAAAAAGGCCCGCTGGGGGTCCGGAATGGGAAACGGCCCCCGGAAAAATTCAAAACCGACACGAGCACCTCGCTTGAGGATATAGTGACTCGTAGGAACTGACGGCTCGCAAATAGGACTCCCGGTTAGGGAATTACGTGCAAAAACATCGGATTTTCCAACACTTAGGCTCAAAAAAGGCTCGTCGGGGGTCCGAAACGGGAAACGGCCCCTAGAAAAATTCAAAACCGGCACGAGCACTTCGTTCGAGGGTAGAGTGACTCGTAGGAACTGACGGCTCGCAAATAGGACTCCCGGTTAGAGAATTACGAGCGAAAACATCGGATTTTCCAACACTTAGGCTCGAAAAAGGCTCGTCGGAGGTCCGGAACGGGAAACGGCCCACGGAAAAAATTGAAACTGGCATGAGCACTTCGCTCGACGGTAGAGGTGACTCGTAGGAACTGACATTATACAAATAGATTCCCGATTAGAGAATTACGAGCGAAAACATCGGATTTTCCAACACTTAGGCTCGAAAAAGGCCTGTCGGGGTTTCGGAACGGGAAAGGGCCCCCGGAAAAATTTGAAACCGGCACGAGCACTTTGCTCGAGGGTAGAGTGACTCGTGCGAACTGACGGCTCGCAATTGGACTCCCGATTAGAGAATTACGAGCGAAAACATCGGATTTTCCAACACTTAGGCTTGAAAAAGGCTTGTCGGGGTTTCCGAATGGGAAACGGCCCCCGGAAAAATTCGAAACCGGCACGAGCACTTTGCTCGAGGGTAGAGTGACTCGTACGAACTGACGGCTTGTAATTGGACTCCCGGTTTGAGAATTACGAGCGAAAACATCGGATTTTCCAACACTTACGCTCGAAAAAGGCCCGTCGGGGGTCCGGAACGGGAAACGGCCCCCGGAAAATTTTGAAACCGGCACGAGCACTTCACTCGAGGGTAGAGTGACTCGTAGGAACAGACGGCTCGCAATTAGGACTCCCGATTAGAGAATTACGAGCAAAAACATCGGATTTTCTAACACTTCGGCTCGAAAAAGGCTCGTCGGGGATCCGAAATGGGAAACGGCCCCCGGAAAAATTCAAAACCGGCACGAGCACTTCGCTCGAGGGTAGAGTGACTCGTAGGAACTGACGGCTCGTAAATAGGACTCCCGGTTAGAGAATTACGAGCGAAAATATCGGATTTTCCAACACTTAGGCTCGAAAAATGCCCGTCGGGGGTCCGGAACAGGAGTCGGCCCCCAGAGAAATTCCAAACCAGCACGAGCACTTCGCATGAGGGTATAGTGACTCGTAGGAACTGACGGCTCGCAAATTGGACTCCCGGTTAGAGAATTATGAGCGAAAACATCGAATTTTCCAACACTTAGGCTCGAAAAATGCCCGTCGGGGGTCCGGAACGGGAAACGGCCCCCGGAAAAATTCAAAACAAGCACGAGCACTTCGCTTGAGGGTATAGTGACTCGTAGGAACTGACGGCTCGCAAATTGGACTCCCGGTTAGAGAATTACGAGCGAAAACATCGAATTTTCCAACACTTAGGCTCGAAAAATGCCCGTCGGAGGTCCGGAACGGGAAACGGCCCCCAGAAAAATTTGAAAACCGGCACGAGCACTTCGCTTGAGGGTATAGTGACTCGTAGGAACTGACGTCTCGCAACTTGGACTCCCGGTTAGAGAATTACGAGCGAAAACATCGGATTTTCCAACACTTAAGCTCGAAAAAGGCCCGTCGGGGGTCCGGAACAGGAAACGGCCCCCGAAAAAATTCGAAACCGGTACGAGCACTTCGCTCAAGAGTAGAGCGACTCGGAGGAACTGACATTATACAAATAGGACTCTCGGTTAGAGAATTACGATCGAAAACATCGGATTTTCCAACACTTAGGCTCGAAAAAGGCCTGTCGGGGGTCCGGAATGGGAAACGGAACTCGAAAAAATTCAAAACTGGCACGAGCACTTCGCTCGAGGGTAGAGTGACTCGTACGAACTAACGGCTCGTAAATTGGACTCCCGGTTAGAGAATTACGAGCGAAAACATCGGATTTTCCAACACTTAGGCTCGAAAAAGGCCAGTCGGGGGTCCGGAAAGGGAAACGGCCCCCGAAAAAATTCGAAACCGGGACGAGCACTTCGCTCGAGGGTAGAGTGACTCGTACGAACTGACGGCTCGCAATTAGACTCACGGTTAGAGAATTATGAGCGAAAACATCGGATTTTCCAACACTTACGCTCGAAAAAGGCCCGTCGGGGGTCCGGAACGGGAAACGGCCCCCGAAAAATTTTGAAACCGGCACGAGCACTTCATTCGAGCGTAGAGTGACTCGTAGGAACAGACGGCTCGCAAATAGGACTCCCGATTAGAGAATTACGAGCGAAAACATCGGATTTTCCAATACTTCAGCTCGAAAAAGGCTCGTCGGGGGTCCGAAACGGGAAACGGCCCCCGAAAAAATTCAAAACCGGCACGAGCACTTCGCTCGAGGGTAGAGTGACTCGTAGGAACTGACGGCTCGCAAGTAGGACTCACAGTTAGAGAATTACGAGCTGAAAACATCGGATTTTCCAACACTTAGGCTCGAAAAATGCCCGTCGGGGGTCCGGAACAGGAGACGGCCCCCGTAAAAATTCAAAACCAGCACGAGCACTTCGCTTGAGGGTATAGTGACTCGTAGGAACTGACGGCTCGCAAAGTGGACTCCCGGTTAGAGGATTACGAGCGAAAACATCGAATTTTCCAACACTTAGGCTCGAAAAATGCCCGTCGGAGGTCCAGAATGGGAAACGGCCCCCATAAAAATTTGAAACCAGCACGAGCACTTCCCTTAAGGGTATAGTGACTCGTAAGAACTGACGGCTCGCAAATTGGACTCCCGGTTAGAGAATTACGAGCGAAAACATCGAATTTTCCAATACTTAGGCTCGAAAAATGCCCGTCGAAGGTCCGGAATGGGAAACGGCCCCCAAAAAAATTTGAAACTGGCAGGAGCACTTTGCTTGAGGGTATAGTGACTCGTAGGAACTGACGGCTCGCAAATTGGACTCCCGGTTAGATAATTACGAGCGAAAACATCGGATTTTCCAACACTTAAGCTCGAAAAAGGCTCGTCGGGGGTCCGGAATGGGAAACGGCCCCCGGAAAAATTCGAAACTGGCACGAGCACTTCCCTCGAGAGTAGAGTGACTCGTAGGAACTGACATTATAAAAATAGGACTCCCGGTTAGATAATTACGAGCGAAAACATCGGATTTTCCAACACTTAGGCTCGAAAAAGGCCTGTCGGGGGTCCGGAACGGGAAACGGCACTCAGAAAAATTCAAAACTGGCGCAAGCACTTCGCTTGAGGGTAGAGTGACTCGTACGAACTGACGGCTCGTAAATTGGACTCCCGATTAGAGAATTACGAGCGAAAACATCGGATTTTACAACACTTAGGCTTGAAAAAGGCCAGTCGGGGGTCCGGAAAGGGAAACGGCCCCTGATAAAATTCGAAACTGGTAGAAGCACTTCGCTCAAGGGTAGGGTGACTCGTAGGAACTGACGGCTCACAAATAAGACTCCCGGTTAGAGAATTACGAGCGAAAACATCGGATTTTCCAACACTTAGGCTCGAAAAATGCCCGTCGGGGGTCCGGAACGGGAAACGGCCCCCGGAAAAAATCGAAACCGGCACGAGCACCTCGCTTGAGGGTATAGTGGCTCGTAGGAACTGACGGCTCGCAAATTGGACTCCCGGTTAGAGAATTACGAGCGAAAACATCGAATTTTCCAACACTTAGGCTCGAAAAATGCCCGTCGGAGGTCCGGAATGGGAAACGGCCCCCAGAAAATTTTGAAACCGGCACTAGCACTTCGCTTGAGGGTATAGTGACTTGTAGGAACTGACGGCTCGCAAATTGGACTCCCAGTTAGAGAATTACGAGCGAAAACATCGGATTTTCCAACACTTAGGCTTGAAAAAGGCTCTTCGGGGGTCCGGAACGGGAAACGGCCCCCGGAAAAATTCGAAACTGGCATGAGCACTTCGCTCGAGGGTAGAGTGACTCGTAGGAACTGACATTATACAAATAGGACTCCCGGTTAGAGAATTACGAGCGAAAACATCGGATTTTCCAACACTTAGGCTCGAAAAAGGCCTGTCGGGGTTTCGGAAAGGGAAACGGCCCCCGAAAAATTCGAAACCGGGATGAGCACTTTGCTCGAGGGTAGAGTGACTCGTACGAACTGACGGCTCGCAATTGGACTCCCGGTTAGAGAATTACGAGCGAAAACATCGGATTTTCCAACACTTAGGCTCGAAAAAGGCCCGCTGGGGGTCCGGAATGGGAAACGGCCCCCGGAAAAATTCGAAACCGACACGAGCACCTCGCTTGAGGATATAGTGACTCGTAGGAACTGACGGCTTGCAAATAGGACTCCCGGTTAGAGAATTACGAGCGAAAACATCGGATTTTCCAACACTTAGGCTCAAAAAAGGCTCGTCGGGGGTCCGAAATGGGAAACGGCCCCCAGAAAAATTCAAAACCGGCACGAGCACTTCGCTCGAGGGTAGAGTGACTCGTAGGAAATGACGGCTCGCAAATAGGACTCCCGGTTAGAGAATTACGAGCGAAAACATCTGATTTTCCAACACTTAGGCTCGAAAAAGGCTCGTCGGAGGTTCGGAACGGGAAACGGCCCACGGAAAAAATCGAAACTGGCATGAGCACTTCGCTCGACGGTAGAGTGACTCGTAGGAACTGACATTATACAAATAGGATTCCCGATTAGAGAATTACGAGCGAAAACATCGGATTTTCCAACACTTAGGCTCGAAAAAGGCCTGTCGGGGTTTCGGAACGGGAAAGGGCCCCTGGAAAAATTTGACACCGGCACGAGCACTTTGCTCGAGGGTAGAGTGACTCGTGCGAACTGACGGCTCGCAATTGGACTCCCGGTTACAGAATTACGAGTGAAAACATCGGATTTTCCAACACTTAGGCTCGAAAAAGGCTCGTCGGGGGTCCGGAACAGGAAACGGCACTCGGAAAAATTCAAAACCGGTGCGAGCACTTTGGTCGAGGGTAGAGTGACTCGTACGAACTGACGGCTCATAAATTGGACTCCCGGTTAGACAATTACGAGCGAAAACATCGGATTTTCCAACACTTAGGCTCGAAAAAGGCCAGTCGGTGGTCCGGAATGCGAAACGGCCCCCGGAAAAATAAGAAACTGGCAGGAGCACTTCGCTCGAGGGTAGAGTGACTCGTAGGAACTGACGGCTCGCAAATAGGACTCCCGGTTAGAGAATTACGAGCGAAAACATCAGATTTTCCAAGACTGGAGCTCGAAAAAGGCCCGTCGGGGGTCCGAAATGGGAAACGTCCCCCGGAAAAAATTGAAACCGTCACGAGCACCTCGCTTGAGGGTATAGTGACTCGTAGGAACTGACAGCTCGCAAATTGGACTCCCGGTTAGCGAATTACGAGCGAAAACATCGAATTTTCCAACACTTAGGCTCGAAAAATGCCCGTCGGAGGTCCGGAACGGGAAACGGCCCCCGGAAAAATTCAAAATCGGGACGAGCACATCGCTCGAGGGTAGAGCGACTCGTAGGAACTGACATTATACAAATAGAACTCCCGGTTAGAGAATTACGAGCGAAAACATCGGATTTTCCCACACTTAGGCTCAAAAAAGGCCTGTCGGGGTTTCGAAACGGGAAACGGCCCCCGGAAAAATTCGAAACCGGCACGAGCAGTTTGCTCGAGGGTAGAGTGACTCGTACGAACTGACGGCTTGCAATTGGACTCCCGGTTTGAGAATTACGAGCGAAAACATCGGATTTTCCAACACTTACGCTCGAAAAAGGCCCGTCGGGGGTCCGGAATGGGAAACGGCCCCCGGAAAAATTTGAAACCGGCACGAGCACTTCACTCGAGGGTAGAGTGACTCGTAGGAACAGACGGCTCGCAATTAGGACTCCCGATTAGAGAATTACGAGCGAAAACATCGGATTTTCCAACACTTCGGCTCGAAAAAGGCTCGTCGGGGATCCGAAACGGGAAACGGCCCCCGGAAAAATTCAAAACCGGCACGAGCACTTCGCTCGTGGGTAGAGTGACTCGTAGGAACTGACGGCTCACAAATAGGACTCCCGGTTAGAGAATTACGAGCGAAAATATCGGATTTTCCAACACTTAGGCTCGAAAAATGCCCGTCGGGGGTCCGGAACAGGAGTCGGCCCCCGGAAAAATTCAAAACCAGCACAAGCACTTCGCTTGAGGGCATAGTGACTCGTAGGAACTGACGGCTCGCAAATTGGACTCCCGGTTAGAGAATTACTAGCGACAACATCGAATTTTCCAACACTTAGGCTCGAAAAATGCCCGTCGGAGGTCCGGAACGGGAAACGACCCCCATAAAAATTTGAAACCGGCACGAGCACTTCGCTTGAGGGTATAGTGACTCGTAGGAACTGACGGCTCGCAAATTGGACTCCCGGTTAGAGAATTACGAGCGAAAATATCGGATTTTCCAACACTTAGGCTCGAAAAATGCCCGTCGGGGGTCCGGAACAGGAGTCGGCCCCCGGAAAAATTCAAAACCAGCACAAGCACTTCGCTTGAGGGTATAGTGACTCGTAGGAACTGACGGCTCGCAAATTGGACTCCCGGTTAGAGAATTACTAGCGAAAACATCGAATTTTCCAACACTTAGGCTCGAAAAATGCCCGTCGGAGGTCCGGAACGGGAAACGGCCCCCATAAAAATTTGAAACCGGCACGAGCACTTCGCTTGAGGGTATAGTGACTCGTAGGAACTGACGTCTCGCAACTTGGACTCCCGGTTAGAGAATTACGAGCGAAAACATCGGATTTTCCAACACTTAAGCTCGAAAAAGGCCCGTCGGGGGTCCGGAACAGGAAACGGCCCCCGAAAAAATTTGAAACCGGTACGAGCACTTCGCTCAAGAGTAGAGCGACTCGGAGGAACTGACATTATACAAATAGGACTCTCGGTTAGAGAATTACGATCGAAAACATCGGATTTTCCAACACTTAGGCTCGAAAAAGGCCTGTCGGGGGTCCGGAATGGGAAACGGCCCTCGAAAAAATTCAAAATTGGCACGAGCACTTCGCTCGAGGGTAGAGTGACTCGTACGAACTAACAGCTCGTAAATTGGACTCCCGGTTAGAGAATTACGAGCAAAAACATCGGATTTTCCAACACTTAGGCTCGAAAAAGGCCAGTCGGGGGACCGGAAAGGGAAACGGCCCCCGAAAAAATTCAAAACCGAGACAAGCGCTCGAGGGTAGAGTGACTCGTAGGAACTGACGGCTCGCAAATAGGACTCCCGGTTAGAGAATTACGAGCGAAAACATTGGATTTTCCAACACTTAGGCTCGAAAAATGCCCGTCGGGGGCCCGGAACGGGAAACGGCCCCCGGAAAAAATCGAAACTGGCACGAGCCCTCGTTTGAGGGTATAGTGACTCGTAGGAACTGACGGCTCACAAATTGGACTCCCGGTTAGAGAATTACGAGCGAAAACATCGAATTTTCTAACACTTAGGCTCGAAAAATGCCCGTCGGAGGTCCGGAATGGGAAACGGCCCCCAGAAAATTATGAAACCGGCACTAGCACTTCGCTTGAGGGTATAATGACTTGTAGGAACTGATGGCTCGCAATTTGGACTCCCGGTTAGAGAATTTCGAGCGAAAACCTCGGATTTTCCAACACTTAGGCTCGAAAAAGGCTCGTCGGGGGTCCGGAACTGGAAACGGCCCTCGGAAAAATTCGAAACCGGCATGAGCACTTTGCTCGAGGGTAGAGTGACTCGTAGGAACTGACATTATACAAATAGGACACCCGGTTAGAGAATTACGAGTGAAAACATCGGATTTTCCAACACTTAGGCTCGAAAAAGGCCTGTCGGGGTTTCGGAACGGGAAACGGCCCCCGGAAAAAATCGAAACCAGCACGAGGACTTTGCTCGAGGGTAGAGTGACTCGTACGAACTGACGGCTCGTAATTGGACTCCCGGTTAGAGAATTACGAGCGAAAACATCGGATTTTCCAATACTTACGCTCGAAAAAGGCCCGCCGAGGGTCCGGAACGGGAAACGGCCCCTGGAAAAAATCGAAACCGACACGAGCACCTCGCTTGAGGATATAGTGACTCGTAGGAACTGACGGCTCGCAAATAGGACTCCCGGTTAGAGAATTACGTGCAAAAACATCGGATTTTCCAACACTTAGGCTCGAAAAAGGCTCGTCGGGGGTTCGAAATGGGAAACGGCCCCCAGAAAAATTCAAAACCGGCACGAGCACTTCGCTCGAGGGTAGAGTGACTCGTACAAACTGACGGCTCGTGAATAGGACTCCCGGTTAGAGAATTACGAGCGAAAATATCGGATTTTCCAACACTTAGGGTCGAAAAATGCCCGTCGGGGGTCCGGAACGGGAAACGGCCCCCGGAAAAATTCAAAACCAGCAGGAGCACTTCGCTTGAGGGTATAGTGACTCGTAGGAACTGACGGCTCGCAAATTGGACTCCCGGTCAGAGAATTACTAGCGACAACATCGAATTTTCCAACACTTAGGCTCGAAAAATGCCCGTCGGAGGTCCGGAACGGGAAACGACCCCCATAAAAATTTGAAACCGGCACGAGCACTTCGCTTGAGGGTATAGTGACTCGTAGGAACTGACGTCTCGCAAATAGGACTCCCGGTTAGAGAATTACGAGCGAAAACATAGGATTTTCCAACACTTAAGCTCGAAAAAGGCTCGTCGGGGGTCCGGAACGGGAAACGGCCCCCGGAAAAATTCGAAACCGGTACGAGCACTTCGCTCAAGAGTAGAGCGACTCGGAGGAACTGACATTATACAAATAGGACTCCCGGTTAGAGAATTACGATCGAAAACATCGGATTTTCCAACACTTAGGCTCGAAAAAGGCCTGTCGGGGGTCCGGAACGGGAAACGTCCCTCGGAAAAATTCAAAACCGGCACGAGCACTTTGCTCGAGGGTAGAGTGACTCGTACGAACTGACGGCTCGTAAATTGGACTCCCGGTTAGAGAATTACGAGCGAAAACATCGTATTTTCCAACACTTAGGCTCGAAAAAGGCCACTCGGGGGTCCGGAATAGGAAACGGCCCCCGGAAAATTTTGAAATCGGCACGAGCACTTCGTTCAAGGGTAGAGTGACTCGTAGGAACTGACATTATACAAATAGGACTCCCGGTTAGAGAATTACGAGCGAAAACATCGGATTTTCCAACACTTAGGCTCGAAAAAGGCCCGTCGGGGGTCCAGAACGGGAAACAGTGCCCGGAAAAATTCGAAACTGGCATGAGCACGTCGCTCGAGGGTATAGTGACTCGTAGGAACTGACGGCTCGCAAATAGGACTCCCGGTTAGAGAATTACGAGCGAAAACATCGGATTTTCCAACACTTAGGCTCGAAAAAGGCCTGTCGGGGATCCGATACGGAAACGACCCCCGGAAAAATTCAAAACCGGCACGAGCACTTCGCTCGAGGGTAGTGTGACTCGTAGGAACTGACGGCTAGCAAATAGGACTCCCGGTTAGAGAATTACGAGCGAAAACATCGGATTTTCCAACACTTAGGCTCGAAAAATGCCCGTCGGGGGTCCGGAACGGGAAACGGCCCACGAAAAAATTCGAAACCGGCATGAGCACTTCGCTCGAGGGTAGAGTGACTCGTAGGAAATGACATTATACAAATAGGACTCCCGATTAGAGAATTACGAGCGAAAACATCGGATTTTCCAACACTTAGCCTCGAAAAAGGCCCGTCGGGGGTCCGGAACGGGAAACGGCCCCTGGAAAAATTCGAAACCGGCACGAGCACTTCGCTCGAGGGTAGAGTGACTCGTAGGAACTGACAACTCGAGATTCTGACTCCCAAATTGCTCGTATAGTATAAATGTAGGTTTAACTTAAAACGTTAACTTAAAACTTAGAATATAAGATTCCGAGCTCCCAAACCGAGAAAATGGGCTCCGGTGTCTTTGAAACTGGACGGGCACGAGCCCATGGTCATTCCTGACTTGCCGAAACTGACGGCTCGAGATTCCGACTCCCGAATTGCTTGTATAGTTAAATCGTAGGTTTAACTTAAAACTTAGAAAATTAGCCTCCGAACGCCGAAACCAAGAAAACGGGCTCCGGTGGCCGCGAAAATGGACGGGCACGAGCCCATAATCATTCCTGAATTGCCGGAACTGACGGCTCTAGATTTCAACTCTCGAATTGCTTATATAGTTGAAACGTAGGTTTAACTTTCAAAATTCTGCTCTTAATACTTAATTTTATTTATATTTACTATATATTCATAATTTTTATAATTAACTATTAATATTTGTTTTCCTTTTTTGTCTTCAGGTTTGAGAGCATCGGATCGATCACGGCACCCCGCCCAGCAAATATATTTATTTTTGTTTTTTTTTAAAGTGTATTTGTAATTATTATAATTTGTTCAAACATTTGTAATCTTTTAAATGTTTTTAATATAAGACTTTATTTTGTTCTTAGTATTTTTAATTGAATGTTATAGTTGTAGATATATAATATATTCAGGTATAAATACAGGTAAAAACAGCAGGATAAAAATTGAGAAATTTGAAAAGAATTAGGAAAAAATAAATTTAGCATTAGCGACCGCCATTGCTGCCGCAAATGGCGGTCGCAAAAAGGAATTGCTAAATGTTTAAAAAAATATAAAGAGCATTAGCGACCGCCATTGACTGTACGTACTGGCGGCCACAAATAGTAAAAAATTGGGAAATTTTTTTTTTTAAATTTAAACAAATAGTATTAGCGACCGCCACTTGGCCTTTTGCGACCGCCATTGGCGGTCGCTAATAGTTATATACAGAATTTAGAAAATAAGAAAATAACATTAGCGACTGCCATTGATACCTTTAGCGACGGCTGATAGCTAGCGGCCGCTAAAAGTGGTCGCGCGGTCGCTAATGCTTTTTGCGATGAGGTTTCTGCGGCCGAAATTTGGCGGTCGCTAGGCGGTCGCTAAAGAGTATTCGCGACCGCCATTTGACTTTAGCGACGGCTATTGGCGGCCGCTAAAAGTCTGTTTTTTAGTAGTGACCGTTGGATTGAGGGTCATTTTTTCTTCTTTGATATAAAGCTATTAAACTTGTGGACCATGGATGAATGAGTTAGAGGTATTAGATTGACTTCAAATGTGATATGTAAGTTGGTCTGCCAGTAAACTCTTTTGATTAATACCGAATCGCTGTAAAACTTATTAAACAATAACTGAATAACTTTTTTTTTTTTCATACCGGTTGAAAGCGAGTCAATGCATGGGATATAAAATTGCACTGGAGATGGCGTGCGCGAGGAAATTTCTTGGCAGCCCATTAGCAAACCTCACTCTGCCGCGTATACATACTTTCTACATTAAGAAAGAAAAACGTGCTTCTACATACTTTCTTTGTAGCTTTAATATTCGATCCATATGACTTCCCTGTCTATTAGATTTTCTGACTTCTAAACTCCATTAAATTAACCCTCCCACGGCTCTGACGCGCGCGTCTCCTACTCTTATAAATACATGCTTGCAAAAAGTACCAGATCAACCTTCTCAGTTTTGTTCTCTTTGTTGGTGCCATACTCGGAAGGTAGCAGAAAACCTTTCCCACTTCTGTTGCCAAGAAAAAAAAAAACTTCTCCGTCTTTATCTCTCACAATCAATCCAAAGAGCCATCCTCATCTCAGGTACTCAGCAATGGGAGGAAAACTCAGCAAAAGAACCGATGAGCAGAGTCAAAACCTTGCCCGATCAGGCACCGATGAGGGATTCGTCATCGACCTCAACCAAATCAACTTCAGGGCGGCCTTCCAATCGCTCCCCTTCAATGACCTGATCGAATTCACCGACTTGCCACTCGAGACAGACGACAAAGCTGCAAAGATCGTGATAGAATGCAAGAAACAAACATGGAGAAACAAGAGCCTTTCCGTCACCTTCCAAGAATACTTCAACATCACCTCAAACTTGTTGGAGTCACTGAGTCCATCAAACCAACTCCTATCAACTACCGGCGTAAACAGACAGGAAGAAGAGGGCCAACAACTGAAAAATCCTTTTGAGGATTTCATTGAGAACTACCAATCCCTTGAAAGAAGGCTGCTGACCCACAATGCCAAAATCAACCCTAATAGGTGGATGTACTTGATACTGAGAGGTGTTTCTAAGACATTGATGATGGTCCCCTTCCTCGGTCCGGTCACCTTGACGTCAATTATTGGTGGAAGGCCACATCCTGCACTCGTAGCAACGCTAGTGACGTCAGCGTTTGTGGCATGTGGGTCTACCGGGAGATGGGGTGATTCCTTTTGTAAGAGTAACATGAAGGCATTGAAGGTGCAGAAGAAGGTGATTGGCCTAATGCTGATGTCGATAGCCTTTCAAAAGAAGGACTTGAATGGCATTTGCCGTTATCTCAGGAATGGTTTGTCTATTCAAGACGATGATGTTAATATGACTATTCGTAGGTTGAAGGAGCGTCTGAAGATTGAAAGGAAGATAATACTCCAGAAGCTAAGCAGCGGCTGAAGATTGAAAGGAAGAGAATACTGCAGAAGCTAAGCAACTATGAGAGCTCTGCAGAAGATAATACCTTTGAGAAGCGTGTGTGAACAAAACAAGGAAAGGAGAGAGAGGAGAAATAGAATAACATTTGGGTGACAGTACTGGTTTTATATGTTAAGTATGTCGTTTTTTTTAAAAACTTTTTAATATTTTTATATTATTGCCTATGATCCATCAGTGGGTCGTCATGTTTGTTGTGTTTTGTAATAAAGAAGTGTGTTTTTTTTTATTTTTGTGAATTTATCACAGAAATAGAGGGGATTTCTTTTGTTTTTTAGCTCTTGGGAGACTTATCTGAAATGTATTATTGCTAATTCGTTGCTTCCATTCCAAGTTGTTGACTTCTGATCAGGGGCGGAGCTACTGGGTTCTCAGTGGGGTCAATTGACCCCACTGAGATATGAAAAAATGTTAATAAAAAAAAAATTTGATCCCACTCAATTTAAAAGTTTGACCCCACTGCACGTAGCACTTGGTTAATTTAAAAAAAATATATATATCTATCTTTAGATGATAAGTATGTTACAATCAATACCCCAAATAAGTTATTCCCACAAATAAAGTCCTAATTACTCCTGGCCTTTATCTCAGTCATTCAGCCCTTAAAAAGAAGAAAACAAGAAACAACAGAAAAGGAAAAAGATTCCTATTTTTGAACCAATAAAAAAATAAGAAAAAAGAAAGAAGTCCAGCCCGAGCGAAAGAAGCAGGTGCATCGTCTGCAGCGTCTCCCTCTCGAGTCTCCATTCACTTTCGGTCTCTCCCTAGTCCCTTCTCTCTCATTTCTCTAGTGTTGATAATGAAGCTATTATGCAACGATTTCAATACATGAAAACTCGTCACGGGCAGCTGTGGGAGTTTATGTATTTGAATTTTTTTTTGATTAAAAACTATTAGTAATGATGTATTAAAAGGAAAATATTCATATGCATCCATCCCTCACCATAACTCCATCCCTCACCATGTTATGGTGAGGGACAACATAGTAGGGTTGACTTTATAACACATCTGAATCATCCACACACATGAAACCCCCTTAAGTACACTAGACCCACTGACTATCCAAATGGATTAGACCATTGGATCGAGGGTCAAATTTTTTCCTTTAATATAAAGTCATTAAATTTGTAGGCCATGGATGAAGAGGTTAGAGGCATATAATTGACCCCAAATTTGATATTTGGTCTTATCAAAGATGTCTCTTCCCATCCCCCACGAGTCTCATGATCAGTGGGTCCCTAGGTGGGTCCCATTAAGTTTGTCCCTCACTATATGGTGAGGGAAGGATGCACAGAAATATCCCCATATTAAAATTTATATTTATTTTTATTTGAAAATTTAATATTATCTTTGTCGGATTCTCAAAAATAGATTATTTAAGAATTTTATATTATGTTTGTCGAATTATTGAATGTAGATGACAGATGTTGATAAAGGAGAAAATAAATTTGGGAGCAAAAGATACCATTAGCGACCGCCTATTGCGGCCGCTAAAGGTCTTTTTTTAATCCCCTGCCCCAAACCAACTTTTTCGCCACTTTTTTCTCCCCCCTTCCCCCTCCCGCGCTCTGTTTTCCCCCC
This sequence comes from Litsea cubeba, assembly GCA_012931725.1. Lineage (NCBI taxonomy): Eukaryota > Viridiplantae > Streptophyta > Magnoliopsida > Laurales > Lauraceae > Litsea > Litsea cubeba. The sequence goes on along the minus strand of CM022944.1, from coordinate 106,919,992 downwards.
TCCCCCTCCAGCGCTCTGCACTGTGCCGTCCCGCCGGAGCCGCCACTGGTTCTCTCTCCCTCCCTCTCCCTCTCCCTATCCCTATCCCTCTCTCTCTCTATTTCTCTCTGCATTGTGCCCTCCCATGCGTTCTGCACTGTCCCGCCGCACCAGCGACGCCACCGCCGGAGCCCGCCTGCGCCGGAGCCGCCACCGGTTCTCTCTCTCTCTCCCTCCCTCTTCCTCTTCCTCTCTCTCTATTTCTCTCTCTCTTTCCCGATTTATATATGTATATACTTACAGATTTCTTTTTTTTTTACATTCTCTTGCTCTTGCTTTTTTTGTGTATTGAGTTTAGGAAACCCTAGCTCGCACCAAACCCTCTTCGGTATCGTCAGCTACTGTCTGAACAAGGAACTGGTCCTTTTTCCCATTTGAAGGAGTCTGAGACGACGGTCTGTGTAGATTTAGTTTATGCATATATGTGTATATGTAATCTGTCTGTGTTTGAGCTGCTTAGGATTTTGTTTATGTTGTTTGTTTGGTTTTGTTTATTAATTTTTATTTTTTTTTTTGGATAGTATTGATGGAGAGATATGAGGGGATGGGGAATTGAATTGCTTAAGATTGTTCTTTGATTGGTTTTTCGGTGTTGTCGAAGAATTGTGTATAATTCTTGGTTTTTTTTTTTTATTATGTGGATGGGGTTTTTTTTTTTTAATTTATTTTTTGTCTTCAGATTGTTTGTTTTCTGCTTGTTAATGATCAGAGGTTTAGTTGGGATTTGTGGGATTCTCAGCCTGAAGATGTGTGTAATGTATTAAGGGCTTTGGGTTTTTTTTCTTTATGCTTTTTTTCCTTAGAGCTTTGTTGATTCATTCTCTTGGTTATGTTCACTGCAGTTACATCCATCAAGCCCTTGGGTGATCGAGTGCTAGTTAAAATCAAAACTGTTGATGAGAAAGCACCCATCATTTCTTGTCTACTACAGATGTCTGTGATGTTTAACTTGAGTTGGTTGTTCCTGTACTTTCCACCCATCTGCCTTGCACCCTTTTTCAATACAAAATGGGGCTGTTGGTCTTGAATTGTTACAAGGGCTGTTGTTTTCTTCAATCTGGTGGGGTTTGAAGAGATGGGTTCTTTGGGTGGAGAAGTTGTGAAGAAGAATGCAATGTGGCTGTATCCAAAGGTTTTGGGTTTCAATCCTTCTGAGAGATGGGGTCATTCTGCCTGCTACTCAAATGGGGTAGTCTATGTTTTTGGCTGGGGTATGTTTGTTCAAACCCATCATTTTCTCTTTGATTAATTTTTCCATATGCCTTTTCATTTCACAGACTTTTCTATTTTTAGAAGTATTGTTTTTTCTTAAATGAATTTTTCCTTTTTATCTTAGCATTCTTGATGTAGTATATTTGGTCAATTTTATTTCCTGCAATGTTACTGTTGTTGTCTGCAGTTTTGCATAATTATGTATACTTGTTTTTCTTTCTTCTGGTAGTTACAGGGGTGTCTTCAGTTCCTTTTTTTTCTTTTTTGGTTCTGTTTTTTCTTCTGTTTAGTCTCTTATATACTAACCTATTGTCCTTCAAGGTAATCTGAGTACTTGCTTCTTTTGTGATTTTGGTTTGCTCTCAACTTGGGTAGTTGCTTGTTATTAGTATGGGCATCTTTGTCGTTTTTCAAAACTCATGCTTTTCTCTATTTTTTTGTTTTCTGCAGTTTGGTTCTGTTCCCTTTGGCTCATCAGCTTGGAAGATTGCTTGTCATTAAATAAATTCTGGGTTTTGCTTACATTTTCTTTTCCTCACTGTAAAGTTTGCGGGGTTGGTCATCTATGCAGCAATTGTGCTGTGTAGGTTTAATGTGATCTCTATCACTATTATAATTTTTAGCATTGATCCCATCCCTGGATCTGTATCTCTTTTCTTCTTTTCCTAATTTCTCCGTGGTTGCTGTTTTTTTGTTTTATGGAATTGTTTGAGAGCTCTTTTGAAGTATGCAGTGTGTTAGATTTTTTTTTTTTTCATTTTCACTTTTTCCAAGTTCTTTGAATCATTTTTGCAAGATTCATGCTAATTGAGATGTAAGTTGGGAAGTTTGGGTTGTGTTAGTCCTTTTCATTTCTCATTCTTTATTTTTGCTGATGCTCAGCATCCATAAAGTCATGTCAATATGTAACTAGTCCAAGGTATTTTTTAAACTTTAGTATGGTGTTAATGCTTTCTATGATGGAAACTGATGATTAGTCTAGGATTCCTTTTCTTTTCCCTGCCAAATGTTTTAGGATTTCCATTTAATCCATTTTGCTGGCATGGTATTGTGTAAAAGGTTGTAGGGTTTACAATCAAAACTGTAAGAATTGGACACAGTTACAGACCCCACTTAAACATAGCTTTATGCCTTAATTTGCTCTATTGTCCTAGTCCCTTCCCTACATCTGTTAATATTATGTTAAAATCATTGTTAGATTAAGATCCCTTTTTATATATATTTGAGTTGTTTAATGAGTGTTTTCTGTTTTAATGAAGTAGGAAAAGATATTTCTAGAGAATAGATCCTTCAATTCTAGTGAAAAAGCTTTTATTTTTTGGCGCACAGGTGTTTTTTATGCTCTCTTATCATAACCAAAAGTCAATATATTTTTCTTTTTCCTCTTTTTACTTGAGATATCTTTGTGAGTGTTCTACTTTTTTCTGCAATAAAAATTTATGGTGGTGTGATCATTCGATGTTGGGTATCTCACATTCTCACCTGTCTTTCCAAGTAGGGTTTGTAGAAATAAACATCAAAGAGAGACCCCGTAAGTTAATCAGAATTAACCATAATGTCAGGTTGACAAAACCATGCCTTCTATATCTTCACATTCATTTCAATTTGAGTCATCTTTCCTTTGACTCTAGTCCTGCCATTATCCCATGTCTTATCTTTTAGTCTTCATACCCATTTCAGGGCTGTTGTGGGGCCCTACATTTCAGCGATGTCCTGATGCTGAATTTGGATACAATGGCTTGGAGTTCGCTTTCAACAACTGGCCAACTTCCTGGTAGTAGAGACAGCCATAGTGCGGTACTTATAGGGCACAAGATGATAATTTTTGGGGGTACCAATGGTTATAAAAAGGTAAATGATCTTCATGTATTGGATGTGGAAACAAATGAATTGAGAAGGGGAAGGTAATTACTTGAATGATGTGCATGTTCTAGACCTTAAGACCATGAAGTGGATTTCTCCGGAGGTTAAGGGAGACCTTCCTGCACCTAGGGACAGCCATACTGCAATGGCGATCGAGAACAAGCTTATCATTTATGGTGGAGACTGTGGTCACCGCTATCATGGAGAAGTTGATGTTCTTGACACGGATGCTCTAACCTGGTCCAGGGTATGTTCTATCTTTTATCATATTATTGGTGCATACAAATGCACCCAAATTCATATATGGTTTGACTATTTGGGCAGAGGATATGTTTGCTCATGCTGCTTTATAGCTGATGTGTTGTAGAAATTGGATGCCAAAACGACTGAGATGGTATTATTTCCCCTCCCTTTCCCGTCTCAAGTCCTTGTGAGTTTTCTGATGTTGCTTTGAGGTGGGAAAATTGGAATATCAGTATTCCACATAATGTGATTTCTGATTTTAGTGCTGCCACCTAATTTTAATCTGGAACCATCCATTCTTTAGAATAATGTGATTTGGGTATATGTCAAAATTAGTTTAGAATATGTACTCTTATGTCTTTTGCTCTTCAATTTTATAGTTAAACAATTTTGTTGCAGTTGGCTATTCAAGGATCTTCACCTAGGCTTAGAGCAGGCCATGCAGCTGTAAATGTTGGAACCAAGGCAAGACAGCTTTTTTATTGATGGATATGAAAGTGATGTGTTTTTTTTTTTTTTTGTTATTATTATTTCAGTAAGTGGTGATTGAATGGAATATGTTTCTGATAAAAGAAAATAAAGAAAAATTTGCCCTCCTTTTGGGTTGGCTTGTAGGTTTATGTCATAGGTGGTGTTGGTGATAAGCACTACTATTATGATGTTTGGGTCCTTGATTTGCTTACTTGCTCATGGACTCAGCTTGACTGATTGTTGTGATAACTTGGGAATGTACACTTTCATTATCTTGATTGGCATTTGAATGTTGGTACATAGTAGAATGTTAGCATGGATTTTTATTTTGCAATGGTCATGGTAAAGTGATTTTAATGTTGTAAGGATATTTGAATATTTAAATTTTCATTGGCATTTGAATTTTGGTATATAGTAGAATGTTAGCAGAGAAGTTCCCACATTTTTTGGAGAGGCTGAATTCATATGTTTCAAAGTCTATCATTAGATCAATCTATGATATGGTGAATTCATTTAAATTGAAAGATTCGTCATCAGAGGGTGATGATTTATTCATTTCATTATTACACCATGTGTGCCTTCTCCTGTAGTCTTCTTATTGTACATGAATAATTAATATCATGCAGTCTTCTTACTGTACATTTCTCCTGTAGGTTGAAAATGAATTGCCCGATAAGATTGAGAGACTTGTTAGATGTGAGGCCTTTACTTATCAGAAGTTGTTGATGAAGAGGGTGGAGGATAATCTTGGTTCCCTTCGATTTTCAAAGGTATATTCCATATTTTGTTTTTGTTTTTGTTTTCCCTTTTTGTTCTCTTAAGGGTTAATTCTATAGAGGGAGAGTGAAATTGCCATCTCACAAGGGGCGAAAGTAGTATATAAATTAAGTATTTTGAGTTTGGTAATATATGATAAGGCATGTTGAAGATTTGGTTTAATCTTAATTTTATGTGGATCTTCCATGAATACTAATTAATATGGTTCTATTTGTAATCACTTCTGATGCTTGTTAGTTCATCTGGTTTGCCTGCCTCTTCGTTGATTACTTCATCACTATTTACATATAAAACCTACTATAGCATTCTTGTCACAGTAGAAGATAGCCCGGTTGAGTTTCATTTGCTAAATGTTTGAGTATAATAGATGGTGTTGATTGTTGAGCATTTAGTTCTTGTTAGTATCCATCAATACAGCCTTATAACCAATTCAGTTTCTGTTAAACACTGATGCTAACATATTCTTTTAATTATTCGTTCATTAGCTGATTTTTGCTTGCAAAATTTCTCCTTAATGTTATCAATGGCCTTTTTTCCTACTTTATACATGAGTTGTTCCTTGTGAATACAATCAGCAATCCACAGTATTTGACATTTTTCTAGGTACATATTTATCTGTTATTGCACATATGTGCTAGAGAATCCAATTTATTTATGTCTTGACTAAATGTGTGCAGCTGCTGTAAGGAAGGAGATTTCTGATGAGACTGATATATATGGAGACAGGCCGTAGCAAACAAGTTTCTACCATCCCTATTCACCTCAGTATTTTTTTTCTCCTAATGGTGGGATATGGATACAAACTCTCTCTCTCTCTCCAATGTCCATTTGTTTATATTTAAACTTGGAAACGGTCATATGAACTTTATATAATGTATTGGCATAGAAGAGAAATAATCACGTCCTCACCAGCGATTGAACTTATGTTGGGTGACTTGGGTCTACCCTTCTTAAAATGAAACCACCCATGTCAAAGACTGCCACGTGCATAGGCCCAAATCTCACTCGAGTCAAACTGAGCAGGCCGTTGGATTGACATGTATAAAATATAGTTGTGTTTTATACATGCATAGGCCCAAATCTCTGTAGATAATAAAATATGCATGCTACCTACTCCCAGACATTCTTCTCATAGCTGATCTTTTTTTCTTTTTTCTTTTTTCTTTTTTTTTTCAAAAACTTAAAATTATTAGCGACCGCCATTGACGGTCGCAAAAGGTATAAAAAAATTTAAAAAAAAAACTATTAATTGAGTATTAGCGACCGCCAATGCTATTTTAGTATTAGTGACCGCCAATACTCTTTTGCGATGAACTTATTACAGCCACCACTTGGCGGTCGCTGAACCGTCGCTAAAGAGTATTAGCGACCGCCTCGTCACTTTTAGCGGCGGCTTTTGGCGGCCGCTAATACCCCTTTTTCTAGTAGTGTTTATTCGATTTACGGAAGATGTTTTTTGTTGACCCCACTGATTCAAATTCCTGAAGCCGCCCCTGTTTCTGATCTTGATTTAGATGTTGTTTATGGCTCACCAACCCTACAAAATACAATATATAGCTTATTTGTTTTCCACCTTTTCCCCTTTGACAATATTATGAATTAAAACCAACACTATGAAGCCCTTTGACACCTCAATAATATCCAAAATAACCGATCTTTAAGACCAGCCCTTGCTCCCTTTAATAGCATTTTACCACTTCAAGGGCACAGGAGAGGATCCCAATATTTATGTAACCTCTGTCCCTTTTTGTTATATAAGTTTTTGTTATTATATCTAAAAAGGTATGATGTGCTGCCTATTGGGCCCCTTTTTTTTTTTTTTTCAAAAAGATGCGAGCTCGAGTCACACTAGATCTTTTGCAATTTTTGTGGAAAACACATATAAAGATCCCATTTCTTTTTTTTTTCTTTTTACACCCTTATGGACTTCCAATTCATGATCCGAACCATTCAACAATCGCAAAGGACCCTAACGCATAAAGTCCAGTATCTTAGATCCTTAGGATTCTAAAACATATGAGAAAAATAGTATAATCTGTTTTTTCTGATTTTTCTGCACTCTAGTGTGCCCCAAAATCGATGATATGAACTGTTCAAGATTCGCATAGAACTGATAAACTCCATGGTGTAAGTTTAATATCTTGGATCCTCATGAGTTTTAAAATATATATGAAAAACACAAAAAAAGGGTAATTTTGTTAGGATTGATGAACCCCAAAGTGTGAAGTCTCATATCTTAAATTCTCACGGATTTCATAAAATAAGCCAAAAACACAGCAATAATATTATTCCAATGTTCTGATTTTCTACTCTCTCCCAATACATGATCTAATCTTGTTCCAACCGATTTTCTACTCTCTCCCAATACATGATCTGAATCACTCAACTTTATCTTAGAGTTAATAAACTGCATGGTGAAATTTCATATCTTAGATCCCCATAAATTTTGATAAATATGTGGAAGATGCAAAAACAATCTAATCCCATATATATGGATTTTCGGCACCATAGTGGGGCCCCCAATTCATAATAGGAGCCATTCCACATTCTCATAGAACCTACTAGCAAATCCCCGTGGATAACCACGAAACCACCAAATGCACAAATTGATATGAATTATTTTTAATAAATTTATTAATTAGTAAACTTGTGAGTCCTTTTTTTTTTTGCTAATTTGATCTTTATGTTTTTTTTTCAAATATTTTATTCTTTAGGTGAGGCATGAATTGATTAAGAAAGATCAAATGATCATAGACCTAACAAATTGACCTGATATATTTAAGTGTGACCAAGATGAATGGGGTCCATCATCTCTATTCTAACCGTTCATAAAATCATATGATGCGGGCTGGGACCCATTAATTGATTGATAAAGATCAAATGATCATAGACCTCTCAAATTGACCAAACCTAACCTATTTAAGTGGGACCCCCGAGATGAATGGGGTCCACCATCTATATTCTAACCGTCCATAAAATCATATTATGCGGGATGGGACCCATGAATTGATTAAGAAAGATCAAAGGATCAAATGATCGTAGACCTAACAAATTGACCTAATATATTTAAGTGGGACACAGATGAATGGGGTCCACCATCTTTATTCTAACCGTCCATAAAATCAAATGATGCGGGCCGGGACCCATTAATTGATTGATAAAGATCAAATGATCATAGACCTCTAAAATTGACCAAACCTAGCCTATTTAAGTGGGACCCCCAAGATGAATGGGGTCCACCATCTATATTCTAACCGTCCATAAAACCATATGATGCGGGCTAGGACCAATGAATTTCTTGATAAAGATCAAATGATAATAGACCTCACAAATTGACCAAACCTAACCTATTTAAGTGGAACCCCCTAGATGAATGAGGTCCACCATCTCTATTCTAACCGTCCATAAAACCATATTATGCGGGATGGGACCCATGAATTGATTAAGAAAGATCAAAGGATCAAATGATCGTAGACCTAACAAATTGACCAAATGTTTTTAAGTGGGACCCAGATGAATGGGGTCCACCATCTTTATTCTAACCGTCCATAAAATCAAATGATGCGGGCCGGGACCCATGAATTGATTGATAAAGATAAAATGATCAAATGATCATAGACCTCTCAAATTGACCAAACCTAACCTATTTAAGTGGGACCCCCAAGATGAATGGGATCCACCATCTATATTCTAACCATCCATGAAACAATATGATGCGGGATGGACCCATGAATTGCTTGATAAAGATCAAATGATCAAATGATCATAGACCTCACAAATTGACCAAACATAACCTATTTAAGTGGAACCCCCTAGATGAATGGGGTCCACCATCTCTATTCTAACCGTCCATAAAATCATATTATGCGGGATGAGACCCATGAATTGATTTAAAAAGATTAAAGGATCAAATGATCGTAGACCTAACAAATTGACCAAATATTTTTAAGTGAGACCCAGATGAATGGGGTCCACCATCTTTATTCTAACCGTCCATAAAATCAAATGATGCGGGCCGGGACCCATGAATTGATTGATAAAGATCAAATGATCAAATGATCATAGACCTCTCAAATTGACCAAACCTAACCTATTTAAGTGGGACCCCCAAGATGAATGGGGTCTACCATCTATATTCTAACCGTCCATGAAATAATCTGATGCGGGCTGGGACCCATGAATTGCTTGATAATGATTAAAGTATTAAATGATCGTAGACCTCACAAATTGACCAAACCTAACATATTTAAGTGGAACCCCCCAGATGAATGGGGTCCACCATCATTATTCTAACCGTCCATAAAACCATATTATGCGGGATGGGACCCATGAATTGATTTAAAAAGATCAAATGATCAAATGATCGTAGACCTAACAAATTGATTAAATATGTTTAAGTGAGACCCAGATGAATGGAGTCCACCATCTCTATTCTAACCGTCCATAAAATCATATGATGCGGGCCGGGACCCATGAATTGATTGATAAAGTTCAAATGATCATAGACCTCATAAATTGACCAAACCTAATTTATTTAAGTGGGACCCCAAAGATGAATGGAGTCCACCATCTATATTCTAACCGTTCATAAAATCATATTATGCGGGCTGGGACCCGTGAATTACTTGATAAAGGTCAAAGGATCAAATGATCATAGACCTCACAAATTGACCAAACCTAACCTATTTAAGTGAAACCCCCCAAATAAATAGGGTCCACCATCTCTATTCTAACCATCTCTATTCTAACCGTCCATAAAATCATATTATGCGGGATGGGACCCATGAATTGATTAAGAAAGATCAAAGGATCAAATGATTATAGACCTAACAAATTGACCAAATATTTTTAAGTGAGAACTAGATGAATGGGGTCCACCATCTTTATTCTAACCGTCCATAAAATCAAATGATGCGGGCCGGGACCCATGAATTGATTGATATAAATTTAGCACATCTGGTGTGTTGGTAAATTTAGGGATCTCATGGAGAGATTTTAGGCTTTTGAGTGGAAGATGATTCTTAATGGAGAGATTTTAGGTCTTTTGAGTGTGTAATAGATATAGAGATTTTAGGGATAAGGGCAACTCCGGAAATGACATTCCAAAAAGCTTGAGGTTGTGCCAGGTGTCTTTATATGAGGAAGAGTACATCCCTTTAGTAATATAGATAGATATCTACCCAAGTAGTTGAGTTTCAAATCTTAGATACTCCCGAATTTTAAAAAATGTGTGAAAAATGAAAAACGGCCTAATCCTTTTTTTTATTTTCTGTACTCTTGGGGCCCCCAAATTTATGATCTCAACCATTCAACACTTCATCTGCGAGTCCCGAGTCAGACTCTTCATGTATCCAACCAACCAATCTCTGAGCATCGAGAACAAACTGCGAAATCCCTAAAACATAAAAGAAGAAGAAAAAGGAGATCAGAAACAAGAAGACGCTTTTTTTAGAGAGAGAAAGAGATAGAGACCTTGTTTGACGGTGTATTTGTTGTGTCGAATGTCGTGAATGGTTGTAGAGAGCTTCTAATATGCCGTTTTGCGATGAAAAGATAAGAAAGTCGCCGGAAAACTCTAAAAGTCGGCGAATGTCCTGATTTGAGAGGGAACTGGAAAACTTAATTCCTATTTTGAAATCTAGATTTTTTTCTCGTCATGATTTGAAATATGGTGAAAAACTTTGCCCTATTTTGAAATTTCCCCTAAAAATTTTCAAAATAAGGCCGCGCAATAACTAGTCAAAACAAAAGGGGAGATTTCCAATAAAGTATAAAACTTTTGGCTCATTTTTTGAAAAAGTACATGAAGATTTAAATATTTCAAAAAAGAATCAAAATTTTCCACAATTCTTTCAAGAGGTTTTCACATATTAGTCCTCCTTAAACCCGATTTTGCCCAATTTCATGATTGAAATTTAGATCATAATGTCACCAGATTCGCTTTAACTCTGGTCAACATTGATTTATAAACTTTTCCGCCGAGATCTCGTTATATTATGGGAACAGTGTATGTAACATAACCTGATAAATCCCACGATGTCATAGCTCTTATGCAACATCTTACGAATTTTTTTCCGAATGATAGAATCTGAGAAATGGTGGTCAAATGTGTATTTACTTTTCACAAAATATAATTTTTCGTGCTTTGTAAAAAAAATGTATTAGCTTGCTAGTTACAGAATCTGTATGATGCAAAAATTGATAAATCCCATAATATCATGGGACTATTCCATGACATCATTGGATATGGCGCAGAAAAGATTTTAAAAAAGTGTTGACCAGAGTTTATCTAAATTTCAGTAATGAAATTGCGAAAGCCAAATTTAAGGAGGATTAATATATCAAAACCCCTTCTTGCGATCATGTCCTCTCCATATGTTTTTTGTGAAATGACAAAAACACCCTTATATTATTTTTCAAAGAGGAAAGAAGAGAGGCTTGGAGAAAAGAGGAGGCAAGAAGAGGGGAGATCCGGGAGCCAACTTTAATCCATGTCCTATACCCTTCCCCGACTAAAAAGAGCCACAAAGACTTACCATAGGTGGAATGCAAGCCTAAATCTTCATTTACATGCACAAGTTCTCCCTGTGTTATATGTTGGTTAGTGGTGCAAAACTTTAGAAGTATGGTAGCTTGACCATTTCAAATGTTTCTATTTTGTTGTTAGAGAAAGTAGGAATCAGTTTGTGATGTGGCAGCTAGAACCCACGTTCTAAGTTGACTGTTTCTTTTGTAAATGCATATTTATAGGCATCCAGTTGTTTGTAGTTGCATATAGCATTTTGAGTAATAAAAATCTCAGATTTCTGGTTTTTGTGTATGTACTCTGTTTTCCCAATATTTGTGTTATCAAAGCCAAGTTCGATTAAAGGTTAGGCTGGGTGAATTTGAGTACAACTGCAAGTTGCAATGCTGCTGGAACTGAAGTTCATCCATTTTGTTGGAATTGCTACAGAACAGGGGTCGCTGTCAAACAGTTTGTAAATAAAACAGTAGTACCCGATTGATAAAGGTTGCAATTGTGATTTGTTGGCGGAAAACGAAGAGCAGCAACGGCAGCAGAACTGTGGCCGAGGCACGTCTGATAATGCTCTCTTCAGGACGAGTTCCGCCCCTTAGGATAAAATCCAGGTGCGAAGGTTCTCAGCAGAACTGCCCCCAGGATACAACGCTTTCCTTGATTCAGGTCTTGTCGCAACGCAGCCCGAAAGAGAAGACTCGTTTTAAAATGCTCAGTGCTCAGAGGGAAAACAGTGGAGAGAAGAAAAAAATAATTTTTTCTATATAATTTCGATAATTCAAATGACCCTAATTTATATTGTTATTAGAGTCCGTTGGGCCATTAATCTCCATTAAGGCACAACATTAAAACACATTAAAGTAGTGATAAATATAGGTTTAAACCTCAACGTTTAAAATCATTAAATCAACGAGTTAAAAATTGGTTAACGTTATCCACATAAAATCAAGGAAAGCCGAACTACCGAGACCGAGCTTAGTGACCGACCTGTTGAGACCAAGCTCAATGACCGACCTGCCGAGACCGACCTCGGTGACTAACCTGCCGAGCCGAGCTTGACTGACCGATCTGAATTAAGGAAAAGGTTTTTTTTTAGATAAGGTTTTTAAAAAAAAAAATGGTAAAAGGTTTCCATTTCTATACGGGTTCCTCTAGGCCAAGTGGCCTGGATTTGCACCCCCCTACGCACAATATACACGTAGGGTGTGCGTCGCGGACGCACGCTTGGTTAAACATTTTTCGGACCCAGTACCTCAGGTCAAGCCTGGCTCACGTGCGCGCATAGGGTCCATGGCAAAAGCCTACAAAAGTTGTTAAAGAGTAAAGGATTGAAAACACTTATAAACCCTCTTTGAAAGTTGAACTTGAGCAATGTGGGATGGGTTGCTTTCAATAGCCTACACTACCCATAAAGCAAAAGTACTAAAGGACAAAATACTTTTTACAAAATACACCTTAAGAATTCTTTGAAACACCTAAAAAACCCAACAATCTCCCCTTTGTTTCAAAAAATTCAATGAGCATCTCACTGGTAAGGTGACAGAGCTTGAACCTCACCATCATGACATAATTTCAAACCTTTAGGAGTTGAAGTGAACAAAGTCTTGAACTTCAACTTTTTATATCAGTTCAGAATTATGTCAAGTTTGATTTTGGAGTCAATAGGTCAGCACTTTACGGCTTAATCCTGGATTTCACTAGTGCTCTAGAGAATCTGCCCAAATTCTCATAAGAAGAGGCCCCACTTCCACACTCATATAGGTGAGTCTATCAAGAGTGCTCCTGTAGATATGCACCCCACCATAAAGACTATAGATCTCATTAAGGATTAAATCCAACCTCATTCGCTACAGGTTATGTACCAACCATCAAATTAACCTCACGCAACAGGGATGAGTTCAGAGTAAACATACTCTGTATATCAGTACTAGACATCATCGGGATAGCTTGTTTTTCCCATTGAACCTATTTCTCGGGTTCTCCAATTATTAGGTTGGGTTCTTGCTATTGATGATTTATGGGCTTAAGACCTATCCCTTTAGTTGTTTCTTTTAGTTTTTCCCTTGCAAGGCCTTTTGTCAAAGGATCTACTAAATTATCCTTTGATCTCACATAATCAATTGAAATTACTCCTCCACCGAGTAATTGTTTCAGATAGCTATGTTGTAGTCGCACTTGTCTAGACTTTCCATTGTACGTGGCATTGTTAGTAGTAATAATTGATACATGCAGTGTTCTCACAATGAGTAATAATAGGAGGAATTGGTTTAGTCCACAAAGGAATATCAAATAATAAATTTTTAATCCATTTAGATTCCATCGCAGCAGCTCCCAGAGCCAGGAATTCTGAATCCTTAGTGGAATGAGAAATTGCAGTTTGTTTCTTTGATTTTCAAGATACTGCAGCACCTCCCAAAGTGAAAATATATCCACTTGTAGACTTAGAATCATCTACGTCTGAATTCCAGTCAGCATCGCTGTAGCACTCAAGTATAGCAGGATAACTAGAATAACACAATGCATAGTCTATGGTATGCTTTAAATACTTAAGTACTCTATATGCAGCATTCCAATGTGTAACATCAAGATTACTAGTATATCTACTCAATTTACTCACTGCATAAGCTATATCAAGGCGAGTACAATTCATAACATACATTAAGCTACCAATTACACTAGCATAAGCAAGTTGAGATATGTTAGGAATTTTGTGTATTGCAATTTGATGGATGCATATCATTTTAATCATCATTTGATTTCTCACACTTGCATTATTTTAGAAAACATTGAAATCTTATTTTATCCATGCATTGTTTTTAAATATGGTAAAACTCATGTTTTATGCATGAATTGGTTTTAATTTTGGATGCAATTCATTTTGTAAAAGGAATTTCAAAATTCAAGCTTAGCCTAAGTTTTAAAGTTTCAAATGATTTGTGGCATTTTATGATTCATGATTTTAAAAAATACTTAGATTGATCTAATCATGTTTCAAGCTTGATTTAATGGCCCCAACAAGTCCCACATCAAAAATCTTTGAAAATTGCAAAAGTATGCAAAATGGGAAAAGTGACCCAGGGCCCAGTGTACTCGGTCGACCGGGTACACATCTCGGTCGACCGCGTACACTGCGGGTCGACTGGGCAGAGAGCCGTTTGGCTCTCCAACGGTCATTTTTCTGACCGTTAAGGGTCGGTCGACCGAGCCAAGCTGGGGGTCGACCGGGGACACGCAGAAACTCTGTTTTCTGTGTATAAAAAGGGTTCATTCCCATTGAAAAAGAGTTGAACATTTTGGGAACTTTTGAGGAACTCTCAAGCCTTCTTGAGGTGTTTGAAGAGAAGAAAAAGGGGATGAACTAAGAGAGATCAAAGGGGGTCATTAGTAAAGCTCAAGCTTGGATTAAGGAAGTTAAATCACTAAGTAAGCTTTACCTCTCTTAATCATTTGTTATATGCTTAGTTTTAAATCTTGGTAAATGATTTTTAGCATGATAACAATGATGTTTTGAATCCTTATCTATTTAATCTTTGATCTATTTGTATTGGATTCTACTTCTTGATTCAAACCAAGTTTGTTTTATAAACTTTGTTAATCATGCTTTGCAAAATCCTTGATTCCTTTTATGGCATGATTCTTTTACTTGTTTGAATCTTCATTGTTGTTTTCAATCTCTTTAGAACTTTAGTTAAACCTTTATTTTTGAAAACAACATTGCACATGCATCACTTGATTAGTCTTAATCACTTTCATACAACTTGTGACATTTTGATTTTCATATCATTCACAAGTTTGTAATTGTTCAAGTGATTTGCATTTGACTTCAATCATATCTTTTATGTGCTTTAAACTTGAAATGCTTTAAGCATAAAATTCATTGGTCTTAATTTTAACTTGATTGAAGTTCTACACACACACACACCCCATGAGCATTCATCTTTGCATTTCTTAGTGTGTTGTGTGAGTTTGTTTTACACTTTCACATCCGCCTATTTAGAGGCAATTTATTAGAGTTTAAATTGTAATCTCATAAGAGTGTTTTGTGAAGACACTTTCTTTGAGAAAAATCTATTGTTGTAAGGTTATTGCTTAGCCATTGAAAAGCATCTTGTATAGGTTGTTGTTAAGCCTTGAAAAACAACATTGTAAGGTTATTGCTTATCCTTGGAAAGCATCTTGTAGAGGTTATTGCTTAGCCTATTGGAAAGCATATTAGTGGAAATCCGGTGGGGTGTGAGAGCACAAGCCGGTAGTGGATGTAGGCACGTTGGCCGAACCACTATAAATATTGTGTTGTGGTGCATGCTCTTGTGGTGATTGTATGTATTTAGCTTCCGCATTGTGCTTGTTATCATCACTAGTGACTAGTTATTGTAAAGAAATTAAAATTGGTCATAGTTAGTCACTATTAGTAGCTCACCCTATTCACCCCCCCTCTAGGGTTAGGATCTTGGGATCCCCAAGGACTTTCAATTGGTATCAGAGCAAGGTTACTCCATTTAGGGCTTAAACACCCGGAGTTGATCCTCTCTATCTAGATCCTTGAGTTAGAACCCTATTAGTGTTTTTCTATGAAAATCATTAGAATGGATTCCACTATGCTAGACTTTGTAGATTCTTCTAGATCCCTTCTTCTTCCATCTATTGGAGATTCTAACATTAAAATTAATGAATCTAAATCTAAATCAAAAGAAGAAGAATATGATGAAAATGAAGCTTATGAGGAATTGTACACATGGTCCTTAGAGCTTTCTAAGAAGAATAAAAGATTAAAAGAAGAATCTAAAAGGCTAAACCAAGAATTAGTCTCTTCTAAAAATGAACTTAAAGAAAAAGATGAATTAATAAATTGTGTAGAATCTAAGTTCATGATCTCTTTACATAATCTATCTAATATTAAAGATGACATAAGAGAATCAAAGATAGATTGTGATATTCTTAATAAGGAAAATTCTAAACTAAGAGATCAATTAAAAAGACAAGATGAGAACATTATCCATTTAAGATCCAAGTTGACAATTTCAATGGAAAACTTGTCAAATGCTCAAAATAATTTAAACACCTTAGAACTTGGATCTAATGTTGTTAATGAACTTGAAATGAAGTTAAAACTTGCCAATGAAGAGCTAATCAAATTTAAGGGAATTGAACAAGAACTAACTAAAGTTAAAAATGAGAATTCAACCCTTAAAACCAAAGTCACTCAACTTGAAACATACAAACAAAAGTATGAGTGCAAATTTACCCAAAGTGAAGAAAGATTGGAAAAGTTATTTAAATTGGGTAAATCAAAAGGAGATAGGACGGGTCTTGGATTTGATAGGAATACCTCATATGACCCTAAATTCACCAACACTTTTGTGAAAGGTGAGTCCTCATTCTCTAGCACTCACACTTCTTTGCCCATGTCTAAATGTAATTATTGTGGCATTGAAGGACGTTTTAGGTTTGAGTGCAAACAAAGAAGAAGCAATGTGTCTAAATCCATATTTGAACCAAAGAAAGGTAAATCAAATTCTATGATGGATAAGACACCAAAAACCAAGGAGAACTCCATGAAGCTTAAACAAGTAAAATCAATTAAGAAGGAGTCTCCTAAAATAGATTCTAAAAAGATTAAACAAGTTAAATCAAGTTTAAAAGAATCTATAAATAAAAAGGTTCTCAACCTACCTCCCATATCTCAAATGAAAGAACTTTTGAATAAAGTTGCAAAGTTAAATTTAAATTCAAAAGTCAATTAAAGGGAGGAGATAAGAAGAAAAGAAAAATGGCTCAAACCCCAAAGAAGCAAACTCACCAAAAGACTAATCACCAATCTAAGCTAAACTTAGTTAAATCTATATCTCATGGTGATAAGTCTAAGTTAATAATTTATCAAGTTAAATCTCCTAGAGTTGGTGAGAAGTTTAAGTTAGACCTCAAAGTTCATCCATCCCAAGACCTTAGGTGGATTCCCAAAGTTAGACAAATAGACAAACCTTAGGGCCTTGGACCTCATTGACCAACCTAACCTTAATAGTTAAATCTTTTTGTTGGTCATGATTGCATTTGCATTTTATGTTCTTTCTTAGTTACATTTTTTTAAAATGCATTTGTTTCTTTATGATCATTTGATTTTGTCTTCATGTACTTCCCTAAGTCACATATCATGGTTTTCAAAATCATTTGATTGTATTTCTCACATGTTAGATTTGCTTTTTGCTCTCATATAGTTATATCTTTTGTAATGCATTTCTACATGATCAATTGTTTATGATTCCAAAAGCTTTCATAGCTAGATCTCTCATAATCAATTGATGTTGCAAATTCATTTGTTTGTATGTCATAGTAAGATTATCTTGAAAAACAAATGATTTAAAACAATTTAGTTTTTCCATAGATTTCTAAGTTATATTTTCATATGGAAAATTATTGTTTTGAAAAACCAACTTGTATGTGTTTTAAATAAGTTATATCTTTTAAAATGCAAGTTGAAAAAGTGTTATCTTCAAAATCATCCTCTTTATGCTCATTGTTGGATTTTGTGTATTGAAATGATTTGAAGATTGTATGAATTGAAAATGTTTTTCAAGCTTTGTTAGTTATATTCATTGAAACATTTTCTTTTGAGTATATTTCCTTGTGCTAATAAATATATGTTTTAGAAGGAAATACTTGTTATATGCTATTTGCAACTTTGCTCATTTAGTTTCATTCTTGATGTGCAAATATCATATAGTTTCTTGTATGGTTGCATTATTAGTTACATTTGTAGAAACCATACTAGAACTCTAAAATCCATCCCTTATACTTACTAGTCAATTTTTTTTAATGGATGGTTATGATGTTGATTCATGTATATTTTTCTTATTGATGTCATTCTTATACATGTTTCAACTTCATAGTAGTGTTTAATCATATGAACCTCTTTGAAATCCATTCCTTGTATTTCATAGATTGTTTGATGGATTTCTTAGTTGTTGAATTCATATGATTTGACACTTTTGGAAATTGCATATTCTTATAAGTCATATATTTTCAAAATGCAATTTCTCATGTTCATCACTATGCTCAATAGTTATATCATTAAAGTGATGAATATTCATTTATGTTGCTTGATGGAATCTTGTGTTTGTCACATGCTTGCTCTCAAACATGTTCCATATTCAATTGGTAATCAAATGATATCATTTTCAATGAGTATAACTTCCAATTGATGTTATATATTTGTGATAAACCTTGTGCACATTGGATTAAACTTGATAGTAATATGTCTTTGTTCCATGTCACATTCCATTAGCTTCATAAATGGTCATGTTTGCCACCTCTCTTGCTTATTTGGTTAAATCTCGTGACAACCATGTTTATGTGTTAATAATCTTGGTTGGTTAATGATTGAGGTAGGCATCATGGTTTGAATTTCATTTCACTCATCTTACACTTGATAGTCATATTTTATGATTGAGTGAAATGAATTCAAAATTTACATAGCATATGATTTTCATAGTTATATTATTTGATGCTATGTTTAGTAAACCCCTTATCATCATGGATAGCTCTAACTTGGATTAATCCTTCTAGTTACATTCCTTAAGTCCATTTTAGAGTGATTGAGCTAATAAGTCATACTCTTAAATCTCAATTGATATGGTTCTTATTTCAATTGGTATCCATGATAGATTAACCTTTGACCTTGCTCTTCAACTTTCCTTAAGCTTATAGGTCAATTGGTTTCTCTTCAATTTGGTAATTTGATCATTGAGCCTTATAGTTAATCATTATCAATTGGTATCTAATCCTTCCCTTGAAGTTATCCCTCAATTGGTTAAACCATCTTCTTCTTGCATCTAATAGTTATATTCTTGTCAAAAGTATGACAAAAGAAGATTATGGATTGAGGGGGAGTAAACCTTCTAAGGAAGCATTAGAGATGATCAAATTCACCATTGCTATTCCCTTATAACTTACTCACATGCATAATAGCCTGTTAAGTATTTCATTTTCGATTTCATTTGTTAACAGGTGCTACTAAAGGTATTTTCCTTGTTTCATGTGTGTAGGTACATTTCTTCAGTTGCTACCTTTGCAATTTAATGGCAAAGGGGGAGAAAGGATTAAGGGGGAGAAAATGCTCTAGCTACCCAAAAAGGGAGAAAGATCAAAGGGGGAGAGAGCATTCAATGGCAAAGGGAGAGAAAGACCAAGGAGAGAGAGTGCTTGGTCTAAGGGGGAGAGAAGATAAAAGAAAGAAAGCTTGGAGCTAAGGACAAGAAGAATGAAGATCAAAAGAGCTAAAGCCCAAGCTGAGTGAAGGAGCATCCGAAGATTTCAAGCCGTGTCAAGCCAAGGAGCTGAAGACTTAGTGTGAGGTTTAGTGTTAAGGTTTGCCATCAAATTGCAAAGGGGGAGATTGTTAGGAATTTTGTGTATTGCAATTTGATGGATGCATATCATTTTAATCATCATTTGATTTCTCACACTTGCATTATTTTAGAAAACATTGAAATCTTATTTTATCCATGCATTGTTTTTAAATATGGTAAAACTCATGTTTTATGCATGAATTGGTTTTAATTTTGGATGCAATTCATTTTGTAAAAGGAATTTCAAAATTCAAGCTTAGCCTAAGTTTTAAAGTTTCAAATGATTTGTGGCATTTTATGATTCATGATTTTAAAAAATACTTAGATTGATCTAATCATGTTTCAAGCTTGATTTAATGGCCCCAACAAGTCCCACATCAAAAATCTTTGAAAATTGCAAAAGTATGCAAAATGGGAAAAGTGACCCAGGGCCCAGTGTACTCGGTCGACCGGGTACACATCTCGGTCGACCGCGTACACTGCGGGTCGACTGGGCAGAGAGCCGTTTGGCTCTCCAACGGTCATTTTTCTGACCGTTAAGGGTCGGTCGACCGAGCCAAGCTGGGGGTCGACCGGGGACACGCAGAAACTCTGTTTTCTGTGTATAAAAAGGCTTCATTCCCTTTGAAAAAGAGTTGAACATTTTGGGAACTTTTGAGGAACTCTCAAGCCTTCTTGAGGTGTTTGAAGAGAAGAAAAAGGGGATGAACTAAGAGAGATCAAAGGGGGTCATTAGTAAAGCTCAAGCTTGGATTAAGGAAGTTAAATCACTAAGTAAGCTTTACCTCTCTTAATCATTTGTTATATGCTTAGTTTTAAATCTTGGTAAATGATTTTTAGCATGATAACAATGATGTTTTGAATCCTTATCTATTTAATCTTTGATCTATTTGTATTGGATTCTACTTCTTGATTCAAACCAAGTTTGTTTTATAAACTTTGTTAATCATGCTTTGCAAAATCCTTGATTCCTTTTATGGCATGATTCTTTTACTTGTTTGAATCTTCATTGTTGTTTTCAATCTCTTTAGAACTTTAGTTAAACCTTTATTTTTGAAAACAACATTGCACATGCATCACTTGATTAGTCTTAATCACTTTCATACAACTTGTGACATTTTGATTTTCATATCATTCACAAGTTTGTAATTGTTCAAGTGATTTGCATTTGACTTCAATCATATCTTTTATGTGCTTTAAACTTTGAAATGCTTTAAGCATAAAATTCATTGGTCTTAATTTTAACTTGATTGAAGTTCTACACACACACACACCCCATGAGCATTCATCTTTGCATTTCTTAGTGTGTTGTGTGAGTTTGTTTTACACTTTCACATCCGCCTATTTAGAGGCAATTTATTAGAGTTTAAATTGTAATCTCATAAGAGTGTTTTGTGAAGACACTTTCTTTGAGAAAAATCTATTGTTGTAAGGTTATTGCTTAGCCATTGAAAAGCATCTTGTATAGGTTGTTGTTAAGCCTTGAAAAACAACATTGTAAGGTTATTGCTTATCCTTGGAAAGCATCTTGTAGAGGTTATTGCTTAGCCTATTGGAAAAGCATATTAGTGGAAATCCGGTGGGGTGTGAGAGCACAAGCCGGTAGTGGATGTAGGCACGTTGGCCGAACCACTATAAATATTGTGTTGTGGTGCATGCTCTTGTGGTGATTGTATGTATTTAGCTTCCGCATTGTGCTTGTTATCATCACTAGTGACTAGTTATTGTAAAGAAATTAAAATTGGTCATAGTTAGTCACTATTAGTAGCTCACCCTATTCACCCCCCCTCTAGGGTTAGGATCTTGGGATCCCCAAGGACTTTCAAGATACACATTCACCATCATTTTTCACTAATTTAATACTTGGATCAAAGAGAGTAGACACAGGTTTACAATCAAAATGATCATATTTTCTCAATATTTTTTCAATGTAATGTGATTGGGATAATTTAATCCCAGAATCATCTGTAATGATTTTAATTCCTAATATAACATTTGCTTCTCCCAAGTCTTTCATATCAAAATTTTCATAAAGAAGACTTTTTGTTTATATTATGCATTCCAAGCTAGATCCAAATATTAGTAAATCGTCAACATATAAGCATATTACAATTGTTGAACAACCATCATATTTATAATAAATACATTTTTTAGCCTCATTTATTTTGAAGCCATTAGAAAGAATAACCTCATCAAATTTCATATGCCACTGTTTAAGTGCTTGTTTTAGCCCATATAAGGACTTTATTAATTTACACACCTTTCGTTCTTGTCCTTTTATGACATAGCCTTCTGGTTGATCCATATAAATTTCCTCTTCCAAATCTCCATTTAGAAAAGTAGTTTTTACATCCATCTGATGTATTATCATATTATGAATAGCAGCAATAGCAATCAAGATTCTAATAGAACTGATTCTAGACACAGTTGAATAAGTATCAAAGAAATCCATTCCTTCTTTTTGTCTAAAGCCTTTGGCACCAGCCTGGCTTTATATTTCTCTATGGACCCATCAGGCCTAAGTTTTTTCTTGAGAACCCACCTGCACCCTAAAGTTTTAGTACCTAAAGGTAAGTCAGTTAATTCCCAGGTATTATTGGCTAAAATGGATTCAATCTCATCATCTAATACTTCCTTCCAAAAGGTAACATTATGTGCAGTCATAGCATCCTGAAAAGTAGATGGATCTTCCTCTACTAGATTGGTTTCAAAGTCATGACCAAAACTAGTAGCAGTCCTAAGTCTCTTACTTCTTCTAGGTTGAGTTTCCTCTTCCTCAAGAGTTCCTAGAACTCTTTTTGATGAAGAAGGTTCTGATAAAAACTTAGTCTTAAAAGGAAAAGAATCTTCAAAGAAGTCTACATCTCTAGACTCAACTAGGCTTAGGTTTTCTAATTTCATGAATCTGTAGGCAGCACTATCTTGAGTGGGGTCCTAATTTAGGCCCTTTTGGATCTACTATCCTGACATGTGCTAAACACGACCAAACTTTAAAATATCTAAGATTAGGCTTTCTCCCTTCCCAAATCTCAAAGGGTGTTCTATTCGTCTTAGAATGTAAAACTCTATTTAAAATGTAACATGCTGTCAACAAAGCTTCACCCCACAAGTTTTTAGGACTACTAGATGCTATTAACATAAAGTTAACCATTTCAATCAAAGTCCTATTTTTTCTTTCTGCTATTCCATTTTGTTGGGGTGTATTAGGGGCAGTACAAGTTCTCTTAATTCCTTTAAATTCACAAAAAATTTAAAAATCTTTTGAGGTGTATTCACCACCTTTATTACTTCTAAATGTCACAACCTTTTTATTCAATTTATTTTCAACTTCAGTCATATAAATTTGAAATTTAGATAGTGCTTCATCTTTAGTTCTTAATAAGTATATATAAGTATATCTAGAACAGTCATTAATAAAAGTAATAAAATAATATTTACCACCTCTAGTCATAGTATTACTTATACCACATATATCAGAATGAACCAGTTGAAGTAATGTAGATTCCCTTTCTACATGTTTAAATGGCTTACGAGTAATTTTTGATTGAGAACATATTACACATTTCTTATGATCATCTTCATATTTATCAATTAGTCCATCATTACTCATATTTTTCATAGTTCTGAAATTAATATGACCTAATCTACCATACCATTCATTAACTGAAGCAATGATATAAGCAGAAGAAGATGTAATATTATTATTGACAATATTCAATTTAAACATATTCTCACATGCATAACCCTTACCGACAAATACACCTTTCTTGGTGATTACAAACTGGTCGGATTCTATTACCTGTTTAAATCCAGCCTTATTCAGAAGGTAACCAGACACAAGTTTTCTCAATTCTGGTGCATGGAACACGTTCAACAATGTCACTGTCTTCCCGGAAGTGAATTGAAGTTCAACCTTCCCTTTACCAATTACTTGTGTAGTAACGGTAGTTCCCAGAGTGAGATTACAGTCATCCGTGACCTTCTCATAGGTCATGAGCACACCTCTGTCAAAAGTGACATGCGTGGTTGCACCAGTGTCAATCCACCATCCTTCACTCTTCCCTGTGCTGACAGCATTTACCTCAGAAATAACAGCAACAAACTGTTATGCTTTAGTAACATTAGCTTGAGGTTTGGTTGTCTAAGATTGTTGTGGACATTTCTTTCGGTGACGACATTCTCTTGCAAAGTGTCCCGGCTTGCCACAAACAAAGCAACTGCCTATAGCCTGTGGCTTGATAGTCCCTTGATTTTTATTGAACCTTTTGTTCTGGTTTTGCTTTGGCTTTTTCCTCTTAAAGGAAGGATTAAACTACTTATTCCTGCCTATAGATGTTGATCAAACTTCCCTTTCTTTCCACCATCAACTTGGGATTTAGATTCAGCTAAGTTCATTTTACCACCATTCTCAGCCAAATCCTTTTGATCACTATTCCAGGCTTCTTCCTCAATTCTCAAGTAGCGCTGAAGGCGCTCTAAAGAATAATCCTTTCTCTTGTGTCGAAAGCTTTTTGTATGCCCTTCCAAGTGGGTGGTAATTTTTCAATAACTGTAGCCACTTGGAACTGTTCATCAATTCGGATCCCTTCTTTAACAATTTCATTAACAATGGTTTGTAAGTCATGTACTTGAGGAATAATGGGCTTCTCATCTACCATCTTGAAATTCAGATAGCGACCAACTGCATACTTCTTAGCCCCAGACTCTTCTGTTTTATATGTTTTATCAAGGGCTTTCCAGAGGTCTTTAGCAGATCGGGCTTCTGAATACATATTATATATGTTGTCTGGTACCGGGTTCAGAATATGGCTTTTGCACAGGTAATCATGCTTTTTCCATTTCTTCCGTGCATAAGAGCCGCCTGGTCCTTCTTCACGTTCAGGGCATGATTCGGTGAGGACACAAGCAATTTTCAAAGATGTCTGCAGAAATAAAACTTTCTGCTACCAACGTCGAAAATTAGATCCATCAAAATTGTCCAACCGAACTAGGTCTTGATGCATGAATTTGACTGCGGAAGTAGTCATGGTATTCGTCCTAAAATTGTTGGAATTGCAATAGAACAGGGGTCGCTATCAAACAGTATGTAAATAAAACAGTAGTAGCCGATTGATGAAGGTTGCAACTGTGATTTGTTGGCGGAAGACGAAGAGTAGCAACGGCAGCAGAACTGTGGCCGAGGCACGTCTGATAATGCTCTCTTTAGGACGAGTTCTGCCCCTTAGGATAAAATCCAAGTGCGAAGGTTCTCAGCAGAACTGCCCCAGGATACAACGCCTTCCTTGATTCAGGTCTGGTCGCAACGCAGCCCGAAAGAGAAGACTCATTTTAGAATGCTCAGTGCTCAGAGGGAAAACAATGGAGAGAAAAAAAAACAATTTTTTTATATATATTCGATAATTCAAATGACCCTAATTTATATTGTTATTAGAGTCCGTTGGGCCATTAATCTCCATTAAGGCACAACATTAAAACACATTAAAGTAGTGATAAATATAGGTTTAACCCTCAACGTTTAAAATCATTAAATCAGCGATTTAAAAATTGGTTAACGTTATCCACATAAAATCAAGGAAAGCCGAACTACCGAGACCGAGCTTAGTGACCGACCTGCTGAGACCAACCTCAGTGACCGACCTGCCGAGCCAAGCTCAACTGACCGATCTGAATTAATGAAAATGTTTTAAAAAAAAACAAATAAAGGTTTTTAAAAAACAAAAAAATGGCAAAATGTTTCCATTTCTATACGGGTTCCTCTTATACATGTAGGATACGCGTCGTGAACGCACGCCCGGTTAAACGTTTTTCGAACCCAGTACCTCGGGGCAAGCCTGGCTCACATGCGCGCATAGGATTAAAAACACTTATAAACCCTCTTTGAAAGTTGAACTGGAGCAACATAGGATGGATTGCTTTCAATAGCCTACACTACCCATAAAGCGAAAGTACTAAATGACAAAACACTTTTTACAAAATACACCTTAAGAAGTGTTTCACTTCTCATCACCTGCTTGACAAAAGGTTTGTTCCAACAAAGACTGATTTCCCTGGCTAACATTGGTAACTTTCTGAACTTGTCTGAGTCATTAAAATGGTGAAAGTAATGAATTTTGGAACATTAAAATGAGGACCTTTTTTTGTCTCAAGACATATGGGACTTGGTTGAAAATGGTTATGTAGAACCAGAAAATGCTACTGCATATGACAATTTTACAGTTGCCCAGAAAAATAAATTGACGGATTTGCAGGAAAAAAGACTCCAAAGCGCTGCCGGTAATACAACAAGCAGTTCATGAAAGCATTTTTCCAAGGGTTGCTGCATTCATGAAAGCATTTTTCCAAGGATTGCTGCAGCAACCAAAGCCAAGGATACCTGGAAAATATTAAAGGATGAATACCAAGGTGCTGATAAGGTAATCACGGCAAAACTCCAAACCTTGCGTCGCAATTTTGAAACTCTTTACTTGAAGGCTAGTGAATTTGTTCAAGAATATCTCTCTAGAATTACTGTGATTATAAACCAAAAGCGGACATATGGAGAAGATATTCGTGATAAAAAAGTAGTTGAAAAAGTTCTTCGAAGTCTCCCAACTAAATTTGATCATGGGTGGCTGCCATAGAAGAGGCTAAAGATCTTACTACTGTTTCCATTAATGAATTAATAGGTTCTTTGCAAGCACATGAATAGAGAAATAATAGATCAGCAGAGAAAGTCATCTAACAAGCATTTCAGTCAAAGCTCAAAGTTTCACCAGAAAAACTGGAGTCTCAAGGAAGCGGTGTTGAGCAGCAATTTGTGGGTAGAGGTCGTGGACAGAATCGTGGAAGAGGGAGAGGAAGGAATACCTACAGAAAGAGGTAACAATGCATTCAGAACTCAATGTAATTATTGCAAAAAAATTTGCGACATTGAGAAATATTGCTGGACAAAGGCAAATCAGCAAAATAACTATGCTGAAGAAGATACTGATGATGGAAAAACTGATGAAGACCTCTCTCTTTTTCTTACTTGTCTTAATGTAAAAGAAAGTAAGTGTAACGACCCAACCCAGGGCCGGTGTAATATTGTCCTCTTTGGCTCATGGGCTACTCGACAAGAGGACCTGGCCCAAGCACATCCAATCTTGCCTCAAGGCTTTAAAATGCGTCACACCAAGTTAGGAAAGCATCGCACATATAGCCCACAGTTTGGACAGTCACATGAGCGATGTGGGATGTAACAATCCCCCACCCTCAGAGGAGAGCCATCGTTACAAAATTTTGTAACGACCCAACCTAGGCTTGGTGCAATATTATCCCCTTTGGCTCATGGGCTACTCGACCAAAAGACCTGGCCCAAGCACATCCAATCTTGCCTCAAGGCTTTAAAAGGGTCACGACAATGAGGGGACCCATCTGCCGTAATATTGTCCTATCCTACCCAACTGGTGCAACGCGTGCAAGCCAGCAGAGGTTTTGTTTCTTATGGGAGTTTCCCATCCAGAACATGAACGCATCACACCAAGTTAGGAAGGCATCGCACATATCTCCCACCCTCAGAGGAGAGCCGTCGTCGGCTCTGATACCATTTTGTAACGATCCAACCCAGGCCTGGTGCAATATTGTCCTCTTTGGCTCATGGGCTACTCGACCAGAGGACCTGGCCCAAGCGCATCCAATCTTGCTTGCCTCAAGGCTTTAAAACGCGTCACACCAAGTTAGGAAGGCATCGCACATATAGCCCACAATTTGGACACTCACATGAGCGATGTGGGATGTAACAGTAAGCATGACATTTGGTTCTTAGACAATAGCTGCAGCAACCACATGACAGGATTGAGAAATATATTTCTTAGTCTTGATGAATCTGTTAAGATGCATGTTCGGCTTGGAGATGACAAGCAAGTGCAAGTTGAAGGTAAAGGAACAGTTGGTGTTTGGACAAAGTCAGGTAAAGTAAAACATATTGATAATGTTCTTTACATACCTGGTTTGGCTCATAATTTGATAAGCATTGGACAATTGATTCAAAGAGGTTATTCAGTCATGTTTCATGATGATGTTTGTGAAATTCGTAATTCCAAGTCTGAATCTGCTAATTTAAAGGTGAAAATAACTGAAAACAGAATGTTTCCACTAGATTTTTCTTGGCTTGAAGAGAGTGCACTTGTTGTCAATGGTGAAAATGAATCTTATTCATGGCATTTGCGATATGGTCATTTGCATTTTAATGGTTGAGATTATTGAGTCAAAAGAAAATGGTGGTTGGCTTACCGTCAATAAATCACACTGGTGTAATATGTGAAGGTTGTGTGTATGGCAAGCAACAAAGGGCCTCGTTTCCTGTAGGGAAGTCTTGGGGGGCCAAAGTTCCACTTGGTCTTATTCATGCAAATATTTGTGGAAAGATGCAAACTGAGTCGTTAAGCAAAAGCAAGTACTTTTTGCTGTTTGTAGATGACTTTAGTCGCATGAGTTGGGTTTATTTTCTAAGAGAAAAATATGAAGTTTTCTCTAAGTTCCAGATTTTAAAGGCACAAGTTGAAATGTAAAGTGGATATTTTATCAAAACTTTGCGCACTGATTGAGGAGGCGAATTTCTTCCTAATGAGTTCAACTCTTTTTGTGAAGAACATGGAATTCGCTGGCAACTGAATACAAGTTACACACCGCAGCAAAACGGTGTCGTAGAAAGAAAAAACAGGGCCGTGGTTGAGATGGCAAGAAGCTTGTTAAAGGCAAAAAAGCTTCCAAATTTTCTGTGGGCTGAAGCAGTAGCAACTTCCATTTTTCTTCTCAACAGGTTGCCCACTAAAGCAGTCCAAAATATGACACCATATGAGGCTTGGCATGGAAGAAAGCCCGAGGTAAGCCACTTGAAAGTTTTTGGGTGTGTTGCTATGCATTTATAAATTCTAATGTTCGTCAAAAGATGGATGACAAAAGTGAAAAATGCATTTTTAATAGGTATAGTCATGAATCTAAAGGGTATCGTTTCTTTAATCCTAAGATGAATTGATTGATTATAAGTTGTGATGTCATTTTCGATGAAAAAAATTATTGGAATTGGAATGAAGATGAACAGGTTCAGGTTTCCTTCATGATGTAGCCACCACATTCATCTACATCTATGGAGGAATTGATGGCTCCTCCTCCATCTTCAATGGTGATGTCACCCAGTTCACAAAGTAGTGGCGAGTCTTCAAGCTCCTCATCTCCGAATAGTACTCCTACTAGAAAGGTAAAATCTCTAAGAGAAATTTATGAATCATGCAATCTTATACTAATGGTTGCAGAACCAACATGCTTTACATGCAATCTCCGAACAGTACTCCCCCACTTGATTCGCTTAAGTTCAATGTCGATGGTACGGCGAGAGGTAAACCAGGCCCAGCAGGTATTGGGGGTGTTCTTCGTAACAGCAACAGTGAGGTCTTTTTTATGTTTTCAAAGAATGTTGGCGTCTGTGATTCCAATGAAGCGGAGGTGCTAGCTATTTTAGAAGCTCTTCGTTGCTTTAACAGATATTTTCACGGTGCCCTTATTGTGGAGAGTGACTCTTCTAATGCAATTGCTTGGGTGTCTAATAGAAAGATCAACCCTCAGAAACTTCAATTCCTTTTCAATGAGATGCGGGTGTTGTCGACATCTTCCTCTGTGGTCTTCCGTCACGAACTACGATAGGCCAACTCTTTTGCCAATGCTTTGGCTAAACAAGGGGTTGAGAGGGTGTCTCCTTGGGAGGGTATGATTATGTAATTCGTGTTAGACGGGGTACAATCCTTTTGTACCTACCTTTTTTTCTCTTTTTGCATTTTCTTTCTCCTTTAATGAAAGTTTTTATTACCATTTCAAATAAAAACCAACATGCTTTACAGAAGCAAGCACAATGAAAGGATGAAATCAAGCCATGAAAGAAGAAATAAATGCAATTGAGAGGAATAGAACTTGGGACCTAGTGAAGCTTCCTTCTGGTAAAACTGCAATAGGGCTGAAATGGATTTACAAAACAAAGTACAATGCTGATGGGAATATACAAAAGTACAAAGCAAGTCTGGTCGTAAAGGGATGTGCACAGTAACAAGGTATTGATTTCTTTGAAACTTTTTCTCCAGTTGCCCGTTTAGAAACTGTCAGAATCATCCTGGCTCTAGCACAGCTCATAAGAAATGGGATGTGTTTCAATTTGATGTTAAATATGCATTTCTAAATGGTGAGTTAGATGAAAAAGTCTATGTTGAACAGCCACATGGCTTTGTGGTTGAAGGCATGGAGAATGGAGTTTACAAACTGGAAAAGGCTCTTTAGGGCTTAAACAAGCCCCAAGGGCATGGTACAGTTGAATTGATATTTTTTTGCACCAAAATGGGTTTCATAGAAGTAAGAGTGGGCCAACTCTTTACTTGAAAATGCAAGGAATTGAAAACATTCTCATAGTTTGCATCTATGCGGATGATATCATATACACTGGTTCTTCGAAAATGCTCATAGAAAATTTTAAGGAACTCATGATGAAGAAATTTGAAATGACAGATTTAGGACTGATTCATAATTTTTTTGGGTTTAGAGATCCATCAAACGAAAGAAGGAATTTTCATATCACAAGGGAAGTATGTTTATGATCTTCTCAAAAAATTCAGAATGTCAAATTGCAATGAAACCTCTACTCCTATGAATGCAAATGAAAGGTTAACCAATGAAGATGGAAGTGGCAGGGCCGATGCTAAAGTTTTTCGAAGCATAGTTGGAGGATTGATTTATTTGACTCACACTCATCCAGATATTGTGTTTGCAATGAGTTTGATATCAAGATTTATGCATTCGCCCACTAGGCATCATCTTGGAGCAACAAAAAGGGTTTTGTGATATGTTCAAGGAACAATGAACTATGTTATCTGGTATTATCCTATTACTAACTTCAGTTTAATTAGGCTTACTGATAGTGATAGGGCAAGTTCTTTACAAGACAGGAAAAGCACGACTGGATATACGTTCAACATTAGATGCGGAGCTGTTTGCTGGTCATCAAAGAAGCAAGAGACCGTCACATTATCATCAGCAGAAGCTAAGTATGTGGCTGCAACATCAGCTACTTGCTGATAAGTCCACAAAATTAGGTCATTAGGTCATCATTTCATGAGCATTTGTGGACTTAATTAGGTTTAATTGCATAAAATTGCACTTAATTTCATGATTACATGTATTTGGGGATATTTTTGGGAAAATGGTCAGAGAATTGGTCAAAATTCATTGAATTGCATGACTTTTGTGAAATTAGGATTTTTCATCTCATTCATCACCCCAAAATTAGTTTTTGGCTTCATCAATGCATACTTGCTATTTTTGGCACCATGTGCTATTTTTTAGAAAGTTTGTCATTTGGGTGCATCATTAGGCATGTAGGGTCCCATGCATAATTCATGTTTATTTTTATTATATGTGATTAATTAATTTCTTTCAATTTGTAGGAAAAATCAACAACATGGGACCCACATTGATGAAGTTTGAGGAGAGAGGTCAAGGGAAAGTCAGATGTGCAAGCATGGGAAACTCATCAAACTTGTAAAGAAAAGCAAGAAGATCTCCATAAAATGCAAGGAAGTTCTTAGTGCTTTATGGCCCACACATGGAATTTTATATAAATATATCCCATGAAGATTTACATGATTGGTGGGACCATGATGGTTAGATGAATGTGTCTTGGTTGTGAAAGAGTTTTTAAAGAAGCTACCACCTAATACAAAGGAGTTAAGTCCACTTGGAATTATATATTATAGCATATATGGAAAAGCAACGTGGGTGGATGGCAAGTTTTGTATTGGAAGGAGATCTCCACAAAGTCAAACTTGTGGAAGAAGAAATCTAATCAAGAAGGAGACAAAGACCAAGAAGGAAATCAAGAAGCAATCTTAAAGATCTTTTGAGGAACCCAAGATGGAAAAAATTGGACCACAAGGACAAGAAATCAATTGAAGTTTGAATTCAAGCCAAGATGGAGGAGGTGTGTTACCAAACAAAGGGACATCAGAGATTATAAAAAAGGGTCTAGCCAAAGGGGCTTGAGGGCTATCACTTTGTGCAAGACTTTTGGTAGCAATTTTGGGGTCTCTCTCTCGATTCCACTCCCATCCACCTTTCTCTCTAAAGCCCTTTCTTCTTCTTCTTTCCTCCTAATTCTTTAGACATAAGTTGAGAGATCATGTCGAGAGAATGTTGAAGAGAGAAGAATCTTAGTTTTTTTGTATTTCAAGATCAAGGAAAAAAGACACTACTTGGATTGATTTATCAACTTTCTATGTAAGTGATTTAATTTTCTTATTTTAGTTCTTTTATGTGTTTTGATTGGAGACAATATTTCACATGATTAGATCAAGGGTTTGAAAAGAAAACAAAAATATCAAAAGTCGAGAGACATCAAATAATCACTTGCATAATTTTTTTTCTACTCTGAGAAGAGAGGACATTATCATAGCATTGTCAATACTTGTAGGATTGTCTAGATTCTAGATCTTTGGTACTACTTTTCCGCTTTTTATTTTCTTTCCACCCCTTTTGTTGTTATTTTCAAGTTAATATTCTTAATTTTTTTTCTATTTACAAATTCTAGATTTAAAAACTCAACTTGCATCTTTCTATGTTTAGTAGAAACTTTCTATTCTTGTAATTTGCATGATATATGGTTAGAAAGTGTCTTTGTGTATACTTCATATTTAGAAATTGCATTAGAACAAGTTTTTTGTTGTTGAAATCACAAGATTATCAACTGATTAGAAACACTAAATTCGGATCTGATAAGTGCATAGTGAAAAATCCTGCACAGTTCAGCAGAACTGACCCAACTGGGTTACAAAAGTGCACGATTTAAAAACCAGGTAAACGTTAATATTCTTATCCACAAAATAGCAGATTTAAAGTATGATAATTGAAATTTGAAACCCCAGAATTCCAGCAAAAAATAACCTCGGGAACCATGTCAACCAGAGGCTCAAACAGGGGTAGTTGGTAAGCCTGCGTTCAGATTTCAGCAACAAAACAGTTCAAGTAGGCATCTTTAGGTGATCATATCTTTTTCGTTTTAAGTCCTTTTTCGGTTTTTCTTTTTTTGTTGTGTTCATGCATCATCAGACTATTGATCCCAGCCATTAGATTTAGGTTCACACCATCTTAGGCCAGTCGTGCAGTCCAGTGAAAATAGGGCTGCATAATAGTTTCCATACTTAGAATTTTTTACAGCATGCATCATATAGTTAGAAACTTGCATAAAATTGCATTGTTAGCATTTAGGGCATTATAGATCATTCATATTTGCATAAAAATTGATTTTGTTAAGTAGGATCTAATTTAGGAAATTTTATTTTGATTTTTTTTATATTAAACTGGTCGTTTGATTTGTGTGTTCTTTTGCAGGTTTTTAGATATTTTAGGATTGCTTAGATTAGGTTTCCTTTATTACAATAGTTCTTTTATTTTTTTGAAAGCATTGTAAGCTTTTTTTGTATTTAGTTATCTAATTTAATTAGTTTCTATTTAGGCCAGATTTAGTGTTTATTTAGGATAGGTCAAAGTTGGAAGGTTTCTTGAAAAGCATTGCTCCCTGTGGATTGACCTGGATTTACCAGATTATTACTACAATCGTACCCTACACTTGGGGACCGATGACTTGCCAAGCTGTATGGATGAGAAGAATTCTTGAAGACATCAAAGTCAATCAAGTGCCACTAAACTGTTTTGTGCTAACAAAGCAACAATTTTAATGGCAAAGAATCATGTCTTCCATGGGCGTACAAAGCATATCGAAATCAAACATCATTTCATCAGAGAAGCGCATTGCTCTACAATTGATCAAATTGCAGATGGATTTACTAAAGCACTCTCAACTTAAAAGTTTCTTTCTTTTAGAAATTTACTTGGTATAACTAGTTTTGCATCAAGGGGGAGTGTTGGTTAGTGGTGCAAAACTTTAGGATTATGGTAGCTTGACCATTTCAAATGTTTTTGTTTTGTTGTTAGAGAAAGTAGGAATCAGTTTGTGATGTGGCAGCTAGAAACCACGTTCTAAGTTGACTGTTTCATTTGTAAATGCCTATTTGTAGGCATCCGGTTGTTTGTAGTTACATGTAGCATTGAGTAATAAAAACCTCAGGTCTATGGTTTTTGTGTATGTACTCTGTTTTCCCAATATTATATAGTTATGTTGATTGTTTGCTTTAGTCATGACATATGAAAGAGTATATATATTCTAACTAGACTGGCATGCATATTGACAAAGCATTCTCTGAGCATTCTCTTTGATACTTCTGGTGATACTACTTCTACCTGAGAAGTGTTAACAGAGCAAGTTTGAAGCTAACCGTATCATGACATAACAACTATCGTTTCAGATTCACTAAGCAGAGTTGTAACATTTATTAACTATTTCTGTCATATCTACCAAGCATCATGTCTTTCTTTACTTCTGTCTGTTACAACTGAACCAAAGTGAATGAGTTTAGCTGAGTGATTATAGTTATTGATTTCTAACTAATTCTTTGTTCTTCTATATAAATAGAGAACCCTATACCATCAGTTGTTTTGCTTAATGAAAAACTCAAGTAAACTGAGCATGGACTCTGTCTTCTTTAATTTCTTTCTTCTCTGTTTAGAATAGTCCAGTTATATATCTTAGTATCAAAGCAGGAAAAAACCAACGTTCTTGAATCCTGGTTTGCCCTGCTTCATCTTCTGTAAAATCTGATGAAGAGAGAAAAACTTGTATTGTTTATTCATTCTCTATGATTTGAATACAATATATAATACAATGAGTGGAAGATCCAGATCCTATATTTATGGGAAGGGTTTCCTAAAGAATAAAATAAGATTTAAGTATTCTAAATATAAATATACGATTTGCACAATTACAGGATGGTGTTGTCATATACGATTTGTACAATTACAGGATGGTGTTGTCATCGTGTATCCTAATACTCCCCCTCAAGTTGGCGCATGGAGATCCGTAATGCCCAACTTGCGAAGTAAAAACTGAAATTGATTGCGGCCCAAGGCTTTAGTAAAAATGTCAGCTAGTTGATGTTGAGTTGGAACATGTGTGGTAGAGATCACCCCTGAAGCCAATTTCTCACGAACAAAGTGACAATCGATTTCAATGTGCTTGGTTGGTTCATGGAAGACTGGATTGGCAGCGATATGAAGAGCCGCTTGATTGTCGCAATATAAGCGCATTGGCTGAGAATGGAAAACACGAAGATCATATAAGAGAGTCTTTAGCCATACAAGCTCGCACATGAGAGTGGCCATGGCGCGATATTCGGCCTCAGCAGAGGAACGAGAAATGGTAGTTTGCTTCTTTGTTTTCCAAGAGATAGGGCTGTTGCCCAACATAGTGAAGTAGCCAGTGGTGGAGCAGTGTGTCATAGGACAGCTAGCCCAATCAGAATCGCAATAGCCTGACACATGAAATGAGCTATGGGAAGGCAAAAAAATGCCTGTACCTGGTGATGATTTTATATATCAAAGAACACAAATAAGAGCATCATAATGCGGTTGGCGAGGTTGTTGCATAAATTGACTCAAAAGATTAACTGAATAGACAATGTTAGGCCGAGTAATTGTGAGATAAAGCAACCGGCCCACCAACTGCCGAAATGACTGAGGATTGGAAAGAGGTTCCCCATTATCATTTGTTAGATGTAAACTTTGCTCCATAGGAAAGGTGACTGGGCGAGCTCCAAGATGTCCACTATCATGAAGAATATCAAGGGCATACTTGCGTTGATTAAGAAAGATGCTTTTGGTGAACGCGCCACTTTGATACCTAAAAAGTATTTTAGAGCATCAAGATCTTTGATATGAAACTTATGGTGTAAAAATTCCTTTAAAGCAGTGATAGAGGCAGCATCGTTGCCTGTCATAATGATATCATCGACGTAAACAAGAACGGCTGTGCATGTGTGGCCCCTTGTATGGATGAGTAGAGAATAATTTGCTTGAGATTGTTTATAGCCAACATCTCGAAGTGCTGATGAAAACTTGGAGAACCAATTTCGTGAGGCTTGGCGGAGACCATATAAAGACTTCTTCAGACGACAAACCCTTTGTTCCCCTATTTTGCAAAACCAGGGGGAAGAGTCATGTAAACTTCTTCATGGAGGTCTCCATGAAGAAAAGCATTGTGGACATCAAGTTGATGGAGGGTCCAATGTTGAGCTGCAGCAACAGACAAAAGGCATCAGACAGTTACAAGTTTAGCAACTGGTGCAAAAGTTTCATGAAAATCCAAGCCTTCTTTTTGACTATATCCCTTGGCCACAAGCCTAGCTTTGAAACGTTCAATGGTACCATCAGCATGATATTTGATTTTGTATACCCATTTGCAACCTATGGGTTTCTTTCCATGAGGAAGATATTGTAGTGTCCAAGTGTGGTTGGATTCCAAAGCACGAATCTCAGCCTCCGTAGCTTCACGCCAATGAGCATGCTTGACTGCTTGAGTAAAAGAAGTAGGTTCGGATTGATGTGAAATAGCCGAGAGAAATGCCACATGGTTATCAGAAAAATGAGTGTATGGAATAGAATGAGAAAGAGGATGGGCAGTACCTGCAGAGGGCTGAGAGGTAGAGGAAGTCGTAGATGAGGTGGGTGGTAGTGTGGGGCATACATAGTCCGAAGGTAAGATGGGCGAGTGATGGTGCGTCATGGGACGCATATTGGGAGGTTTTGGAGGCATTGTAGTATGGGTGGGTGGTGTATCAAGTGGTGTCACGGACAATGTTGGGTGAGGTGATGTGGCAGAAGGTAGTATGGGGTTGGATGGGTGGGGTGGTGTGTCCAAAAATGGCATGAAGTTGACTGAAGTGGGTGATGGGGTTGGCATGTAGTTGGTTGGATTGGGTGGTGAGGATAATGGTGTAGTGGGGATTATTGGTACTGTAAGAGACGAGGGAAGATTGTGATCAGGTATGGGTGAGGGAATTACAGTAGTTGGTGTGGGTTGGGTTATGGATATGGATGAGGAATTGAAAGGAAAAATATCTTCAATAAAAGTGACATCTCGGGATGTGAAAATTCTTTTGGTATCAAGATCATAAAATCGATATCCCCGTTGGCCAAAAGGATAAGCCAATGAAAACACATCTAGAGGCACGGGGCGAAAATTTGTGACGATCATTTTGAAGAGTGTGAGCATATCAGAGACAGCCAAAAACACGAAGGTGGTCATAGGAAGGGTTTTTTTTTTGAAAAGTAGCTCATCATGAGGAGATTTGCCATCTAGGTTGGGGGTTGGAATATAATTGATAAGATAAGCTGCAGTCAAGAGACATTATCCCCAAAAAGAAAGAGGAAGATAAGCTTGAAAGCGTAATGATCGGGCAACCTCAAGGAGATGGTGATGCTTGCGCTCAGCCACCCCATTTTGTTGAGGTGTTTCGACACAAGTTCGCTCATGGAGAACGCCATTTTCATTTAAAAAAAGTTGCATTTGGCGAGAGAGAAATTCTGCGCCATTATCTGTGCGAATATGACGAATTGGACATCCAAATTGATTTTTAACCATAATGCAAAAATGCTTAAGAAATGTAAAAGTTTCTTTTTTTGAAACGCATCAAGTATACCCATGTGCTACAAGAATAATCATCAACAATGGTTAAAAAATAGTGTGCTCCAGTGTGTGAAGTTGTAGGATAGCTACCCCAAATATCACAATAAATTCAATTACAAAGTTCACTACTTCTATTACAACTTGGATAAAAAGGTTGGCGAGTTTGTTTGGCACACTCACATACATCACAATGAGAATCAAAAGAAAAAAAAATTGTGGAAAAATGGAGGATAATTTATTTAACCAGGCCATTGAGGGATGGCAGAGACGAAGGTGCCAAAGGTTGGAGGTGCATGGACGACTTGCAGGCATGGCTGTAGGAATGGATAAGCAATTAGGAACATAATGGTAGAGCCCATCTCGTACTTCACCCATTCCAATCAATTTCCTCGATGACAGGTCCTGAAATACACAAAAATTAGGAAAAAATATGGCAGCACAATTCAAGCTTTGGGTCAATTTGCTTATGGATAAAAGATTGAAATGAAAATTAGGAACACAAAGACCATCAGATAAGCATAAATCTGATGATAATCGAACAGAGCCAATATGAGTAATTGGTGTGACATCACCTATGGGTAATTTTACTGAACTGGCATGGGGTGTTGAGTGAGAGGTTGTGAGAGAAGACAAAGTGGGCGTCATGTGATCAGTCGCACCACTGTCTATGATCCACGAGGGTGATGAAAAAGAGGTTGCAGAGTTGCAAAAAGGTATATTACCAGCAAGATTGGCAGAAAGATTTGTATCCAACAAAGTGAGCAACTGTCGATATTGTTCGCTAGTCAATGCAGGCAGTGAAGTCGGTGCATCAGAGTTCATGCATAGTTCAACTAAGGTGGTGGCTTGATGGGCTGTCTGCTGAACTGGTTGATGATGGCTAGTGGAGGCCTTCCGGTAACTACGCGAGTGATCCCAGTTAGGCGGATAACCCACTAGTTTGTAGCATTTTGCTTTGATGTGACCAAGCACGCCATAATGTTCGCATTTTGGTCGAGCTCTGCCTTGTCCAGTCCCTCGTGATTGTTCACCATTCCGCATGATAGGATAAGAGCTATTAGCAGCCATGGCAATAGTGTCAGCCATGGTAAAGGAGGGCAGGTGAAGTAAGCATTGCTTCTCTTCTTGATTAACAATTGCATAGCATTTGCCAACATTGGGAAGAGGATCCATGGCAAGGATTTGACTACGAACATGGGCGTATGTATCATTGAGGCCCATGAGAAACTGAAAAACACGTTCGGTTTCTTGCATATTTTTAAGCTCTTTAAATGCTCCACATGAACAGTCAGGGATGACAACATGTGTGCTAAGCTCATCCCAATATGACTTAAGCATGTTGTGATACACAGCTAATGATTGTGGTTCTTGGCGAAAAGTGCATATATCCCTTTTCAATTGAAAAATTCTAGGATTATTTCTCTGAGAAAATCTTTCTTCTAAATCAAGCCATACTTCACGTGGACTATCACAATAAATGATACTGTTGGTGAGTGATTTATCAATGGAGTTAAGAATCCATGACAAAATCATGTCATTACATCTTTCCCATGCTTGAGTTTCAGTTGGATTTGATGATGGTTTAACAAGTGATCCATCAACAAATCCAAACTTATTGTTCGCATTCAATGCCATTTTCATGGCTCATTTCCAGGTTGAGTAATTCTCACCAGTTAAAGGAGTCGAGACAAGGATCGCTCTGGGATGATCCGAGGAATGAAGGAAATACGGCGACGATACGTCATTGACAACGCTCTATTTTTTTCGCCGCCAGACTCCTCAATATTTGATGTCATGGCAGTGGGCGATGAGAAATACAATTGTAACGGAAAATGAGCAATGTGTCACACCAGAGAGATGATATCCAAGGTGTGAAAGGAGAAAGACACTTGGCAGAGATGATCTTCAAGTGCAGTAACACAAAGAGACAGTTGCTTGAGAATCTGGGTATTATCAAAGCTCACGGTTATGGGACCGAAGGATAGGTTTGATACCATGTAAAATCTGATGAAGAGAGAAAAACTTGTTTTGTTTACTCATTCTCTATGATTTGAATAAAATATATAATACAATGAGTGGAAGATCCAGATCCTATGTTTATGGGATGGGTTTCCTAAAGAATAAAATATGATTCAAGTATTCTAAATATAAATATACGATTTGCACAATTATAGGATGGTGTTGTCATCGTGTATCCTAATATCTTCCTCATATACATTGAGATAGGAGGCGAAATAGGAATACCAAAAGTAGCAACCATGGATCAAAATAACAGTTTTCATGTTATATCAGGAATCACGGTCAAGACCGCTGCGCTAAATGTAATTTAGCACCTCTCATCTGTAGCAGCTGCTATGGAGCCGCTAGAGGGCCACTATGGACCTCTATGGGACGGGACTAACCAGACCGCTACTTTCCATCATTTTTTAAAACACATGGTAGAAATTTTCTTTTTTTCTTCTCTTCTTTTCTCCAAACAATATTTCTACACAACTCTTCTAATCTTCAATGCTTAAATGAACACCAAAACACACAAAATCTAGTTGAATTAAAGTGATATATAGGGTTACTTTCGAGGGTACTTTTTTAGATATATCATGACGAACATGCCTTTGGATATTCGTAAAAGTATTCTTTTCTCAAGTCTCAACAAAAGTACTTTATTTCTTTTGTAAAAATTAATTTTTCATTTAGTTTAAAATTTAAACTTTATTTAAATATTACTTTATAATTTATATATTCTATATTATATACAATTGTGCTAAATTTCTTATTTGAATTATGAACTTAGAAATACAAAATAGTTGGTATAGCTAACCAGCATGAATACATGTGAAAAGATTAATCAATATTATTATTTTGTAATCATCCGGTGTTACAAAAACTTCATGCACTGAAGGGTCTACTACAACCCCTATCTTAATTACAAAAGGAAAAAAAATCAAATTCTAACACTTTCTAATATTCTGGATTTTTTAATAGTTTTTATCATTTTTTTTATTCACACCACTACGCTGCTATATAGGATTTTGACCACCGACCGCTATGCCCACGCCGCAACTACTATTTTGATCCTTGGTAGTAACCAAAATATGCTTGATCAGTTGACAGCGTGTACCCACAAATTAATAGACTACTACTTTAACCTAATACCAGAAGTAGCAACCAAATATGCATGATCCATTAACTGCATCTACCCAGTTTAATCAGACAATCATTACTAAGTTCTTCAAATCTAACCATCAGGATAACCAAGGTCCTAGCCCTAGTTCAAATGCATTTGGATAAATAACAACCCAAATCCGACTTGAATGAAAGCTTTATCCAATCCAAGTCCAACCCAAAATTTTTTTAAGTTTGGTATGCATTAATTTGTAAAGGGTATACAATCTAAATTTAACTTATTTACTTGTGTACAGTGTCAAATGTGGTTTACTAAAACCAACAAGGCCAACCCAACCCAAGTTCCATGAGGGTTTCAGTTTATGGGCACAAGCCCAATTTCAATTTGATGATGGTTGATGATGTAGATTTAGGTTTCTCCTCGTCCAAGGGATAGCTCAGTTGACATAGGACCACAGTTTGCAACCAGAAAGTTATAGGTTCGAACTGTACTACCACACTGGGACTACAGGGGAGTTTATCCGGCTTCCCTCTGGGCCCGAAGGGATCAGTCTAGCCCAAAGGGTTGGAAACCTCTAATAGCAAGTTGCACCGCAAGTTGGACATGGTCTTATAACCGGACCTTCCGTAAGATAATGTCTCAACCAGTGTATTATGTCTGAATAAAGGCCCATTTCCAGCCCATAGGCATAATAAGAACTCTGCCAAAGTTGGCTGGACTCAAACCAGCCCTGGTCTGGCTTTGCTCATTTGAAACCCTAATGCAAACCACTGCTCATTCTTCTTTTCTGCTCCTCTTTATGTTCTCTTCTTTTTTACTTATATTTTATCACCAAAGTAATCATAATCCTCAAAGAAGAGCTAAGGAAGGCTAATGGTCATTTAGGAAAGCTAAAGCTTGGATTAATGAAGTTAAACCACCAAGTAAGCTTTGCCTTTATTAATCATATGTTTTATGCTTTCACTAAATTATTGGTAAATGATTTGTAGCATATATTAACTATGATGTGATGAATCCATTCCTCTTTTAATCTTTGTTTTTAATCAATGGATTCTTCATCAAGATTCAAAACTAGTTTGTTTTAGAAATCTTCTTTAATCATGCTTTACCAAAACCTTTGATTTTTTTGTAGCATGATACATTAACTTGTTTGAATCTTTCTTTGTTGTTTTCATTCATTTGAATCCTAATTAAACCTTTGTTTTTTAAAAACAACATTGCACATGCATCACTTGATTAGTCTTAATCATTTTCATACAACTTGTGATCTTTAGAATTTCATATCATTCACAAGTTTGTAATTGTTCAAGTGATTTGCATTTGACTTCAATCATATAATTTATGTGCTTTAAACTTTGAAATGCTTTAAGCATAAAATTCATTAGACTTAATTTTAACTTGATTGAAGTTCTACACACACACACCTCATGAGCATTCATCTTTGCATTTCTTAGTGTGTTGTGTGAGTTTGTTTTATAATTTCTTATCTGCTACTTAGAGGCATTTTATTTGAGCTTAAATTGTATCTCTTAGAGTGTTTTGTGAAAACACCTTCTTTAAGAGAAATCTCTTATGTAAGGTTATTGCTTAGCCATTGAAAAGCATAGTGTAAAGGTTTTTGCTTAGCTTAGAAAAGCATATTGTATAGGTTGTTGTTAAGCCTTTAAAAACAACATTGTAAGGTTATTGCTTAGCCTTGGAAAGCATACATAGTGGAAATCCGGTGGGGTGTCGAGTCACAAGCCGGTAGTGGATGTAGGCATTGAGGCCGAACCACTATAAATCTTTGTATAGTGGTGATTGATTTTGTGATGATTGTTTTGTTAAGCTTCAACATATTGTATGATAATCATCACATGTGACTAGTTCGTTTAAAAGGAATTAAAATTGGTCTTAATTAGTCATTAAGTGTAGCTCACCCTTCCCCCCCCCCCCCTCCCTACGGTTAGGATCCCTTGGACTTTCAGGAAGATATATACCTGCTTTCACAGTAAGAAACTTGTCGAGGTTAACGTCCACCTTTGCTCCTGAGCGGTCATAATTGTGGGGCTGAGAGCCATTAGAGAACCCATCCTTGGAACTTGGAAGATATATATATGCTTTCACAGTTAGAAACTTGTCGAGGTTAACGTCCATCCCCGCTCCTGAGCAGTCATAATTGTAGTCGAGCCTTCGCCTTCACCATAAAACCATTGTTGTGCCGTTTCCCATCACCAATTGGTATTGAGATAAGTGATAGTTTAATGGTGTGTAAGATCCTACAAAACTTTTGTCTCATAGACGGTATCCACTCCTGGGTAAAAAAAACAGTCCCTAGAGATAATATCAGTGCATGCGGTGAGAAAATCTATTGGTTAGTTCTGTGGAGGGAAGGTTCCCTATCATTGAATTGGCCAAGTTGTTTAAATTAAATATAAACAAAGTTGACATAGATCTGGTCAATTTTCATTATAAAAGGAGTTGGGCCTGCCATTAGATTCAGCACATGTTAAACACTCGGGTCAAATGAAAAAAAGAAAAATAAAATAGTTTACACAACGTCTTTTCATAGACATCTATTTGGAACCTCTACCATTTGGGTTCAACTCCTAGATGTAACATAACAGGAGACATTTATTTTTGAACAGATTAGATTTCTCTTATTCTTGAATCTTCTTAAGTACACGCCCATGTTCAAGTTCAACCCAGGCATTCATATATATGCAAGCAATTGGAGCAATTGGTATCCAGCTATATAAAAATTCCAAGAGGTAGCTGAGTGGGCTTAGGACGATGGTTCGCACCTGAAGGTTGTAGGTTCAAAACTGCACTACCACACTAGGGCTATAAGGGAGTTTACCCGGCTTCCCTCTGGGCTCGAAGAGATTAGTCGAGCCCAAAGAATTGGGATCCCTCTGATAGCAAAAAGCAGAAAAAGAATGTATATATATATATCCAGCTTTATAAGGGATGTCAATGGATCTTCGGGTCGACACAACGACACAAGCCAAAAAAACAATTACGTATGGACCCTCTTTTTTTAACCCAATTGATATTCAAGTCTAAGTCTGATTGAAATAGTTTGGATGATTCCGTATAGTTTGTCTAAGAATGGGCGGATTTGGTTAAATTGGAATGCAAAATATTATAGTTCCAATTAATCAGAATCAAAACGGTTTGTCCAACGTGACTCTTAAAAATAATGATTAAAAAATATATAATGATAATATATACATAAAATTGTATTATGTTAGATGCCCACATGGGAAGCTTGTGGAATTTCATACTTGCATGGGTTTGACCCACGTCTTGTGTTCAAAACTACCCAAATTTTTCCGGTGTGCGTTTGTGTAGTTTAGTGGGCGCCAAAGGTCAAAATAGAGGTTGAGGCATACATAGTAAATCGTGGCCAAAATGCTACATGGCAG
Organism: Litsea cubeba; assembly: GCA_012931725.1. Lineage (NCBI taxonomy): Eukaryota > Viridiplantae > Streptophyta > Magnoliopsida > Laurales > Lauraceae > Litsea > Litsea cubeba. The sequence continues at coordinate 106,876,416 of CM022944.1, read as the reverse complement.
GCAGGGGCGGACTCAGGCACAAGCACGCGGGTGCGGCCGCACCCATTAAACCACGGTGCGTTTCAAAAAATTTCTTAAAATTATGGGCCAACCCTCAAAATCCACATGAAAATCCTCAGTTTGCCCTCAAAGCCAAACTACCTATTCAGGTTTGCACCCCTCAAACGAAAATCCTGGGTACGCCACTACTAGTAAGCAATACGCAGCGGTTGCGGCGATACGTAACAGATAGCCGTGTGAAATTCTAAGTGTTCAAAAATATTTGAATATAATGTAGAGGCCAATCTTTTTCTTTTTTTTTTCAGTTATTTGGAATCATATAAGAATAGAGACAACCTTAATTTTCTCTCTTAAAAAGAAGTACGGAAAACAGTGTTTTAAATGAAATTTGCTTGGCTGCACTAGGTTTTATACATTGGCGGCGATATTTTCAATTTAGCATAATGGTCATGGCTTCTGTGGCTGATATATCGACCGCTACGTATATTTTGTTCCATGTTAGGTGCCACTGTCGAACGTGATTTCCTGACCCGATGTGAGTGAAAACACAGTGCTATATAAAGCGATACTTGAATGTACCGACCAATTCTAAGAGTCCCGACAAATCCTCAGAATGGTAAAATGTGTGATCGCCAATCAAAGTAAACGGCCATGACTCCGTTTGATCGCCTCCATGTGGGAAAGTAAGGGTCCCACTCATCACAACGCCGCCAGCGACGCGTGATGGTCTCATCAATATTATTTTGGGTCATTGTTATGGTGCCGGTCCATCTTTAAAATTCGAGATGAGTGAGAAGACTAAGTTCCATGCATTTGGAAGAAAAGAAAGAAAAAGAGCTGAAATATGAAATAGGTAACATAATCCTGAATTTTATGGGTTGTTGCATGCTTGTTTCCCAATTTTTAATAATTTTTCTGCAACTCAAGTTGGTCTCAAATTTAATAGGAATTCAGCATATGTGATGATAAAGTCCCATATTTAATTCTAGATTTTTATGATCGCTGGAACCTTATAAGGTAATGCAGACAAAACTGAAGAAAAAGAGCAGAATTTCTGGACTACAGAATTTGACACATGACACAGGTCCACTGTCCAATTTTTTAAAATTTTTATAGAAGTCCAATTAGTCTAAAATCTTTATGAGACTTAATGGACCCAAAGAGGAGTCTCTTGTAGATTTTTTATGAATTTTGGATTAACATAACCCTTCATGATTATGCGCACAAGGCCAAGTTAACCTACAGGATTTTCTACACTGCAGAATTTGGTCCATGGCCGGGGTCCACTGTCTGAATTTTGATAAATTCTATAAAGCTCCAATTAATCTGAAAATTTTATGGGAGTTAATGGACCCAAAGGGGAAGCTCATGTGAATTTTTTTTTATAGATTTTCAATGAACAGAAACCATTGTGGTTATTTTCACAAATCCCAATTAACATGCTGAGTTTTCTGCAGTGCAGAGTCCATGACTCAGGCCCGCTGTCCAATTTTTAATAATTTCTTGAAAAATCAAAATCAGTTGAAACCAAATCTCACTGAAAGACAACTGGTATGAGAGCATTCAGAAAAATCAGTGAGTTTTTATGCAAAATAGAAATCATTGAATCAGGGATTTGAAAACAATGTATAGGTTTCGAAAATCTGTTGTAGTCCGATTTACATATTTTGACTGGTTCAGAGATTCTAGACTTGGGTTCAATAGTGTCTTATCATAGCCCCAAATACACAAGATTTCAATATGAGACATAGCATAAAATCACTCCAAATCCAATAGACATGATGACTAAGGTTATAATCAATCATTATGTGCAATCAAGGAATTCCTATCATCAATTTGCAATCCCAAAGAAAAGTCAAGCACTGTTTATCTTCTTTCATTCAGCTAAAAAAAATGAAAATGAAAGTACTAGAAAATGATGAAGCATAAAATCACTCCAAATCCAATAGACATGATGACTAAGGTTATAATCAATCATTATGTGCAATCAAGGAATTCCTATCATCAATTTGCAATCCCAAAGAAAAGTCAAGCACCGTTTATCTTCTTTCATTCAGCTAAAAAAAATAAAAATGAATGTACTAGAAAATGATGAAAAATAAATAAATAAATAAATAAGTAAAAAGGGGTTGGGTGCCAATATTCATTGAGGGGATCAACTCCGTTCACCGAATACCCTCCTCGAATCCCTTGGCGGGGAAAGGGTAGGCTTTATTTGAAAACATGCATATAAGGATGCTGGAAAAAAGGGTCAAAAGCACATGCGACATGATGCTCAAAATGAAAGCCTAGGTGCCCACTACAATGTTGGTCTAAAGATGGGAGGACTAAGGTGCCAAGTCAATCTAGGGAAAGATCACCTAGAGAAGTGGACTATCGTCCGTCAGGCCCATCTTAAAACCAATAATCGCTTAGGGCACGTTTGGGGATGGATACACACTAAGCTAACCTAACTTAGGAGAGAGTGAGGGACCTGTGTGCCACTGTCAATCATAGGGAGCCCTCTAGGAGGCTATCGCCGTAAGCCCTAGGGAGTCGCGTAGAAGGGTGGACGATGTCGCGGGCACTAGCACCTTTAGGGTGGATGTTACTTAGTGCATTGAAGCGATAATGAAAGCATGGGTGGAAGATGGTTTTGAAAATATAGCATGTGCTGAAATTCTTTTTTCAAATATCAATGAATTCATGAATCAAGTATAGCCTACCCTAATAGCATGAAGCTCAATGGTGAAAATTGGCGGAGGTTGAATGAAGAAAAGAAATGCAAAATCTTTTTCTTGATTTTTGGGATTTTCTGATTTTTTTGGATTTTTGAAAATTGGCTAAATAGGGGTATGCATGGAACCTAATCTATTCGTTCATCTCTTTTTACATTGGAGCGCATGGATGGGCTGACCCCGTGAAAGGGCCAGTCGTCTACCGCCACTCTCCTAGTCCCTAAAAGACTAAGTCAACGAAAAGGGAGAATGGGATCGAATGTTGAATATGATGATGAGTCTATGAATTAATACGTAATGATGATATGAAAATGAATGAGATAATAATGGTAATACAAAATTTTAGGTGCACACTATTGAACTTGTAAGTGCAAAAAATGTGACTCACAAGAATAGTGGGGTGCCTACACGGACTTATCCAAAGAGACTAGGAACACCGATGCCTGCGCCTGAAGCCTGAGAAAAGGAAAGAGAATAGCAGGTCAGAGGACCCTGGCCTGGGCGGCGCAAGGCTCTCCGATGCCTAAGTCAGTATATGAACTGGACAGAGGATGGAGATTTTTGGGGAAGAAGATGGCGTACCAGCGTGTATTCTATTCGTTGGCCTGCTTGGCTTGGATCTGCTCTTGTGTTTATATAGAGGAAGATAGAGGAGGCAGGGAGGTAAGAACTTGTCCCATCATAGCCCACTTTTCATTAATTATAGTCTTATCACAGCCCACTCTATCCCATCGGGCCTTATCCTGGCGCCTTGGGAGCTGTGGAAGCCGCTCTGTCAGAAGATATGGGCGCCCGTGATATCTCGTCGTACGCCCTATCACGTGGCTAAGCATATGTAAGAGTACAGCAGTCGAAGGCAGTCTTGGTCAGTCTTCTGGCACGGACGCCGAGATGAGTGATCAAGAATGAAGTGACAGGGGGCCGAACTGGGGGTTTGCATAAAGATGGATCTGGCCGAGCTGGATGTATATGAGCCTGTGACCGAAGTGGGAGCACTCGGCTGGGGAGATCGAGGCCATGACCCGTTACCGAGGTGGGCATACAGCCGAAATGGGCATAGCTGTCAGCATCGATGCCTGTAAAGTCAACATAGGTGGCATAAAGAATGCACAAACACCTACTTTTGGTTTCTTTAGCAAAGGTCCTCTCCAATTTGGACTCACGAGTTCTGTGAGGCCAAAGTGCCGAGATGGCACCTATATGTACCGAGGTCATGCTCCGGTTATCCCCACACAATAGCCCCCCAGCTTCTGAGTGCATTAGACTTCTCTTTGAGGTCAGAAGCTAAGTATCACGGAGGACAACACTTGTGCCTTGGAGCTGTTTGTTGCTTGAGATTGGTGGTTTTCAGTCAACTCATTTGTCACCAACTGAGTGACAGACATGACCAGCTAGCTCGTCACCAGAGGTGCAGTCTCGTTGGAGGTATTCTAGTGATGCTGTCGAGGGGGACGGCATTACTGCCGACCTGGACACTGGCACTGACGCCGAGCTGAGGACTGGCACTGCTGCCGAGCTGGGTACAGCTGAGAACCGAGATGTGCTCGCTGCCGAGACCAGCATGAGGCCGAGGAGGTGATGTGGAACAGTCTCTTCGGCATTGGCCGAGACCAACATGAAGCCGAACATGTGTGAAGCGCGTAGCTAGCATGAGGGCGACACCAACATGAGGTCGTGAAATGCGGTCGAGACCAGCATGAGGCCGAAACCAGCGTGAGGCGGAAACCAGCACGTGGACGGACTAGCATGAGATCGTTTAATGCGGTCGAGACCAGCATGACGCCGAAACCAGCGTGAGGTGGAAACCAGCACGTGGACGGACCAGCATGAGGTCGTTTAATGCGGTCGAGACCAGCATGAGGCCGAAACCAGCGTGAGGTGGAAACCAGTACGTGGACGGACCAACATGAGATCGTTTAATGCGGTCGAGACCAGCATGAGGCCGAAACCAGCGTGAGGTGGAAACCAGCACGTGGACGGACCAGCATGAGGTCGTGAAATGCGGTCGAAACCAGCATGAGGCCGAAACCAGCGTGAGGTGGAAACCAGCACGTGGACGAACCAGCATGAGGTCGTCTAGAGGCCAAGAATCCTGGGTGTATCAACCCGAGGACTTGGTGGCCCTGTTGCCGAACGCGAGTCACGTCTGAGTATGTAAAACGACCCCAGGGTGAGCTCGGTGGCTCTGTTGCCGAACGCGAGTCACGCATGAGTGTATAAAACGACCTCAGGGTGAGCTCGGTGGCTCTGATGCCGAACGCGAGTCACGCCTGAGTGTATAAAACGACCCCAGGGTGAGCTCGGTGGCTCTGATGCCGAACACGAGTCACGACTGAGTGTGTAAAACGACCCTAGGGTGAGCTCGGTGGCTCTGAATGACTGAAGGCGGTAGAGGACCGTGCGATCAAGGCTGACAGTAGAGGGCCATGCTGCCGAAACGACGGTAGAGGGTCGTGCGATCGAAGCTGACGGGCGGTCAAAGCTGACGGCGCCATCGAAGCTGACAGTAGAGGACCGTGCCGCCTAAATGACAGTAGAGGGTCGTGCGATCGAAGCTGACGGGCGGTCGAAGCTAGGTGACAGAAGACGGTCGAACCTGTGTTATCGAAGCTGACGGCGCCATCGAAGCTGACAGTAGAGGACCGTGCCGCCGAAATGACGGTAGAGGGTCGTGCGATCGAAGCTGACGGGCGGTCGAAGCTAAGAGATGACAGGAGACGTCTAGCTGCCTCCCAAGCTGGAAAAGACTTCTGCAGAGCTGGGGGCTGCTAGCGAGCTGGAGACATCCGCCGAGCTGGAGACGTCCGCTGAGCTGGAAGCTATCTGGTCACTTTCGTAAAGGGTGAACTGCTCCCGGGCTCGGGCTTCGTCTGCTTCTTGCCTGACGAATCGGTTTATCCTGGTCATCAGTGCTGCCATAGTGACCACGGGATACATGACCAAGTCACTTCGAAGCTCGTTGCCTGGTAGGAGGGCTTGTTGGAAAGATAGAATTGCTATTGCGTCTGAGGCATTCTCGATCTGGCTGTAGACAGCCCAGAACCTTTTGGCGAACTGCGTGATGTTCTCGGTCTGCTTCATTCTGAGGGCCATAAGGTCGGCGGCTGTCCTTGGGGTGACCCTATGAACTTGGAACTTCGTCATGAAGGAACTCCGGAGCTGCTGCCAACTTTTGATTGATCCCGGGGGGAGTGCGCAGAACCATTTTAGGGGGAGGTCCCCGAGGCCGGAAGAGAAGATTCTGCAGTTCAGGTGGCCTGCACCGCCCCACACCGACATCCTCTGAGTGAAGTGCCGGAGGTGTGCTGCTGGGTCCAAGGTTCCATCGTAAATGACGAACCTCGGGACTTTGAAATCTTCAGGAAGGGGGAAGCTTCTGATCTCTGGAGAGAAAGGAGATGCGCTGAAATCATCAGAGTTCACCCGAACTTGAGCGAAGTCGGCCATCTCCATGTGCTGTCATATCGCTTGCTCTATGCGTCGATCAAGCCACTCTCTGGAGTCGCGATTGTTACCCGAGCTTTCGCCATGGGCCCGGTTACTTCTGTTGTTCTTCAGGGTGCGCCTTTTGGAAGGCAGAGTCGAGGTCGAATCCTCAGAGGATGAACCCGATCGAGTATCCTGCTGTTGGACGCTTGCTGGGCCAGATCTTGCTCCTGACCTTTCCCGGCGGGGATCGTCGGCAGCTGTGTCGATAGTGTCAGTGGTTCTTTTCCCTTTCTGGTTTTTCGAGGCATGGTGTTTGGGGAAGATGACTTTTTGTAGCCGTTTCCCACAGACGGCGCCAATTGTAAGTGCAAAAAATATGACTCACAAGAATAGTGGGGTGCCTGCACGAACTTATCCAAAGAGACTAGGAACACCGATGCCTGCGCCTGAAGCCTGAGAAAAGGAAGGAGAATAGCAGGTCAGAGGACCCTGGCCTGGGCGGCGCAAGGCTCTCCGATGCCTAAGTCAGTATATGAACTGGACAGAGGATGGAGATTTTTGGGGAAGAAGATGGCGTACCAGCGTGTATTCTATTCGTTGGCCTGCTTGCCTTGGATCTGCTCTTGTGTTTATATAGAGGAAGATAGAGGAGGCAGGGAGGTAAGAACTTGTCCCATCATAGCCCACTTGTCATTAATTGTAGTCTTATCACAGCCCACTCTGTCCCATCGGGCCTTATCCTAGCGCCTTGGGAGCTGTGGAAGCCGCTCTGTCAGAAGATATGGGCGCCCATGATATCTCGTCGTACGCCCTATCACGTGGCTAAGCATATGTAAGAGTACAGCAGTCGAAGGCAGTCTTGGTCAGTCTTCTGGCACGGACGCCGAGATGAGTGATCAAGAATGAAGTGACAGGGGGCCGAACTGGGGGTTTACATAAAGATGGATCTGGCCGAGCTGGATGTATATGAGCCTGTGACCGAAGTGGGAGCACTCGGCTGGGGAGATCGAGGCCATGACCCGTTACCGAGGTGGGCATACAGCCGAAATGGGCATAGCTGTCAGCATCGGTGCCTGTAAAGTCAACATAGGTGGCATAAAGAATGCACAAACACCTACTTTTGGTTTCTTTAGCAAAGGTCCTCTCCAATTCGGACTCACGAGTTCTGTGAGGCCAAAGTGCCGAGATGGCACCTATATGTACCGAGGTCATGCTCCGGTTATCCCCACACATAACTAATTACGCAACCAGTGCGAACATGTTAAAATGAATATGATGAAAATAAATGGGTGCAACAATGATAATGATAATAATAATCTAAGATGCACTAATTATAACAGATAAAAAAAAATATAAACTCAAGGGAGTGGACAGATCTCACCAACGTAATGACAAAAATCCTGAATATAACTGTTGAAACCTCGATGTTTGACTTTCTATCCTTATTGTGATGTGGGGTCGATCTCTTCTCTTAATCTCTTCTTGATACTAAATCCTCTCTTAAAGCGGGTCCCGAAATGGGAACTCTTTGGGCAGAAGCTAAGAATGGAAAAGAGGGTTGATGTATTGCACAAGTGGGCTGGCTTGTTTGGATGAGGGTGTTAAAGTGGCCCGATGAGGCAATGGGGTGATGATAGATGGGTCTCCTGCGCTCGGATCAAATGGAAGCCAGGGATCGAGATGGAGATGGAGGTCTGCTGCTGGGCGTCCTGGGATGGGTCTGCGCATGCAAGGACAGCGATGAGGAAGATGGTTACTAGTTCCGTGAAGAAGATGAATTAGGTTACGGGGTAGTGGTGTTGGTGGTTCTGTGCAGGAGTAGGCTGCTGGTTGTGGCGAAGGAGACGAGGTGTATGCGTGGGCTGCTGGCTCAGAGAGGAGCAGCGATGGGCTGCAAGTAATGGGTGGTGAGATGCAAGCCTGTGGGCGTGAGGAAGATGCAGGGTCGTCTTTGAAGGATAGTCACCCTAGGCCACTGCATAGGCCCCACGTGTTATTCAGAAGGGAAATGATAAATACACCCGGTCTATGTTCTAAACAAACCCACCCTATAACCCTATTACGGTACTGATTGTATGAAATCGACGACTTAAAAAAGGACAGCACGACGGCTGCAAAACAACAAAGTGGCATTTTCGAAAATACAACTCCCAGCTGAGGGGAAAACCCAAACCCAAACGGCTCGTAGCATACCTGGCAAGCATAGAGGGGTGTTTTTGTGTTTTTGGAAAAACCAGAAACCGCTCTTTGAAAGTGGTTTCCCCAGTTGTTTCTCCTGTCAGGGAATTAAAAGCGACCTGACGGCGCGGTTTAAGGCATTGGGTTTCGCAGCAAGAGCGTGAAAAGTGAAAACTGAGGAGAATAAAAAGAAGAATAGAGATTTGGTGGTTTTGAGATTGCTGGGAAGTAAAGTATTTTCTGGGGTGTGGCTTTTGGGTGGAGAAAATGAAGTTTATGAAGCTGGGTTAAAAGCCAGATGCGTTTCGGTCTGATGGAAATGGCACCAGATCAGATTTTCAAGATTCTCTCTTCTTTTCATTTTCCTTGCCTTCTGTTTCCTTGCTGTTTTTTTTTCCTATTTGGATGGTATGGTGAGGAGTAGAAGTTTCTTTGGAATTTGTTGGGTTTCTTTGAATTGTTTTGATGAATGAATATGTATGGTTTTGGAGAGAGGCGTCTGATTTCCATGGAATCTGGTTTGAATCCGATGTGGAAATACAGATTCGGTTCTTTGGATGAGCTGGAATTGTATCTACTGTTGAACGGGAGTGGCGCTTTTATGAGGATGGGGTGTTTTGATTTTGGGTGTGTAATGTGTGGGCCCCACATCTCGTTGATCTTTTCCGGGCCGTTGGTCTGATGGGGGCTCCACTTGGGGATGGGTGGATGAACATGGCCCACCACTAGGGGATAGAATGGCTGAAATTGGATGGGTGGGATCTTTCGATTTTTTGTATCTATGATGGGGTCCATTTCATCAGTGATCAGCATCGAATCATCAAGGCTGGGCCATCTTCTGAAGAACGATCCCTAGCCGTTCAATTTGATGACATGCAAAGAGACGATGGTTGAGAAGGGACAAAACCCAGTGTTCCTCATCAACACTATAAAGGTGGGCCACCAAATCTTGAATGGTTGGATCTTCCAATCTGGATTTGGGGTGCATTGTATGATCCTGGTGGGCCCATCAATCAATGTTCCAGCGGGAATGTATGGCTCGTTGTCCAAGGAGTTTCACCTCCGAATGGGGAAGGGGCTTCGACTGTTGGGTGTAATTACGAGACTGCCACTATCTTAAGGGCCTGTGATGAGAGTGTTGTACTTGGCAACTGCTTTGATAAGACACTCTATTTCATAGGCATAGTATAGATTGGGTGTATTTAGTAGCATCCCATTCAAAATTGGCAAAATTAGCAAAAGGTCCCTGTAAGTCAATGTTTTCAGCCTCCAGTCCAAGGAAAAACTTTTTAAGGCCTATGGTCCAATCAGCTAGACTTTTTCCAGCCTTAGGTCCCTGCATCCACATGATCTCATTTTTCAAGACTAAATTGACCTTCCAACCATTTTAGGCATAAAAGTTCGAAATTTCAAATTTTAAATTTTACATTACCCCTCTTCTTCTGCAACGAGCCTAGGTTTGCCGGGTGGGTTTGGATTTTACAAAATGCCTATCTCCTCCTCCCTCACTCAGCCATGGCCACATCTCTCCTCCTCTTCACCCTCCTCGTCCTTTTTGTCTCCACCTCTGTCTCCGGCTACGGCGGCTCCGACGACAACGCCAGAGCAGAAGCTCCTTCCACAAAAGCTCCAGATCTGAGATCGTGATTGCTCATCCTCGTCAAGATCTGGTGCGTCATCCTCGTCTTCATCGGAACCTTCTCCCGAGGTGTGTCCCCGAAACTAGATTGGTGGGCCACACAGAACGAAGAAAACAGAGAAAATCTCGGAAGGAATCCGGCGAGGGATTCTGGCCGGGAGTTGAGATTCCGGCAGGGTGAGATTGGGGATCTCTGCTGGTTTTCTGCTGTCCTGTTCCTGTTGCAGAGAAAACAGAGAAGATCTCTGTTGGTTTTCTCTGGTTCGATTTTGATCGCCTGGACTGATATTTGCCGGAGAAGAAGAAGAAGCACGAGGATCAGGACTGAAGGATTTCGGAATAAGTTCGTTGCAGAGAACTTATCCAGGATTGCAGAAGATCAGTCTCTTGGTGGGCCACACAGATCGAAGAACCGGAGGAGGCGCTGGATCCGGCCTGGCGCTTGCAAAGTTGTGTTGGAGGAAGGAGACGACCCAGTTGGGTTCTGTTGCAGAGAAATCGAAACACAGAGGATCAGTCTGTGTCTTTATTTCTCTGTTGCAGAGAAATCAAAACACAGAGGGAATGGTTCTGTTGTGCCCATCGCCGTCGCCGGAGATCCTCTCCGTCGTCGATGTTGCCTCGCCGTCCGACCGCCCTCCCATTGTTGCCGCAGAAGACAACTGCCAGAGGTTGTATAGCGCCTGTTGTAGGCGCTGGGAGGAAGGAGACGACCCAATTGGGTCCTTTGTGAGTCGGGTCCAGCTCAGTTCAACCTGAGCCGTTTCACAGAAGCCCAGGAACAGTCCATATTCAGCAGTACAGTCAAGGCAGTTTAACCGGGTTCAACGGACAAAATTGTTTCTGGATTTCTGGAGCCATCCGAACTCAAAATTGCATTCCGTTTTTTTTATTGGATTCGTATAGATGAGATCTATAAGGTAGATAGAATGGATTGACGGTGACAGAGCTTAGTTGCAGGCTTTACTGTAAATTGATCTAATTTTTTGGCAAATTTATCTTAGTTTTTATCAAATTTAGCTGAGTTTTTATCAAATTTATCTGAGTTTTTATCAAATTAACTGAGTTTTTTTGTCAAATTTATCTGATTTTTTATCAAATTTAGCTATGTTTTTGTCAAATTTATCTGAGTTTGTATGAAATTTATCTGAGTTTTTGTGAAATTTATTTACAATTTTGTCAAGTTTATCTGTGTTTTAACAAATTTATATGAGTTTCTGTCAAATTTGTCTGAGATTTTGGAAAATTTATCTGAGTTTTTACAAATTTATATGAGTTTTTTTTCAAATTTATCTAAGTTTTTGTGAAATATATCTGAATTTTCTTCAAATTTATCTGAGTTCTAGAGAAATCTATCGGAGTTTTTGTGAAGTTTATCTGAGTTTTTGACAAATTTATCTGAGTTTTTACGAAATATATTTGAATTTTCGTCAAATTTATCTGAGTTCTAGAGAAATTTATCTGAATTTTCATCAAATTTATCTGAGTTCTGGAACAAAATTTATCTGAATTTGGAAAATTTATTTGAATTTTTGAAAATAGAGCCGAGTTTCTAACAAATTTATCTCCATTTTTAAAGTTTTAATTGAGTTTTTGAACGAATATTTCTGTAATTTTGACCAATTTATTTGTATTTTCTTAGATCTATTTGTGTTTTGAATTTTATTTCTGTCATTTGAAATTTTATGTATTATTTGAAATAAATTTAACTGAGTTTTGACAAAAATACTTGAGTTTTTGGCAAATTTTTCTGAAATTTGGAAAATTGGTTTTTCTTCGTTTTCGCAAATGTATTCGCATTTTTTAAATTTTATTTAATTTTTTTAATTTTATTTATGTTTATTGAAATTTATTCGCATTTTTTGAAATTTATTTTCATTTTTTAAATTTTATTTGGATTTTTTGAGATCTTTTCTCGTCTTTTGAAATTTATTTACATTTTCTGAAATTTATTTGGGTCTTTTGAAACTTATTTGCATCTTTTTAAATTTATTTCCGTTATTTGATTATATATTGCTGTTTTTTTTAATTTATTGAATTTTTTGAAATTATTGCATTTTTAAAATTTATTTTTGTTATTTTGAAATTTATTAGTATGTTTTTAGAATTTATTTGAAAATCTAGGGATTCCATTAATCGTGGGCAATTAAATGTTAGTGGTGGCCATTATTAATGGGATATCCCACCAATGGGATATTCCTTTTGCTATTTTTTGTGGATCTAAGGCCATAAAGTGAAATGTTCAGGGACCCGTCACCGAATGCCCCTTCAAAATTTAGGCCCCTAATTACCAAATCAATACCCACATACTCTTTAGGCTTTTTTATGTTTGGCCCAGCCCAAGTGCCCAACAAAGAAACAAAACATACTACTCTTTAGGCTTTTTTATGTTCGGTCCGGCCCAACTGCCCAACAAATAAGCAAAACAGTAAACAAGTACCCTCATTCCCTCAAATTAGTTATATTTTATTTTATCTTGCTGTGGAGTTAAGTTCTATGTTCCTTAAACAGGAAAAAAAAATTTACGCGTGTTTTTTTTTTTCTAAGACAGGGTCTATTTTTAGGAGCTCGCCTAGGGCCACCCAAACCTCAGAGCCGGCCCTGGGTGCACAGGGGAGGAGAAGAGATAAAAAAAGAAGAAAGAAAGAGAAAGGAAGATGATAGATGGGGCGCAGGGGCTGTGCAAGTGTGTTGGTGAGTGTGGTGCGCAGGGGAGGAAAAGACAAGGAAGATGATTGAAAGGAGGGTGGAGATGGCCGACGTGGAGATGGAGAGTGGTGGCGATGGCTGCTCTGCTGCAATGGGAGATGGATCCGGGAGAGAGGATGATGGGTGAGAGATGGGTGCAGTGAGATGGAGATGGAGAGGAGAGGATGATGGGTGCAGTGCAGGATGTGAAGGGTTGCAGGTGGTTAGTGGCAATTGCTGGGAGATGACCGGAGGAAGATGATGGGAAGAATTTGTGCGTAGGGGAAGGGATGGGTAGGCCTCTGGGGTATTCTGCGCATGGGAGCATGGATAAAAATATCGGCGGCTACGCTATATCGGCGGTGGCGGCCGGTACCCCATGCTATTTTATAAATAGTGGGTATCGCACCGCTACGTGTAGCGGCCGCTACGACCGCCACAAAACGTGGCAGCTCGACCCCCGCCGGGGGATGCCCCCGGACCCCCTCCGCGAAGCGTATGTTTTAGAGAAATGTCAATCAAGAAGATGAAAGGATCCTACTTGACCATGATAGCTAAGACGCTTTTGCTGGTTGTCTTTCCGTTTTTGTGCTTGGATGTCTATTATTTCATAACTTGCTAGATAAGATATTAAACCTATTTAATTATGTTTGAAATTGTATATTAATAAAGATATAGTTATCTATTACTACTAGATTTCAAACCGGTCTTAATTAAATCGTTTTATAAAGAACCCTCATTGTGCTGGTGACTAAGGTATTCCTATTTCCTTCACTAACTCTCTACTCTTTCATTTCTAAATTGGTGTTGATTGTTGATCACTTCATAGTTCATTCACTTGATTGAATTTGAACCTTGAATGTTGAAGTATTGATATTTAATTGTTCAATGTTCATTAATGAGTAATGACCTAACTCTTAAGTCTTATACCTTTATTTCATGTTCTATTTTTTTTTATGAGTTTTCCATTACTTTCTAAGTTAGTATGACTAAGAAACATTAATACATGTGAAAAAAACTAATCATTACTATTATTTTCTATTTATACAGTGATACAGGACTTCATATATTGAGGGCACCGCTACGCCCCCTTTTCTTACTTACTTTTGCAAAGAACTACATATTCTTTCATTTTACAATTTTCTGGATTTTCTGGATTTTTTTTCAGATTTTTTGGGCAATTTTTTCAAATCGCACCACTACGCCGCTACGTATCCCCGCTACGCTATGTATCGCCCGCTTCGTAGCGGTTTGGCGGCGGGCCGCTACCACTATTTTCATCCTTGCATGGGAACCGTATGGGAACCGGGAGAAGGGCCTTTAAGGAGAGGGAGATGGTAGAGAGTCCAGAGATCTGGGACTCCAATTCCCAGATCTCGTGGACTCCTTTCCCTTATCCAAATGATGGGCCAAGAGGAGGGCTAGGTCTCGGATTGGGCTAGGTCAGGGTCAGACTTGATGGGTTTTGGGGCTTAGATTGGGCCAAATGGGTTTAGGCTAAGATGGTTTGGGACTTGGGCCGGATTTGATGGGTCAGGCCTAATGGGTTGGATTTGAGGTTTGAGTCAGGGGTTCGAGGCCCAAAAGGTGGACCGTGGCGGGGCCTGGTCCGGGCCATTATCACTGAGACTCAGGTTTCGCAGATTTTGATCCGCCCATCGAATTTTTGAGGTTTGAGTACTGTTGGAGATTTCTCAATGAGTAGATCATATTGGTGTATGGGTTTGAGTAATTTGGAGGTCGGGAAAAGACCTGATGTTTTTAAGGGACCCAAGCCTGATTAATTTTGAAGAAAAATCATTCTTGATACCTGACCCTTGGATTTTTGAGATCTGAGTACCGGTGGAAATCTCTCGATGAGTAGGTTTTGATAATATATGGGTCATGTCCATTTAAAGATTTAGAAAATATTTGAATTTTTGGGGTGCCCACACATATTAAATTTGTGAAAAAGGCATATCTCTTGATCCGACCATTGGATTCTTTGAGATCCGACTCGAAACATGAGAATTGGTGAGATCCATAAAAAAAAGGGGGGCCTATAATGATGCAACCTTCCTAAATGTACACGATAATGAAGATTTAAATTGATTTATTCAATATTGTCTAAATGGGGTAAAATTGGGGCATCAATAATATGAGTATTAAAATTGTCCATAGGGGTGCCAAAATGAGGTGTCTAAAAAACTGGGCCAAAGACCTTATGGATACCCATGTCATTAAAAAAAAAAAACTGTATTATGTTAGACATTGGATTTTTGTATATAAACTTCACTAGAGAGTGTATACAAGTAGATAGTGTTCATGCTAAGCAATGAGACAATATAGAAAAAATAGAAAAAGAAAAGAAAACATGAGGAAGAAGAAAGTTAGTGTTTTTTTTTTGGGGCATTCGGCGAGGAGTCCCTAAACATTTCACTTTATTGTCAAAGGTCCACAAAAAAAGTCATAGAGCCAAAGGTCCCTCCCACACTTTTTCATACCTAAAATGTCTAATTTACCCTTTCTTTCAATCATAACCATGATTGGTGGGATATCCCATTAATAATGGCCAACTAACATTTAATTGCCCACGATTAATGGAAATCCCAGATTTTCAAATAAATTCTAAAAAATACACAAATAAATTTCAAAGTAACGAAAATAAATTTTAAAAAATGAAATAATTTCAAAAAATGCAATAAGTTAAAAAAAGAAATATATAATCAAATAACGCAAATAAATTTAAAAAGATGTAAATAAGTTTCAAAATATCCAAATAAATTTCAGAAAATATAAATAAATTTCAAAAGACTCAAATAAATCTCAAAAGATCCAAAGAAAATTTCAAAAAATGCAAATAAATTTAAAATATCGAAATTAAATTTTAAAAAATGCAATAATTTCAAAAAACGCAATAAATTTGAAAAGAAACAAAAAAAATTCAAAAGATGCAAATAAATTTAAAAAACGCATATAGATTTAAAAAAAACGTAAATAAATTTGCTAAAAAACTCAGATAAATTTTGAAAAAAACTCAGATAAATTTACCAAAAACACAAAGAAATATGACAGAAAATATATAAATTTGAACAACACTCAGATAAAATTGACAAAAGCTCGGATAAATTTGAACAAAACTCAAATAAATTTACTAAAAACACAAAGAAATATGATAGAAAATAGATAAATTTGAACAACACTCAGATAAATTTGACAAAAACACAAACAAATATGACAGAAAATAGATAAATTTGAACAAAACTCAGATAAATTTGACAACAACTCAGATAAATTTGGCAAAAAACGGATAAATTCCTTTCTCAGCCGAAAAAACAACCCGGCTTCTGAAACGAGTCAGGTCGAACCTGACCTAGAACCAACCCGGAGCTGCTAGAGAACCCAGAACCCAGACCCACCTTCTTCTTCTTCTTCTTCTCCCATTCTGGTTCTGCTACAAGAACCAGAAGACAACGAGGCTGGCAGCGGTTGTAGTCCTGCAGGATCTTCTGTCAACGTTTTCTTCTCAGGTGATTTTTGGATTGGTCGCTGCCAATCGCCATTCAAAAGACAGCAGCAGGCAGCAGTTCTCGGGTACAAGACACACATGAACTGGTCACATGGTTTTAGTGGAAAAAGATCGGAGCAATCGGCTGCCGGCCTTGTCGCGCTATCGCCGATGAAGAAGCAGTCGAAGTTGCATGTTTGGCGCAAAGAGGGCTCTCAACTGTTGCAGAACGGTGAAAGAGATTTGGAATCTCTGATTTGATTGGTGGGCCTGCATCACCCTCGATCAGATTAAGGCGCTAAAACCAGAAGATCAGAGATTGTCGCTTACGCAGCTAACAAAAAAGAAGAGACTGCCCATCGCTGATCGCCATCCTCGCTGGAGAAGGCTGACGATCGTTGTCGGATTTGCACCGAAGAAGACAATTGTAGAAGAGGATCCATCCTCGCTGGAGAAGGCTGACGATCATTGATGGAGATCCCAGGCCATTAATGGCGATTCCAGACCGTTGATGTCGATCACATAAGAACCTGTGGCCCACCTTCCTTCTTCTCCCGTTCTGGTGTTTCCATTTCTCCTTCTTCGATCAGTCTGCTGCAACAGACCCGATCCTCTGTTCTTCTTCGAGTCTCCGAAACCCCGATCAATGTGGCCCAATAGAGATAGGAAAACCCAAACAAACCTAGGCACGTTGCAGAAGAAGAGGGATAATATAAGATTTGAAATTTTAAATTTCAAAATTTTATGCCTAGAACGGTTGAAAGGGCATATTAGTCCTGAAATATGTGATCATGTGGATGTAGGGACCTATGGCAATATTAATAAACAGTCTAGTTGAGTAGACCATAGGCCTTAAAAAGTTTTTTCTTGGACTGGAAGCTTGATACATCCACTTATAGGGACCTTTCGCTAATTTTGTCTTTTTTTTTATGAAAAGATGAGGCAAAAGAAAGAAATATGGTCCATTAGTTTCGGAATGCTTTCAGCCATTTTAGATTCTTTAGGTGGGATTTGAATGAAGTTTCTATCTGAACCGTCGAGCTTCCTGAAGAGTTACGAGTCATCACATATAACTATTTTCACCACACTTTCATGAGAGAATGTTTAAGGGGGGTGTTTGGGTACAAGCAAATTAAAATATACGTAGATTTAAATATTAATTTATTTCTTATGCATATATTATAGCATTGATATAGTATAATACTTTGATGCTTTTTTTGTTCGGTTTTTGTAGATTTTAACAAATTATTACTTTTAGAGTTTGAGAATTATAAAATATTTCAATATATTCTAGTGTTTAAAATATATGTACATTAAGTGCATGCAACCTACATGTTGGAGAAACAAACTATAGATAATGTATGTGGTCACTTTAGTTACCTACATGACTGCCATTAGTCATCTGGGAATTGATTTTTTAGTAATCTGGGTATTGGTTTTCCATAGGATAAGACTATGGCCATTTATGGATCTTCACATTTGTTACTTCAATTTGTTACCTACCAGTTGCCATTTGTTACTAATACCCTACTTGACTACCATTTGTTGCTATTCCCCTGCATCACATTTTTGACACATGTATTAGTAAATTTCCCATCAAGGGAGCAGGGGCGGCCCTGAGTTTTCAGGGGCCTTAGGCGAGTTCCTAAAGTGTGGCCCTACCCGTATACCCACCAATAAATGATAAAAAAATAAAAGATAAAATCTAATGCAAATTGACTATTTAATTAAAGTTATTATTTTTAATTATCAATTGATATAAAAATGTGACTAAACATTCAGTTAATAGATAATGTTATTATATTATTGGTGTTGATAGTTGTCTCATTACAGATCTTGTTTTAAGACTAAAATATTTGGACTTCATAAAACATTTGATTTTTTCTAGATCTCTATGTACAAAATCAACTACATGTAAATATAGAGGGTAGGATTGTAAGGCTGGCTGCAAAGCGGAAGTCACATTATATATTTATATAATGTTTAACTGTTCAAGCATACCATGGGTGTCGGCCATTAAAAGTAATTACATGTGCAACCCAGTCTACATATAAATCCACAGACACGACCATTTATCAAAAAAATCTCAACCGTCCATGAAACAAAAGGTCTAAGAAAAGCAGAGACCTTAGGAAGCATAAGACATACATTGATAGGCAAAGGCAATAGATACAACATAAGTTCAAACTTAAAGGGCCGAGAGAGAGAATCTGAGAATGGCAAGTGTTAGAGGAAGATGAAGAAGCGTTTAAAGATGGGATTTGGGTCGTGACTCTTGAGGAGGAATTTAGCTTTGAAACGCGAAGAGCCTCATAACTCATTGCTAGAATCAAGGAGATAAAAATCCATTACTGTTGTCATGGCATTGGAAATTAGGAACGCAGAAGTGGGGCAACGAAATATCAGATCTGAGATTTTTTTTTCTTAATTACTGAGATTTCTTTCCTGACTGTTAGACTTGGGGCCCCAGCCCACCGCCTGTGTGGGCTGTCCCCAGGGCCACCCCTGCGAGGGAGGAATATCATCAATTAAAAAGCTCCTGGACCTCACTGAAAAGCTCGAGATCAAAGCAAATGACACCAAGACATCTCCAACAGCGACTGAGATCGGCAATGACCAGATGAGAAGCGAGGCTACCGTCACCAACATAAACCATTGCTGACAATTCTTTTTTTTTTTTTTTGAGGAAAAAGAGAATAAGATGAATATATAACACCTACTAAATAGAGGAAAAGAAGAAGATGCATTGGACAAGCTAAGAAATAGAGAGATAAGAAGGGAGATAAATGAAATTTAAAATGAAGAAAGAAGAGGGAGTTCATACCTAATAAAAGGATAGTAAGCTTAGAGAGAGAGAGAGGGCTTTTATGCAATGGAATGAGAAAGAGACTTCTTGATAGAAGAATAAAAAGAGAGAGTAGACAAAAACCATGTTGCCCAGCAAAGCCAAAATTCTTACTTTAGGATCTTACCAAAATTCTTCATGTAGGATCTTACACTCCATCGAGTGACCACTTATCCCAAAATCAGTTAGTAATGTGAAACGGCACAACAATAGTTTTATGGTGAGGGCTCAGGCTCGACCACAATTATGACCGCTCAAGAGTGAGGGTGGACGTTGACCTCAATAATCATTCCCTCAACGGCACACCCGCTGCGACTCCTGCTGTGCAACTCGCAAAACACTTGTCCCGTGACTTGAATACCCGACCTACCAAGCTATGATACCACTTGTAGGGTCCTACACCCCATTAAGCTACTAATTATCTCAAAACCAATTGGTGATATGAAACGGCACAATAATGATTTTATGGTGAGGGCGAGGGCTCAACCACAATTATGACCGCTTATGAGTGAGGGTGGGCGTTGACCTCAACACATCCCTCCTCATGTTTTCAAATATTGGATTATTATAGAATCTACAATATTCACCCCTCCCCTAAAGACAGTTATAACCATACATTGTCTAAAGAAAAACTTATATTGTAAATCATAATATACATTTTCCCAACACTACTAAATAAAAATAGAATATTATAAGTGGGTTTTACGGGAAAAATCCTGGTAGTCGGTCATTGCTTGAGAAAGGCCCTTGTAGTTTGTACTTGTGTAGCACAAATTTGGTCCTCCCACCAGTTATTTTTATTTTTTTGTACTTTTTTCTAATCGACAATAGTGTCGTCGAGAAGAATTTCCTCGCGTTTTCTTCTTTCTTGTCTCCTTCCTATTTCTGAAAGAACTAGCTGGTCTCAGATGGGTGTCGGAACCGAACTCGCCGAGAACCTTGTGCGTTCCGGTGTGGGGTAGACCTGCAAACTCGCTGCGAATGCTCTCAGATCTACTGGATAATCAAGCAAGGGTTCCCATCTCCCTTACAACGGACTCTACCCCTCCTGGAATCCCACATCTCCTGACCAGCGTGGGAATTCTGCTAACTGAGAGTCTGAACTTTATCCAAACTCTACCACCAAGAGTTTGATCCTTATCTGACTCAACCAGATCAATACTTGTTGGGAGTTCATCCGCGGCACACCGCCGAGCTCGATCTGGCGTGAGCCCAATGGCAGTCGGGCCACACAATATTCCTAACAATCTCCCACTTGGCACGAATGCCATGTAAATCAAACGTGCCAATGTACATCAACATATACTCTAGTCCCTACATACATCTCTAGCCAAGGAAAAGGCTTAATGAAGGAATACACGTCAATTCCACCAGTGGGATCCTCGAGATTGAAATCTTAAGTTTCTCTCCCACGTTTTAGGTATACAGATATAACAATTTAATATCCTAAGGGATTGTAGAATTGTGGTTCCATTCACCGATGTAATAGTGGACTCATAACATTTGCACCGGCTCATCAGTTCTTACCAACTTCAAATTTTCATGAAGAGATCCAACCTGATGGCCACTTGATTTACTGCATCGCAGGTTGTATCCTAGCTTCTGTTCTCAACAGAGCTACCATGTTTGTTTTCTTTATACCAGAAAATCAAGACATTTGCCAATGGGTTAAAATATAACCAGATATGGACTCAAAATCGTCCAAGTCATCATCCCAAGAGGCAACCATACAACCATGCAGTTCCAAGACAACAACCGTACCACAAAAACGGTGTAGCAAATGTTCTTGATGTACCCAGATTCCTCTTATTTACTTGCCATATCAGGCACACCCGGATAACTTAGGAATCTGA
Source organism: Litsea cubeba (assembly GCA_012931725.1). Lineage (NCBI taxonomy): Eukaryota > Viridiplantae > Streptophyta > Magnoliopsida > Laurales > Lauraceae > Litsea > Litsea cubeba. The sequence continues at coordinate 106,855,580 of CM022944.1, read as the reverse complement.
TTATGAGACCAACAGCGATCTATTTCCGGTCTCATAAATTCGGAATTACAGCATTTTATGCACGATGAGGATGTCATACATTATGCACCTCCCACTATCCTCGAGTAAGGCCTGTCTCCGGTCATGAGCATGTCCTTCTCACTAATGGGATCCCAATTGTTGGACAATTTCATACACAAGCAAATGGGAGTGTCGATTGGCTTGCACATCTCCATATCTAACTGTTTTAACACAGCGTCCTACTCGGACCCATATAACAAAGTCCGTACCAGATTCGGCTTACATGGTTGCTGCATATGCCCAGTACATCATGCTTTAACTCATGTTTTCCATCTCGAATCAAGACTTCAACACTGTTGCTTGGAGATTGCTTCCAATTCGCCACCAACAATCAATATGTCATCCAATGACAAATATATAACTACTCCCATTGCTTTGACCTAATTGCATATCTCATATGCCGGGGATAAACTAATTTCACGTATGGCCTCATGAAATACTCATGTTAAGATAACTTGTACACATTTATCCTCATGATCTTTGCACCACCAAATCCGCTGATTACATGTAAAGTTTTTCCTACTTTTCGCCATTTAGGAACTCAGCCATTACATCCACCAGGTGCAATTACAGATTCTCACAACCAATCATTGCCCTTAGGATTCACATGGATAGGAATTCACGCCCGGAGAGATAATCTCTATGCAACCAAATCCTTCCATTTCTAAATCCTTGTGCCACCTATCGTGCTTATCTACCAATCTGTCATTATCATTTTATTGCCAAGAACCCATAGCCCTTCAATCCTAAGGTGGATCAACTAATTGCCATGCCATGTTCTTATTTTATATTCACTTCTATAGTGTATAGTCAATCATCATATTGACAGCAAATGACATATTAAGGTCTTGCACGAATTCTACCAAATAACTGCACCAATCATCCAACCACGTCGAAAGTTATCAATCCTACAGGACTCCCAATAACTCGGGTTGTTCATTGTCAAGTGGGCCCTGGCCAGGACTTACACTTCCAACGCTACCAACATTGAAACTCTCACTTTTCGTAACACCCTCCATCCTCAGAGATGTTGTGGTGCATCTCAAGGATTTGTATTGCATCCACAAGGAAGCACACATTTCGACCTGTGGTTATAATCTGATATTCGTGATTGATCACACGATATCCCTTTGGATGATTCAATTTTCCAACGAAAGAATGATTTTCTTCATTTCCATTTGCAGTTGGTATTATAATTGTGGCCCGCAATAGTTTGTGTACAACACATCCCCTCAATGTCATAGGTCAAGTTTTAGGTTTGGCACCAATCCATAACTCATAAATGGGTCTTTTGTGCTAAATTTTAAGAGTTTTTCAACTCAATATATATTGTGCACTCAATAATATCCCCCCCTTACAGCACACAACGGAAGATACATGTGGTTAACATGGATCTAATATATCCAAACATAAAATGATTTAAAAATTTCCAGGAACACTATTTTAGCTGTGGGGTGTGCAGAAACTAATATAAATATATTATCCTCTCCATGCACAATATACTTGAATCGCTCATAGGTACACTCCCCCACTTAACGGATCTCATCCATTAACTTTTTAGCTCTATTGGTCCATCACTCAGTAATATATACCACTCAAAGCATTTTTACAGTGCCTCAAGCTTATATCATAACAAATAAATTTAAATATATTTGCTAAAGTCGCCAATCGGAGTAACAAATTACTCCCACCCATTTAAATTTGGACAAATAAAACGGTCAGCATATTTTAGAGTATATGATATCACTCAACCACACTTCTAGTTATTCCGAAAAAAAAAAGTATTCGGTCATTTTCCACCCAGACATGGTTCCAATATACCAAGGTCAGGTAAAGGTATCATCCAAACCAGTTCATTTGTTCTGTCTTTGTTGATGTGTCATATTTTCAATGCCATAAGTGTGCCAAACCACACATCCAACACATACAGAATAATCAAAACTAGAAGATTTACACATTACAAGCAAGTAAATATCATCTCAGAAATTAAAAAAAATGCAACAATCTCCCATGGATGCAAATCACAACTATATTGCCTCAGAATAGATTTCTTTAATATATTCTATCACCAGTTGAGCCACGAATTTTACTCATCACAGAGTAGTAATCAGTAAAGCATCCCCAAAATATAACAAATTGGATTTTTAGAGTCTAATGTAACTCAGACTCATGTCATTTACGAAACACATAACAAAGTTTGCTCCATATTTATAGATGCTTACAATCTCCGGATTTTATTTTCATGAATTTAAAAAAAATTCAATTTCCATCTTTGAGATCACATGGAAAACTACAAATCGATCCACCAGTTCCGTTCTTACACCTTCATCAGATCCACCGTTATATGACTATAACCTTTGTATCCGATCCACTAGGTTGTCTCTTCTTTATATTCTCTTGTCCCCATGACTTAAATAAATTATTTTTATTTCTTGCCTCAAATCTGATTGAAATTTAAATATTTAAGAAGCTTGGGACTTAAGAGATTACACCACCACTGAAGTGGAAGACCATGACAATAGACATAGAATTGGAACACATTGATCAATTAGTTTTCCCAACCATGGTCAACACTTTATAAGCGAATCGATCAACCTAATTGTCAATCACGCATCCATCAGGCAATCAATAGTACGTGCATGCATCATAGATTATTTTCATCCGAGATCTAGCGTTTTTATCAATATTTTACCACTAACCAGAGATCCTATGTCTTCTTCTGCCATTGAATTCTGCCTCACATATTTCATCAAATCCTCGACCCTTGATCCACACATCAGTATTTAGTGAATCAAATTTATTATGCCCCCCCCCCCCCCCATGTACAAGGTAATGCCCAAATACATAAAATGATGCCGCAGTGCGTCTTCAAGGTTTTATCAAACGACAATAACAAGTTGGGGATTCTCACAACAAAATAAATGCACAATCCTCTATAAGCCACCAATCTGATATCTCTCCACGATGTGGGTACTTCGCTGAAGATATCACTTTCGCGTGGGTCATACAGGGCAATTTTAAAAGACCTATCCAACCTATAAATAAAGAAAAGTCAAGGTACCACTGACGTGATCGCTGACCAGAAACTTTTCTAACCATTGGATCGTCCATCTCTCCCTGCCTCTATATAGCTCTCGTTGCCAGGAGTTCGCAGGCGCAAACGGATCGTCCATCGGAGCTCATACGACCCAGATATGGCGCGACAAATTTAAAACGTCAAAGATGACCGCAACTCATCCAAAAAATATTTGACAATTGGAACCCAAATCTGTCAACGCTACTGGGTAGTGCTCGTCACCACGAATCCGCAAAACCAAACTGCTTGTCGAATGAAGTCCGAACGAACGAGTTATGGCCAGTCAAAGTTCTCCGTTGACAGTGGACTGGCTCATGCATGCATCAGCAACGCCTTGCCTTCCTGAGGCGCGATTCCCGAGGCGAAAAATCAAGCAACACATGCTGCGTCCAGAACCACCCCTTTTCATGTCTTTCGGCGAAAGAAAAATCAAGTGCAGCAATTGGCCTTGTAATGCATGCAAATCGAGACTACAACTCTATTGCCTCCTTACAACTCTGGCACGCCAAACCCGAGATGACCCAACAGCGTGATGGCATCTCTTGCGCTGAAATCAACACGGGCCTTCTTACGCGAATCACGAGGCAAGATGAGAAAAAAATCAAAAAGTCTAGGCCGCCCGACTCTTTTGCCCGAATTTGCGCCTGATCCGAGCTGGAGATCCATGTGGAGCTGAGGTGAAGAATAATGAGTTTTCAGCTTTTGAAATCCCGCCAGAAAGAAAATAATGTTGAAATCCCCTTTTGAGCAGAATCCCCATTTTAGCTTGTTTTCTCCTCTGGTTTTTCTCCCCTCCCAGCATAGAATACCCAGATTACTTCTCCTCCTCTGGTTCTTCTCCCCTCCCACAAGCTCCCTGGTGTTGACACCAAAAATGTCACTTTGCCTTTTTCAAGATCCAAAGAGCTACATGAAGTCGCAACCTGCCATAAATAGGCAATGCTGCTTCCAAAAATCAAATCTTGTCAGAATCAAACAAAAACTGCAAGATTCCTCCAGACAACCAAAAGAGGAGTACACAAGAAGTTTCGGGCCATTTCAAAATCATTTGGCCTAACTTCACTTCTCCGACAGCCAAATCAGGCCTCTCGGCGGCAAAGCTCTCCGGGACCATGGTTTCCAAGACAGAGCCTATGGATCATCTTAAAATGACTCCAATAGGTTCCCTGTCAAATTTCAAGTCAATCGGACATCGATTGACCGCACATCAAACCGCGACAAGTCTACAGGTGATAGGACCCCAAACGGCTTCAAAACTCAAACAAAAGCCTATGGTTGGTCTTATTTATTGCTCAGGAGGCTTCACACCAAATTTCAGGTCATTCCGACATCGTTTGGCCCAATTTCAGCTTCTGACGGAAAATCGGCAGCTCTGCGCGACAAAGTCTTCGGCTTTCTCAGGAAATTGGAAACTTTGCAAAATAAAATGCAAGGATTCTCATCAGGTTTCCTACAAAGAAATTAGGCCAATAAATGGTCAAAATGTCAAGGAAAAGTACAGAAGAAAAAAGAATCGAAAAACAACAAAAACGGACGCAAAACGGGACACGAAAGGGGGAAAACCCCCCAGGGTCGCAGACCCCTGCGACCCTGGGCCAGGGTCGCCGGCGACCTTGGAACCCGGGGTCGCCGGGAAGGCCCCGGAAACACCGGTTTTCGCCGTTTTTTTCGCGATTCGAGGAGCCCAGCCTCTGGTACTTTCCAAAATTCATGCTTTTGAGACACCAAGTCCTTTGACATCCGTCCAAAACACGGGTAAATCATCAAGAGTATCGAAGACAATATTGATCGCCACCCGGTCAACCAAAAAAAAGTGTGCTTTCTACCCGACCGATCGAGAAATCGACAGGACAGATGGCACCGATCCGCTGTTGGCAACAAACACCTGAAATTATATGGTCATCTGATGTCGATCTACATGAAGATCCATCGATGATCATCAACAGAAGAATCCCAAAAGACGTGGCACGGCCCGCGACTCTTCAGCTGCTCGGCGACCACTTAATGCGATTAATTGACTAACTTTATTACAGTCATTAATCCATTTCTTTGGACGGCCCAATCAGAAGCAAGCATTCGGGAGTTACAAGTCAAGAAATTCATGGCATTTAACCCATGAAACTCCTCCCATCATGGCGATTAAAGGCGATTAAATGCCCTCAATCTCCTCCGGCCAATCAGAAGCCAAGAAAAAGGAGTTACAAAATTAACAATTCAATTTTGTAACTCCTCCCATTATGCGGCTTAATGACAATAAAAGCCCATAAACCCTCCTAAAAGGCTACCTAAAAGCCTATAAATAGGAGAGCTCTCCAAGAAGAAAGGACAGCAGACAGACATCAGAAACATCAGAGAAAAAGCACAAACACACAGACAGAAATCCAGAGAAAGGAAAAAGAGAGAAAACTCTGCGGAAGTTCTACACCGGCCACCGCAACAAGGTGACAAAAGTCCCTTGGGGGGTACCCCCCCAAGGTCCTTGCCTTCTCCTCCTGCCTCCAATGGCTTAGATATGGCTTTTCAGCCCATCTACTCGGCTTTTTATTGGACATAGGACCTTCCTTTGGTCTTTGTCCTCTAAAAACTTGAGGTTATAGCCAAGCCAAGCGAATCAATAGCATCCTCTGTTCTCATCTGCATGGATGATGGCGAAGCCCACATATGGCTTGCGACCGTCAATCTAAACGAGTCCCCCACAATCTCCTGAGAAGTTAGATCCTCCTTTTCTTGCTTTTCATTGTAGTTTGTATTTTTTTTAAAAGAGACAAAAATCACAATTCTTGTCTTTCATTATTGATAAGGATTGTAAATCGGCTATAAACGCCAAAATCGGCTATAAACGCCAAAAATCGGCTATAAACGCCAAAATCGGCTATAAATGCCAAAAAAATCGCCTTTCACGGCAAATCAAGAAAATGTCTCTTTTCTTAAATATATGTGCAATGGAAAACTTGAAAGAAGTTGATTTCCTTTTTACTTGCGAAGGTTGATCTCCGGATCACCACTTGCAATTCCAAGTAAAAATAGAAAATCTGGCACACCCACAAAAAAAGAAATGTTGATGCACGCCCCCCTTTGCCCCCCGGTTACGAAAGGGTCGGAACCAAACGGACTCCCACGTCCGCCGACCTCGGTAGGAACCCGGGCATTCGGGAGCGCGGTCCATCAAGCTGGCATCACCCGGTGGGACTCGTTTATTTGAGAACACGATGCTAGAAATGAAATATTTGCATATCATATATTTTGCTCTATGCTTATATTTCTTTTCTCGATTCCTTGGCTACTTTATAATTGGTGGCCTATGTTGAATTCCACAAAAAAAAAAAAAAAATGAGATGAGATTTTTTGTTTGGAAATTTCTAATTCTTTGAATTTATTTCCACTCTTTCTCTTTTCAAAAAAAAAAAACAAAAAAAAATCAGATTTTTCATTTTTGGATTCAAAATTGAGAAACTTTGATCCTTTCCCTTCTGGGCACTGGCGCTCGCGGAAATCGTTGAGACCGTGTTCGGATCGGGGGTTGGGCCATTGTTTCTCTTCGATGAGTTCATTAAAAATCTAAAAAATATATATATATATATAAAAGTATAAAAAAAAATTTTAGATTTCTCAATTTGGATTCAAAATTGAGAAACCTTGATCCGTTCCTATCGTTCATCGCGCTTGCAGAAATGTTGAGCCTGTTCGACTAAGGTTTTGGGCCATTGTTTCTCTTCGATGAATTCATAAAAATAAAAATAAAAAAAAATATATAAAAAAAAAGACATAGACCACTAAGGTTAAACCAACTGTGTTCTTTGATCATGGTTGATTCAAAGAAAAGCCTTGTCCAGAGTGTGGAGACAGCTTGACTGTTCTAGGCAAGGGTCCTCCAAACGGGTTCATTAAGTAATCCTACCCTTACCTGGGGGCAATTCTATCAATCAAGATTTCATAAGACCGGGTTAGGAGGCCTATGTGTACTCTCTCGTCTTTTAAATAAATTTTTTTCAAAAATAAAATTTTTAAAAATAAATATTTAAAATAAAAAAAAAATTTTCAAAAAAAAAATCTTAAAAAAAAATAAATAAAAAATAAAATAAAAAAATAAAATAAAAAAAAGATTTTAAAAAAAAAAAAAAAAAATCTTCAAAATCTTCAAAAAAAAAAACTTCCGTCATTTTGGGTTTAGATTAGAGAAATCTTGGTCTTCTCCTTTCTGAGCACTGGCGCTCGCGGAAATCGCTGAGCCCGTGTTCAGATTGGAGTGCCTTTTGCTCTCTTTGATAAACCCGATATTGCCCTTTCAAAAAAAAAAAACTCGTCATTTTTAGATTCAGATCCGAGAAATCATGGTTCATTTCTTTCTGAGCACTGGCGCTCGCGGAAATCGCTGAGCCCGTGTTCAGATTGGAATACCATCTGCTCTCTTTGATGAATCCAATCTTGACCTTTCAAAACAGAGAATCTCATCTCATAGATGCGGTCTCAAAACATTTGTGTCTAGCGGTACTAGTACGCCCTTTCAGGGTCTACTGTATTGCGACCGGCACATCTGTAACTCCAACTTTATATTCTTCTTACCTCGAGCAAGCTCTGCTTCTCGATAAGTCGAATTTAAGTTCACAATTGCTTCTAGCAGTCACTGGGATGCCCATTCTGGGCTTACCATACCTGCGATCAGAACAATTGTACCCTCTATGGCATTTTGCCTTCCTCATATTGCTTGGGTCATCTACCTCGAGCAATTTGAAAAGACGAAACCATAGAACTTCCCATTTATGATCATTATATTCTTGTGATTACTAATGGATGTGGTCTTGTTTCAGAAATTTTCAAAAACTAACAATGGCAGCTTCACTAACCATTACTTTCGACGAAAACAAGCACCAACTCATGCTTCAACAGAAGCAAACCACGCGCACCTACAAGCGCCCCATCAGCTGCCGAAGTGTCAACTCCCTCGGCAACTCTCTGAACTCCGGGTCGACCTCGACTCCCCGGACTATCGTCTTTGGGACGCTGGGACCATTCCCACTTCCCGAGGAACAAACTGCTCCCTCCAAGAAGCAGAAACTCGCCACTCAACGTGTCACTACCATGACACCAAAGGCGAGCACCAGAAGGCATGAAGCCCGTGGCAGCCCCACGAAGCCTCAACCTGCAAACAACCAGGTCTACCCCAAGACTTGGTCCCCAAGACCTTCACCAAAACAGAGAAGGTCCCAGACACCCACTAAGCCAGCATTCCTGGCCCCACTCAAGGAGAACCAGTTCTATCCTCTTGCTTACATGAAAGAGGAGAGACCCATCTCAAACCTGACTTCCAAGTCAACCCAGCATGAGCCGGCTTGTTCCTACAAGCCCAAAATCAAGTCATGCATCACAAGGCCTCTACAAGCACCTGCTAAGGCCTACAAACCTGCAGTTCGACCCTTCATATCTACAGGGGCCGAACTTCAAAAATTCAAAGCTTCGCTGCAACTGGCTAAGGATAGGGTTCGCATCCTGTCCTTGCCCAGCTACAAAGAAGACAGGCTCGGCTGCTGCGCCCGAGGGAGCACATCCTTCATCGTCAAAGCCCAGTCAGAGCTGACCGAAGCTCAAATTGCTCGTCGTATACGCCACCGCGCGTCGTATACGACAAAAGAGACTAGAGAAGCAAAGGACCCAGCCTCCCACACTTCAAGTCTCTCCTAAATGGGTCGAAAAAGAAAGACCCAACCAAGTTGCTGCCGTCCATATGGTTGGAAAAACCAGAAGGCGCCAAAAATCAGCAACAAAAATCCATGTCCGACGTCCGATGACCCGCAGCGTCTCCAGGACAAGAAGACATTCAGAAGAATCCCCTGCTCCTCAAGCAAAGGACAGCAGAGTGATCCTTCCTCAAGCTCTTCTTCAAAAAGAATGAGCCCCAGCTCAGTCACCAGGACAGTTTCTTCGTTCGAATCACGAAGGATGAATGTCTTGGCTACAAATTCTGAGCCACCACCCCGCAATCCACCTCCAGAAGATGCGATTACCCGCATCCAGCAGTTGGAACAGGGCCAGCAGAGAATTGAAACTCTGATGGAAAACCTTCTCCTCGCCTTCCAAAATCAGGCGAACAATGAACCTCCTCCGAATCATCAAGACGACGAGGTAAATAGAGAAGAAAATGAGTCACGCGCCCTTACCAAAAAGGACGTAGACGGTATCCTCGCCAAAGCAAAAGAAGAGGATATACTCAAGGAGCATGGGATCAAGCCACCATATCCCTTATGGATGGACTCGGTCCCGTTCCCCACCAAATTCAAGCATCCTACTCTCCAAACATATACGGGGAAAGGATCAGCCAGACAGCACGTCATCCACTTCAAGATCCTGACGGGAGCTATCGCGGATCAAGATGCACTCAAGATCCGCCTCTTTGCAAGTACCCTAAAAGGTACGGCCTTCGATTGGTACTCCACTCTGCCGGAGGACTCAATCCAAAACTGGGCCATGCTAGAGACACGCTTCCTCACTCACTTCAAAGGTGAAGATCATCCCGCTACTATGGCTCAGCTGTGCAGCCTAAAACAGGGGGAGAATGAATCAACATATGACTTCATTCACAAGTGGAAAGCAATGGCATACAAATGCTCTGATGTATTGCCACAAGCGTCGCTAGTCGACATCTGCCGAAACAACATGAGAGCCAGAATCCGCTCCATGATCATCGGCAACAAATCAAAAAACCTGGGAGAACTCCTAGAAGCTTCCATGGAAGCTGAAACGGTGATTAAAGACCTCAACAGTCAGAAATCATCAAGAAAAGAGCCAACCGCCATTGCAACCTCTAAACCAAAGAAGAAAGAGGTCCTCAATGTGCAGACCAAGTCAGCTCCTCAGCCACCAAAGAAAGCTGAAAACAAAGCTGTTGGTAAGAGACCTGAACTCTCAGACGCCTTCAAAGAACGAGTAGAGAAGAAATACCCGTTTGATGAAGATGTTGATGAAATCTTCGGGGCTCTTGTAGCGAATGGCAAGCTCACCTTGCCTGAACCAAAAAGACCGGGTGATGTTGGCAAAACCAACGATCCTCGGTACTGTCCATACCACCAGATGATCTCGCATCCTCTCAATCAATGCTTCGTTGTGAGAGAGAAAATAAATGAGATGTGGAAAAACGGAGTCATCACCTTTGACAAAAACTATGGGTCTGCCTCCGTCAACATGGTGACATGTGGACAAACATCAAGATCACCGAAGAAGAAGATCACTACTTCCTTCAAGGTGATAAACTCAATCGAAGCGTCCGAGGAACTGGTTCCTTACCCGACACCAGACGGACAACCGATATGGGTACATCCCGATCTCCTGGAAGATGAAAATTGGGAGGTCGTGAAAACAAAGCCTACAGCTCAACAGCGAAGGCAGGCTAGGAAACATCTCCTCAAGCTCAAACGGCAAGAGAAGACCCAGCCAAAACTAGAGGTCAAAGAAAAGGCAGAGGCTTCCTCTACCGCTTCACTGGAGGTAACAAAAACATCCCTTCCAGAGACTTCAAAGGGGGTAAGGAAATTCACTCTCAGTGATTTCATGCCACCTCAATTCAAAGAAGCCATGCAGGAGGCATCATACTCTTGCAATTCGGTAGTTGGATTCTCCATTGATGGATACGAATCCAGCGACACCGATGATGGATTCGAATCCAACTACACAGATGAGTGGGAGGAATCCCTTGAAACAGGAGAATATCTCTCCGATGAAGAATGGGTTCCTGAGTCTCATCTTATGCCAGTAATCTGGTATAACCCCCTACAGCCACAAGGATCCTGGTCTGATGATGAAGAAGACCAAGAAGCTGTACAAGAAAATGCTGCTGAACCAGCACCTCTCATCACTCCAGTGGAAATCAACAATGTTGAGCCACAAAGAGATGATGAAGAAGAAGATCCGGCTCCCATACCTGATCTTGAAGAATATGCAAGGATCTTGCAGCGACTCGCTCTAGAACAAGAGCAAGAACGCGTCAACGAGCCTCCTCGCAATCCAGAGCCTGAAGTCCCTGAAGACCACCAGGTACATCCTCCCTTAACTCCTGAAAATGGAGAAAATTGCTGGATAGACGATCCTCTCACATCCGAGGATGAGTCTGACTCCGATCAGGCAACGTCTCCCGTCAGAGCTTCCTGTAATGTGATAATTCGGGATTATAGCTCTTCCGAAGCATCGTCTGATGAGAGCACTTACACTCCGGCGACGCCTAGCAATATATCTTCTGGAGCCACCTCGTCTCACGTGACTTTCACTGAGATGACACCCTCTCAGGTTTCTTCTCCTGAGACTGTGACTTCGAAGTTCACACCCTTCCTGACTGAAGAATTCCCAGCTATTGATGCTTGGGACGATGAATTAGTCAACGAAGAAGAAAGATTGATGGATGCTGTTCAGGACTTGTTCCCGGAAAATGCTCCATGCAACACAATCACTGAGGATGGTAACTCTGCTGCTGATACATCCTCAGCAAATGAAAAACGACAGCCTCTTGATCCTGAAGACAATCTTCCAAACGAAGACCCTTCTCAAGAAGCTCTCGAAGTTGGTAAAGGCACCCGCTCTGGCCGGGACTACCACAAAAATTACAACCAATCTTCCTTTACATATGTAAATCCTTCGGGAAAAGATGTTGTAAGCGCCCCTAGTGGCAACAATGATGAACATGCAGGCCCTAAGGAGGCTTTCAAGTATGACTTGATTGAACACTTCAAGCACATACCTGCACGTCTGCACATCCTAGATTTGTTGCGAATGTCTCCGCACACTCGTGATAATCTCATTTCGGAATTACAAAAGCTGAATGAGGATGTCGACAAACATGCCCCGCAAGTCCTCCAAATTGAAATGGATTACCGGGTCAAAAACTCAGAAGCCTCCTCAAAGGGAGAAAAGAAGAAAACTGAGGGATCATGCATTGAATGCCTCTCGGTTAAAAAAGCAGCCAGTGCAACCATCGCCTTCACAAAGGATGACCTCCTACTTGGCGAAACCAGGCATAACCGACCCCTGTACTTCACAGGGTATATCAAGGAAATGCCTATGCATAGAGTTCAGATCGACCCAGGTTCTGCACTCAACCTCATCTCCACATCGGCTCTTGAAGAGTTGGGCATCCCACCCAGCAAACTGAGCCACACATCTGTATCTATCTTTGGATACGATGGGAGTACTCAAAGGCCTATCGGCAAAATCAGGTTCAAGTTGCAGATCGGTGATCTTATCTCTGAGGTCACAGTGTATGCAATAAAAACCCCTTCATGCTACAACATCCTTCTCGGACGCCCTTGGATCCATGAGAATGGTGTTGTCCCTTCAACTCTACATCAATGCATCAAGTTTGTTGGCGACGACGGCATGATACATCGAGTCTTTGCGGACAGAAAACCCTTCAAAGGTAAAGAAATCCACTTCGCAGACTCACAAATGTATGAAGGTGAAAAAGAAGAAGAGGAGAAGCATACAGCATCCTTTGCCGAAAATCTCCAGAAAGATAAAGGCAAAGCTCCTCAACAATCACCGGAAGAAAACAAACCATCCGGTAAATCTGAAGAGAGCATGCAAACTCCCTTCATCATCTCCCTCAAATCTTCAAAGCCTTTGGTCATCACAACTAAAGTGAAGAAGGCAAAACAAAAGCCTGGGGGCAAATTTGTTGTCTCTTTCGTGTCTATCATGCAAGTCACGGACTCGGATTCAGAGCCAGAAGACGACACATCGTCAAGCCAAGCTGACATTCAGCAAGTTCAGCCTGCTCTTACTCCAATGGAGACAACTTCTGACATAGAAGATCCTACGTCAGCTTCCTTCGTTGTTCCAGCAACTTCAACAAAGGAAAAGTCGATCTTCTTCCATAGATCGGATGCTTCTTCATCAAACTCCATGCTTGAACCTTTCCAAAATGAAGGTACGCCTCAACTATCCTTATACAGTTCTGTGGCACAAGCTATTATGAAGAAAATGGGCTATGACGCTCAAAACCCAGTCGGTTTGGGAGAAGGACGCGGTATTCTCACGCCATTGGGGCCCGTCTTGACCAAAAGCCAGCAGGAAGATTGGAGACTCTACGGCCATGTAGAAAAGTCTTCACACGGGTTAGGATATGATCCTGACACTCCCTTGAGACAGTTGACACAAAGGCTTAAAAGTCAATATACTGACCAAGCCTCAACATCTGAAGTCCATGAAGACATCGATCTCCCTGGATATCTCTTTGATGAGTCACCTGACAAAGATCCAGGAAGCTCATCCAATTGGCACGATTTCTCCGAAAATGAAGAGGAGTTGTCCGATGGCACAGACGTGTGGACTTCTGACCCAGAAGAACCCTCATCTCTAAAAGAAGTAGCCTACTTCGACTCGGTTTCAACAGGCGATTGGGATCATCTCATAGCAAGCCTTGGGAAAATTACCGATCAAGAAGACCCGTGGAAAGGAACAAAACCTTGGTCTGGAAATGCCCTTGAAACCCCAGAAGGTTTCGTTGAGCTGGAAGCCTCCGAAAATATTGTGGAGGAACCACCTTCGAACCTTCCAACAGAAGATCCTGTTCAAAAGATAGACTTGGGAACACCAGATAACCCACGTCCTGTATTCATAAGCAAGAATATAAAGGATGATGAGTTACCCGAGTATATCGCCTTTCTTCGTGAGTTCGTTGATTGCTTTGCATGGTCTTACGCTGAAATGCCAGGCTTAGACCCTAAAATAGCAGTTCACAAACTCAATCTTCAAGAAGACATCAAGCCTGTCAAGCAAGGCCAAAGAAGATTCCGTCCAGATGTGATGGATAAAATTGAACAAGAAGTTCAAAAACTCAAAAGCGTCGGCTTCATCCGTGAGGAACAACATCCTGAATGGTTGGCCAACATTGTCCCCGTGACAAAGAAAAATGGGCAGATCAGGGTCTGTATTGATTATAGAGACCTGAATGGCGCATGCCCAAAAGATGAATTTCCGCTCCCCATACCAGAGGTAATGATTGATAATACCTGTGGATTCGAGCGAATGACATTCATGGATGGTTTCTCTGGCTACAATCAGATAAAGATGCATCCTGAGGATGAAAAACATACATCCTTTCGAACCCCATTTGGCGTGTATTGTTACACTGTCATGCCATTCGGTTTGAAGAATGCTGGTGCCACATATCAGAGGGCTATGATGAAAATATTCCAAGATATGCAGCACAAGACGGTTGAATGTTACGTTGATGACCTCGCCGTCAAAAGCAAAAGAAAAGAAGATCATCTCGAAAACCTTCGAGAAGTCTTCCTTCGGCTTCGCAAACACAAACTGCGAATGAATCCATTGAAATGCTTCTTCGGCGTCTCGTCGGGTAAGTTCCTCGGATTCTTAGTTCGGAAAGCTGGAATAGAGCTTGACCCCATAAAAGTCAAAGCCATTCTAGAAATGCCCTCTCCAAGAACCTTGAGAGAACTCAAAGGGCTTCAAGGGAGATTGGCCTACATCAGACGGTTCATCTCCAATCTTTCGGGGAAATGCCGTCCATTCTCCCGGTTGATGAAAAAAGGTGTAAACTTTGTCTGGGATGCTGATTGTGAAGCTGCTTTCCAAGACATCAAGTCATACCTGACAAAACCTCCAGTGTTAGCTGCTCCTACCACTGGAAAACCATTCATCTTGTACACAAGAGCCCTTGATCACTCTCTGGGAGCTCTACTTGCGCAAGAAAATGATCAAAGAAAAGAAGCTGCTCTATATTACCTCAGCCGCATGCTAGTAGGTGCAGAGCATCGCTACTCTCCAGTCGAAAAAGAATGTCTTGCAGTGATGTTCGCCGTACAAAAGCTGCGTCACTACTTGCTTTCCAACACAGTCTACCTAGTCTCGAGGGTCAACCTCTTGAAGGTCCTTGTCACAAAGGCAGGTTCTCTCAATGCTCGACTGGCAAAATGGTCCATCCTTCTGTCACAATTTGATATTAGGTATGTACCACAAAAAGCAATCAAAGGGCAAGCTCTAGCGGACTTCCTCGCAGAGCATCCATTGCCTAAAGATTCTCCACTAAGAGATGATCTCCCAGACGAACCAGTCTACAATGTGGAGACTTTCTCACAAAGTGCCTCCTGGGACATGTACTTTGACGGTGCAACCAGGACAAATGAAAAAAGACAGCTGATCTCGGGAGTTGGCATCCTCTTTGTTAGCCCCGACAAATACATGATTCCACACGCTTTCTCGCTACTGGAACCATGCACAAACAATGCAGCTGAATATCAAGCTCTAATCTTAGGATTAGAACTCGCCATCGAATCCGGTATCACCATGCTGGAAGTCTTTGGAGACTCTCAACTGATCGTCAACCAGATGAATCAGAAATTTGAAGTCAGGAAGCCAGATTTGCTGCCCTACTACAACAAGGCACAATCACTTCTGCAAAAGTTTGACATCTGTCACATCACCCACATTCGTAGAGGCGAAAACATACGTGCAGATGCCCTAGCCGGACTTGCCGCATCCATGGCAATCCAGGAAGGGGAAAACATGCAAATCACAGTGTGTGAAAGGAGAATCCTTCCTCCTCTTAACACACACCAAGCAGTTGCTGAATGCCACCAAGTGGTCGGAAGTCGGATTTCAATCCTTCAAACTTCAATTGGCGACTGGAGGGATCCGTTCATTGATTACATTATGTTCGGAATCCTACCTGAAGATCCAAAAGAACGGGTAAGCATCCAAAGGCGAACCCCAAGCTTCCATTTGGATATTCCTTCAAAAATCCTTTATAGGAAATCCTTCAACGGAGTACTTCTACGCTGCTTGTCACAACAAGAGGCTGAAGAAACACTCAAAGAAGTTCATGCTGGTCTTTGTGGAGCTCATCAAGCTGGACCTAAGCTCTATGATCAGATAAAAAGGTTAGGATATTACTGGCCTACCATGGTAGCTGACGCAATGCAATTTGCTAAGCGCTGCCAACAATGCCAAGTTCATGGAGATTACATTCACATGCCTCCAGAATGGCTGCATCCTACAGCGATCTCATGGCCTTTCGAAGCCTGGGGTATGGACATCATAGGTCCTATTTCTCCCCCTTCAAGCAAAGGTCATCGCTTCATCTTCGCCGCTACGGATTATTTCTCCAAGTGGTCAAAAGCATTTGCGTTTAACGAAATGAAGACCTCATCAGTCCTTCAGTTCCTGCGCACCAACATCATTTGTCGTTTCGGCATACCCAAAAGATTCGTCCATGATAACGGACCACAGTTTCGGGATCATCGATTCTACAGGTTCTGCGACAAATATAAAATCCAAAGCTGTCCTTCGACTCCATACAATCTGGCAGCAAACGGGTTAGCAGAAGCTTTCAACAAGACACTCTGCAAAATCCTCAAAAAAATGGTCTCTAGTCACAAAAGAGACTGGAGCGACAAAATGTCTGATGCTTTGTGGGCCTATCGAACCACCGTTCGAGGACCAACCCATAGCACACCATTCTCCTTGATCTATGGATGCGAAGCTGTCGTACCCTTGGAAGTACAAATTCCTTCCTTGAGGGTATCCTTGCAAAATGACATGACTCAAGAAAGCAATGTCAAATTGCGGCTCCATGAGCTGGACAATCTCGATGAGAGACGGCTCGAAGCTCAACAAAGCATTGAACTTTACCAAGCACGTATGGCAGGATCTTTCGATAAAAAGGTCAGGCAACGCGCCTACAAAAAGAGTGACTTGGTTCTTGCGGTAAAAAGACCAATGGTCTTCGCTCACAAGTCCAAAGTCAAATTTGAGCCAAAATGGGAGGGACCCTACGTCATCGACAAGGTTTTCTCTAACGGCGCATACGCACTCCTAAACATGGAAGGTGACAGATGTATGCTGCCCATCAACGGCAAGTTCTTAAAGCGGTACTACCCTTGAAGACTTACCCAACTGGGTAAGAGCAATGCCTGTACGGCCAAAACTGGTTTCCAGGTACACGCTCGCTAAACCCACCCTTTTTTAGAATTTTCATGTCAAATATTGAAATTTCTAGAAATCTAAAACAATGCTTACTTTCATCGTTTCATTGTTCAAAAAAAATATATATCCAAGTTTAGGAACCTTTCCCTAACTTGACCAAAATTTTCAACCCTTGAACCCAAAATTCATGGTTTGAAACAAAATCCGGATTCAGGGATTTCCACCCTAGTCCACCCTGCCTTTTACCGCCAAAATGGTTTTAGGTCAAAACTTATGACCCTCGTGTCTTTAAACAAAAAAAAAATGGTTTTTCAAAAACCGCGAGGAAGCGACGCTTAGTCGATACTCGCACAAATCGGAAGCAAGCGAACCACGTTCGACACTTCCAAAATCGCAGGGAAGCGACATTTCGTCGATACTTGCAAAATCCAAAACCGTGGAAACGCAACATTTCAGTTGATATCCACAACCCAAATTTCAAAGGTTCGAAAAAACCTAAAAAAGTGTGGAGACGCAATATTTCAGTTGATATCCATAACCCAAAGGTTGGAGAAAACCACAAATTTCAAAAATCATGGGGAAACGACATCAAGTCAGTACCCGCAAAACCAAAATTTTTGAAAAGCAAGGATGCGACATTCCATCGATACTTGCACCCAAATCCGCGAGGATGCGACATTCCATCGATACTCGCAACCGAATGAGCAAGGATGCAACATTCCATCGATACTTGCAAGAACATTCAGCAGGGAGGCGACTTTTAGTCGATACTTGCATTTTTTGAAAACCAAACCGGCTATAAATGCCATCAAAACAGGCTATAAATGCCACAAACAGGCTATAAATGCCACAAACCGGCTATCAATGCCACCAAAACAAAACCGGCTATCAATGCCACAAACAAACAAAAAAAAACTTGGATTTCAAAAAAAACCCGGCTATCAATGCCACCAAAACAAAACCGGCTATAGATGCCACAAAACAAACCGGCTATCAATGCCACCAAAACATATTCGGCTATCAATGCCACCAAAACAAATTCGGCTATCAATGCCACCAAAACTGGCTATAGATGCCACACAAAAAAAAAACTCGGCTATCAATGCCACAAGAAAAGTTGGCTCTCATGCCAAAATTGGCTTCCATGCCACAAACAAAAACCTGGCTTTCATGCCAAAACAATCACTTGACAAAAGATTTTCACAAAATGACAACCTTTTGATCAAATCCCATTTAGCAATTACTTTTATCACAAAAAGATTCAAGTGAGCGTAGGGATAACAAAAAAAAAAAAGAAGAGCATCCCATTTAGCAATTACTTTTATCACAAAAAGATTCAAGTGAGCGTAGGGATAACAAAAAAAAAAGAGCATCCCATTTAGCAATTACTTTTATCACAAAAAGATTCAAGTGAGCGTAGGGATAACAAAAAAAAAGAGCATCACATTTAGCAATTACTTTTATCACAAAAAGATTCAAGTGAGCGTAGGGATAACAAAAAAAAAGAGAGTACCAAAAAATACATGTGGTACCAAAAAAAAAAGAAAGTGTTCACAAGCACTAAAAAAAAAAGGACTACCAAAAAAATACAAGTGGTACCAAAAAAAAAAAGAAGAGAGAGAAGGATGGTTTCTGTAAAAAATATATATATATATACAGGAGCTCAATCAAAAATGGTCTCCAGCCAAGAGTTCAGTTCCCCAAGCAAACTTTTAGCCTCAGCCGTCAAGGATTCCAAGGCACGCTTCTTCAGGAACCTGCCATGAGATGCTGGAGTGGGCTGTACCCCTTCTTTCACACCAGGAAGCTTACCTCGAGCAGTTTGCCATTGTTCCTCCTCATCAGACTTCCTTTTGAGAACCCGTTCGGCATCTGCAACCTGGTGAATCAGAGCACTCTCCCTGTCGCGAGCCTCTATTATGGCAGTCCACTTGGCAGCGACTTGTGCCTGTAAATGCTCAAGACGTTTCCTGGCCTCATCGACCTCCCTGTCAAGGATGTTAAGGTCATGTGTCAGCCTGATGATGGCTATCTCTTCTAAGTTCCTCTTTCGGACTGCCTGCTTCTTGCTTTCTGTAGCCTCATCCAGGTCAGACTTAGCCTTATCAGCAGGGTCCAGGAACATCTCCTTGAAGAACTGGTCATCAGCCAAACTCACGGTCTCAAACCACTTGTCACCCAGTGCAATGATCCTATCAACGATCGCCCTGGCACCTGTGACATCCAGACCAGCCTCTCCAGCATCACTGAGAATCTCCTGCACATGCTGGATCATGCCAAATCTGGCTTCCAAGTGCCCAGAAAAGAGAGTCTCAATCCAAGAGCTCAGAACTCGCATCACCACCTTCTTTGCAAAAAGAAGAGATGGCCCAGCTGAGGATTCGCCCAACTCCGTTGGTCGGCTACTCATATCATCATCTGTTGGAAGAGTAGCAAAAGAACTCTTTCCAGTTGAAGCTGCTCCTGCTCGGGAAGGAATCTCAGCGCGAGGAATCTCCTCAATATTATCAGAGCTGGTCCCAGGAATCTCTACCTCTGGATCAACCTCTGGCATCTCTTGCTCTGGAAGCGACGGATCCTCCTCTGCCACTTCAAAACCTGCAAAAGAAACACAAAAAGGTATGAATATGACCCTGTTTGAAAATCAATATCAGGGTTATAACTACAAAATACCTTCTTCGACGACTGGTGGAACACTTTCCTCCTCCATGAACTCATCGGAAGCATCATCAACATTTGCGTCTATCGATGGTTCAAAGTCATCGGAATCCTGTGGCAAGTCAGCTGGCAAAAAAAAAATGTGTTAGCAAACCGAGTCACAAACAAAAAAAAAAAAGGGAGCAAAAGAAGTCGTACCAATTGGAGATTCTGGATTTACTCCAGAGCCCCTCGGTTCTTCTTCAGGTGCCTCAACAGGATCCATCACCACCTCATTGGTTGGAACCTCAGGCATCACCAAGTCTTCCTCTGCTAAAAAAAAAAGAGAGAAAAGCAGAAACAAGAAGCAAATCAGGACATGGAAAAAACCCATGAAAAGAAATGGAAAGAGAAAAAGGAAGAATTATACCTTCACCGACGGTCTCTTCTTCTCGGCTTCTCTTCTCTGGAGGCTCGTCAGCATCCACTGGCACATCCTCATTGATAGTAAGAGGAACTTCCAAGTTAGGAGAGTCCTCATGCTGCCCCTTGCTGCGATGATGACTCCTCCTCCTCTTACCTCTGCGGGCTCGCTTCTTAGAGGAACCTGCCCTGCTGTCAGAGTCAGGTTTCCCACTTGACTCCTCACTGGATGGTCTGCTCTTGCCAGTAGACTCCACGGAAGCTTGCCTCTGTGCCGCTTGCATCCAAGCGCCAAGTTCGGCTTCCTCCTGTTCTAGCTGCTCCAAAGCCTCATCAGGTATTTCTCGAACAGCTTCAGAACCAATGACGCCCTGGTCACCGAGAAAGCCTATCTTGTGCTTCTCTCCAGAAAGGAAGGCCCAAACTTCCTCTCGCCGGATGCCATCCGACTTTCCAAGGCCCTTTCCAGATGCCAGCTTCACATCAAGCTCCTTCTTGGAAAGCCCCCGATATGCCGAAAAGCTCTCCGCGAACCACTTCGCAAAACCGGCAGTCCGGGAAGTCAGCAACACAGGATAAGAAATCATGGCTGTAGTGTCTTCAGCACTATAGAAAGCCCATGCATTTCTCCCGTCCTGTAAGCCTCCAAAGCGCTTCACCATGCTTGAAGGCGCTCCAACAACGCCTTGAGAAAAGCCCAGCTGCAAAGCAAAGCGAGAGGGTACATACGGCTGGATGTCGACGAAAAGATGTCTGCGGTACACCATCGTGCCGACACGTATGCTGAAAAGCCACTCTCTCTCTGCATTTGTCAAGGAATAATGCCTTCCCGACCCCGCCCTGGTAGAGTCTCGGGAGGCACCAAAATCAAAAGCCTTCTTCCGCAACTCCGGAGAAAGCTTCACTGAAGATTGCCCCATCTCGACGTCCCTGAACCGTCGGATCCTCATGCGGGCAAACAAAAGTGATTCGGACACGGCTTTGCCCTTAGCCAGTCGAATCATCAGAGGATCATCATCCTGAGCAACACCCAGCCGATGGAAGCCAGGACAGTGGCATACATACCACGAATAAAAGATATGGGCTGAAAATACCCTATTCATGGGAAGCCCAAGCCGAACCAGAAAAGCAGCAGCCTGCAGTTCGGTACACAGGTAGGAGTAAAGAGCTGGCACCAAAGCAAGCTGCTCTCCAAACGCCATCTGACAAGCCGAAAAAATACAATGCGGCCTGATGTGCGTTCCATCTCCTCCAGCAAAAAACAGCCTCACCAAGCCAATAAGTGAGGTAAACAGCGAGATCTCTCCGCAGTGCAATGTCAGGACATATGGCGTTTGTACTTGCATAGAAATCTCTCAATTCTTCTTGCATGGCCAAGATCTTCTTTGAACTTGGATCCTGAGCTCCGGCTTCCTGGGTCATGCTATCAGAAGACTCCCTGCTATCAGAAAAATTGGGGAATGAAGAGCTAAAACTCTTCCAACTGCTGGATCTAACTTTCAAACCCTCCTTCTCCTTCAAAAAATCATAGAAGGCAATGAGCTGAAAGTATAGAAGCCTGAACTCCTCAGACTGCCCCTTGAGGACGCTGTCAATCGGCATAAACTCCTCATAGAGTTTGTCGAGGATGGGCAATCCGGTAATGGCGCTCAGCTCCTTCAAAGAAAAACCAATCTCACCATTCGTCACAACGAAGGTATTGGTTTGTGGGAGGAATGACTCCAGCATAGCCATGAAGGCCTCGTCGGAAAAGATCACGGTCTCCCTGAAGGCGCGGACCGCATCAAAAATCCCGGCTTCCTTCAAAACGGCGCCACCAATCAGCAGGACGCGATCAGTCCACGACTTCCACTCGGAGTCAGCATTGAAACGGCCTCGAAGTCGAAAAGGCTTGATCCAATTGCTGCCGTCACCACTGAAAATACCAAGGCCCACCGGTCTCAAATCGACCGACGGATAATCAGAGCCCTGGTAGCCGCTGGATGGCATCAACAGGTCCATGTCAACAGGCGACCTCTCCGTATATCCAGGAGAACCGCCAACAAAAACCCCAGTCTTGATTACATTTGTCCTTCTCACCCAGCTTGGGGGATCTTCCCTCTTAGGGCACGTGGGGGCAAGGCTCAGAATCGAGACGGTGCGATCAAATGTCGACCGGGTAGCAACAGTCTTCTTCTCACCATCTGCTGTGAAGGAAAACTGAAAACATCTCCTCTGGTATGTCATGTCATCAGGGACTGCATCACCAAAGAAGAAGGTAGGCTTGGGCAAAACGCTCTGATCTTCCATCACCCATGGACGACTGCTTACCATGATCTTATAGAATTCCTCTCCCTTGAGAGTGATCAGTCGCTGCCTCATCTCATCTCTGTTGAGGGAGTCGCACTCTTCCAGATTTCTCTCAACATACTGGACCTTCTCAAAAGCCTGCTGAACGGCCGGATTAGAAGATCTAGAAAATAAACGAGGTACGCTTGTAGCAGGCTCTTTACCCTTGTTCGCTCTGGAGGAACCACCTGAAAAGGATGGAAAAGAAAAAGATCAAACATCAAAATGACAGAATCTCGCTAAAAAAATCTCTGGCGAAATTTTGACATGATGACGGGGCAATTCCAAAGAAAAGGAACTATCCCGAAAGAAATAAGAAAGCTTGAAGATGGGCTCAACATCGCTGCGAGCTCCGAAACTCCAAACTTTCGAAACCTAAAAGTCTCCGCAAAATCAGGAAGGGCTCAACATCACTGCGAGCTCCAAATTCCCAAATTTGCGAAAACTTTCAGGTATGCTATCACATCATGCTACAAATTTAATTTACAAATTAAAGGCATGCATGAACATCTAGGTTTGCCAAAAAAAAGAAGGGCATTATCATGATGAGCAAAAAGAAAAAAAAGAAAAAAAAAAGAGAAAAGAAACTTTCTCAAAAAAAAAAGAGGGGAAAGAAAACAAAAAAAAACAGAAAGAAAAGAAACTCTCTCAAAAAAAAAGGGGAGGGAAAGAAAAAAAAAAAGAAGAAAAAAATGAGGGCTGGCCCACAGGCCACGTGGCCGTACGGCCAGATCCGTACGGATCTGTCCGTACGGCCCACACAAAAAAAAAACATGAAAAAAAAAAGAAAAGAAAAGAAAGCAAAAAAAAAAACCCGTGTGAAAAAAAAAAGGGAGGCAAACACGTGGAAAAGAAAAAAAAAGAAGAAAAGAAAAGAAAGAAACAAAAAAAAAAAGAAAGAACTTTATTTTTCCTACAATGGAGTTTTCTTGAAAAAAAAAGGGAGAACTTACTTGAAGCCATTGATGGAGAAGAAGAAGAAAAGTCTTGAAGATCTTGAAGAAGAAGAACTCTTGGTCTTGAAGCCCTCTTGAGATTATTGCAAAAGAAAGTAATAAGAGCAAGAGATCCAACCTTCTCCTTGCTTTTATAGAGGAGAGCAAACCAAAGAAGGAAAGAAGAAAGAGGTAAGTGTTACTAATTAGTAACCTTACCAAAAGAAAGAGATTAGAAAGATTCTTTCCCAAAAGAAAGATATCTTGAAGGATTTTCTCCCAAAAAGAAATCTATGACGGATTCTTTCCCAAAAGAAAGATATCTTGAGATATTCTATCCCAAAATAAAGGGATCATGAGAGATTCTCTCCAAGTAAAGATATTCTTAGATATTCTCTATCCAAATGAGATATTTTTGGATATTCTTTACAAAAATGACACCATATGAGATCTAAGCTATTTCAAAGGCTTAAGGTCCCATGGGTTAGCCCATATGAGCCAGGTTTGACCACCTAGGCACACAAAAAAAAAAAAAAAAAAAAAATTTTGGGCTTTTAGTCAAAGAGAAATCCCTCTTACCAAGAGCATACAAAAATGGTTCCATGCCTCTTTTGAGTTGATTGGAACATACAAAAGAAAATTCCAAGCCCCATGAGCTTCCAAAAATCAAACCATCCAGCCTCATCTACTAAATTGACCGCAACTCATCCAAAAAATATTTGACAATTGGAACCCAAATCTGTCAACGCTACTGGGTAGTGCTCGTCACCACGAATCCGCAAAACCAAACTGCTTGTCGAATGAAGTCCGGACGAACGAGTTATGGCCCGTCAAAGTTCTCCGTTGACAGTGGACTGGCTCATGCATGCATCAGCAACGCCTTGCCTTCCTGAGGCGCGATTCCCGAGGCGGAAAATCAAGCAACACATGCTGCGTCCAGAACCACCCCTTTTCATGTCTTTCGGCGAAAGAAAAATCAAGTGCAGCAATTGGCCTTGTAATGCACGCAAATCGAGACTACAACTCTATTGCCTCCTTACAACTCTGGCACGCCAAACCCGAGATGACCCAACAGCGTGATGGCATCTCTTGCGCTGAAATCAACACGGGCCTTCTTACGCGAATCACGAGGCAAGATGAGAAAAAAATCAAAAAGTCTAGGCCGCCCGACTCTTTTGCCCGAATTTGCGCCCGATCCGAGCTGGAGATCCATGTGGAGCTGAGGTGGAGAATAATGAGTTTTCAGCTTTTGAAATCCCGCCAGAAAGAAAATAATGTTGAAATCCCCTTTTGAGCAGAATCCCCATTTTAGCTTGTTTTCTCCTCTGGTTTTTCTCCCCTCCCAGCATAGAATACCCAGATTACTTCTCCTCCTCTGGTTCTTCTCCCCTCCCACAAGCTCCCTGGTGTTGACACCAAAAATGTCACTTTGCCTTTTTCAAGATCCAAAGAGCTACATGAAGTCGCAACCTGCCATAAATAGGCAATGCTGCTTCCAAAAATCAAATCTTGTCAGAATCAAACAAAACTGCAAGATTCCTCCAGACAGCCAAAAGAGGAGTACACAAGAAGTTTCGGGCCATTTCAAAATCATTTGGCCTAACTTCGCTTCTCCGACAGCCAAATGAGGCCTCTCGGCGACAAAGCTCTCCGGGACCATGGTTTCCAAGACAGAGCCTATGGATCATCTTAAAATGACTCCAATAGGTTCCCTGTCAAATTTCAAGTCAATCGGACATCGATTGACCGCACATCAAACCGCGACATCTTCATCGCGACAAAAAGCAAGTCTACAGGTGATAGGACCCCAAACAGCTTCAAAACTCAAACAAAAGCCTATGGTTGGTCTTATTTATTGCTCAGGAGGCTTCACACCAAATTTCAGGTCATTCCGACATCGTTTGGCCCAATTTCAGCTTCTGACGGAAAATCGGCAGCTCTGCGCGACAAAGTCTTCGGCTTTCTCAGGAAATTGGAAACTTTGCAAAAATAAAATGCAAGGATTCTCATCAGGTTTCCTACAAAGAAATTAGGCCAATAAATGGTCAAAATGTCAAGGAAAAGTACAGAAGAAAAAAGAATCGAAAAACAGCAAAAACGGATGCAAAACGGGACACGAAAGGGGGAAAACCCCCCCAGGGTCGCAGACCCCTGCGACCCTGGGCCAGGGTCGCCGGCGACCTTAGAACCCGGGGTCGCCGGGAAGGCCCCGGAAACCCCGGTTTTCGCCGTTTTTTCGCGATTCGAGGAGCCCAGCCTCTGGTACTTTCCAAAATTCATGCTTTTGAGACACCAAGTCCTTTGACATCCGTCCAAAACACGGGTAAATCATCAAGAGTATCGAAGACAATATTGATCGCCACCCGGTCAACCAAAAAAAAGTGTGCTTTCTACCCGACCGATCGAGAAATCGACAGGACAGATGGCACCGATCCGCTGTTGGCAACAAACACCTGAAATTATATGGTCATCTGATGTCGATCTACATGAAGATCCATCGATGATCATCAACAGAAGAATCCCAAAAGACGTGGCACGGCCCGCGACTCTTCAGCTGCTCGGCGACCACTTAATGCGATTAATTGACTAACTTTATTACAGTCATTAATCCATTTCTTTGGACGGCCCAATCAGAAGCAAGCATTCGGGAGTTACAAGTCAAGAAATTCATGGCATTTAACCCATGAAACTCCTCCCATCATGGCGATTAAAGGCGATTAAATGCCCTCAATCTCCTCCGGCCAATCAGAAGCCAAGAAAAAGGAGTTACAAAATTAACAATTCAATTTTGTAACTCCTCCCATTATGCGGCTTAATGACAATAAAAGCCCATAAACCCTCCTAAAAGGCTACCTAAAAGCCTATAAATAGGAGAGCTCTCCAAGAAGAAAGGACAGCAGACAGACATCAGAAACATCAGAGAAAAAAGCACAAACACACAGACAGAAATCCAGAGAAAGGAAAAAGAGAGAAAACTCTGCGGAAGTTCTACACCGGCCACCGCAACAAGGTGACAAAAGTCCCTTGGGGGGTACCCCCCGCCCCCAAGGTCCTTGCCTTCTCCTCCTGCCTCCAATGGCTTAGATATGGCTTTTCAGCCCGTCTACTCGGCTTTTTATTGGACATAGGACCTTCCTTTGGTCTTTGTCCTCTAAAAACCTGAGGTTATAGCCAAGCCAAGCGAATCAATAGCATCCTCTGTTCTCATCTGCATGGATGATGGCGAAGCCCACATATGGCTTGCGACCGTCAATCTAAACGAGTCCCCCACAATCTCCTGAGAAGTTAGATCCTCCTTTTCTTGCTTTTCATTGTAGTTTGTATTTTTTTCAAAAGAGACAAAAATCACAATTCTTGTCTTTCATTATTGATAAGGATTGTAAATCGGCTATAAACGCCAAAATCGGCTATAAACGCCAAAAAAATCGGCTATAAACGCCAAAATCGGCTATAAATGCCAAAAAAATCGCCTTTCATGGCAAATCAAGAAAATGTCTCTTTTCTTAAATATATGTGCAATGGAAAACTTGAAAGAAGTTGATTTCCTTTTTACTTGCGAAGGTTGATCTCCGGATCACCACTTGCAATTCCAAGTAAAAATAGAAAATCTGGCACACCCACAAAAAAAGAAATGTTGATGCACGCCCCCCTTTGCCCCCCGGTTACGAAAGGGTCGGAACCAAACGGACTCCCACGTCCGCCGACCTCGGTAGGAACCCGGGCATTCGGGAGCGCGGTCCATCACCTGGTTTCGCCTCCCTGGTCCTCATCTCTCTCTCTGCTGAATCGCTCATCTCTCTCTCGCGCGCGATCGCCCGGCGGTCCCTCCCCATCAGCAGCTCTCTCTCTCGCGCGATTCTCCTCCCTGCCCATCGCTGCGCCTCGGCGTCTGACTCGCCAGAAAGGGTTCCACCAATCTCACCTTTTTTCTTGGGTTTTGGAGAATGGGGTTGGCTTGGGGCTATTTGGATGGGACTGCCTCCACATGGGCTAGGTCTGTTTGAGCTCAGATCTCTGTTTTTGAGTGGGAGAAGAAGGTGCTTCTGGTGGTGGATTGAATCTTGTCACAGGTATGAAAAAAAAAAGAAGAAGAGGATCTTTTTAGTTTTAGTTTTTACATTTTTATTTTATATTTGGTGGAATGCTATGACAGATTTTGTTTTGTTTGTTTTTTGTTTGACACTTAAATGGGTCTTGGTGATTATGGTGATACTTGAACAAAATTGAAAGAATGTAGTAATTGATATTGTTCTTTTGGGATTTTGTTTGTTTGTTTTGTGATTTGAGTTGGCTTCCATTATTTTTGTTTGTGGGAGAAAGAAATTGAAAGAAATGTAGCTCATTTTTCTTGGTTTTCTGTCACTCTCTTGCATTTTTATTCTTTGTTATTAGATTGGAAATGTGTCTAGTTGCTCATGCTGATATGAGACCAAAATTGAAAGACCTGTGACACTTTTGGGTTCTATGTCATTTTTGTATGAGATTTGGGGCTTTAAGGTGGTGGTAGTGTGCGTGTGTGCATGTGTGTCTATATAAAGACAGTTCAACATCTTGGGTGAGATCAGTTACTGTAGAGTGTTGGGTTCTATGAAATTCACAGATAACAAAGTTTCACAACTGTCAAGGGTCTGACTGTATGCAACCTAAATTGCAATTAGTTTTAATCTGCTATACGTATGGGGTGGAGAATAAGTGAAAAATTACATCCAACTGTCATCTGCACAGCAGAGAAAAAAACCAATGTGATTTTGCTACAAATACATAACTGTTGTTTTTTGGATGCATCCGAATGCAAATGCAAACGAAATGAAGATTACTGACTTGGACTTTAATTTATTTATTGAATAAATGTAATGGGAGTGCTCGAGGGCAGGTGAGGTGGAATATGAACAACTAGGAATCACAATTCTAGTTGCAGGAGAGGTGCCCCAAGTACAAGATTGTGAATAATGCAATTCTTTAAGAACTTGTATTCTATTCTTCTAAATACCTTTTCTGTAAGTCCTTATTCATAGTATTGTTTCAATTTTCGGCATATTGTGAATAAGCATTTTCCACAGCAATGGGCAAACAGCAGTTATACTTGATTGAAGAGAATGTGAAGTTCTCTATCTTAACAACATCAAAAAGAATAAATAGAACAAATGACGTTTATACCCTATATTGTTTGTATAGGAGGAAAACTAAACGCGATCGTAATGAGCTCAAAATTTTCAGATTTTTAGTTCATCATATGGACTTTCAAAGCCCTAAATTTGGAAGAAAAAACGCTCGGGAAGTGGGCTAAAAACTATCCCAAACAGGGGTACCCAGCACTAAGTGTGCAGATTTCCTTAACCGAGTTGAAAAAGTGCCCGAGTTGAAAACTTCGCAAACGCGATCGTAATGAGTTGAAAATTAGCAGATTTTTAGTTCATCATATGGACTTTGAAAGCCCCGAATTTCGGAAGAAAAAACCATCGGGAAGTTGGGCTGAAAACTGTCCCAAACAGGGGTACCCAGCACTAAGTGTGCAGATTTCCTTTACCAAGTTGAAAAAGTGCCCGAGTTGAAAACATCTCAAACGCGATCGTAATGAGCTGAAAATTTGCAGATTTTTAGTTCATCATATGGACTTTGAAAGCCCTGAATTTTGGAAGAAAAAATCATCGGGAAGTTGGGCTGAAAACTGTCCTAAACAGGGAATGGACTTATGAAGCGCAGCTGTACTGAATGAAGAAAGCGTCGATGGAGTAGAAGAGTGAGCAACGCAGGTGAGATTATCATGAGCTTTCAACTTCACTTTCTTTTGGGATGAGCTTTCACTCTTCTCTTCTTTGTTTTGATTAGATAGTTGTTAACGGTGGTGATTAGCCATTTTGGGTGTGTTGATGATTTTGACTAGTTTTATTGGGAATGATTTGGGCTTCTTATTTCAATTGGGTTTTTGTTCTAACTTTGTTTAGCAAGGTAGGTTGATGGTAAGATGACAATTTCTATCATGTTACATGGTGAGAAACTTCATAGAAAGGATCCCAATATATAGAAGAAGAAAAAAACCACTTCCTTCAAATTCAATATTTAGTTTTACTCAAATTTTTTGTTCTGTTATTATACTTAAATTTGTGTCTTTACGCTGTTTATGAACATGATCAATGGGAGGATGTCATTTTCCATCTGAATGCAGTTGACTTTATTTTTGCTTTGCAATTGTAGCTTTGAGACTTGGGTTTGTCAATCGGGTTCACATTATTCTCAGCTCTTATCTATTCGGGAACACAGAGAATGCACTTGGTTATTGTTTACACTTTTTTCTTAGTTGTGGATTGTGGTCATTTGTCAAACCATGGCTATCAGTTTTTTTGTTTTTTTGTTGCTGGGATTATTTCGACTCACAATTTCATTTGCACAGAATGTCATCTTAATACAATCTTTTTTTAATGTACTCCAAAATGCCGATGTGGAGCCGGAGACATAAAATTATATACTTCTCATACGCAATTGAATCCAAATAGAAAATTTTGGAAATGCCCAAATTGGAATGTAAGTGTGTTTAGGCTACCTCATAAACCAGTCACTATGTGTTAAGGTTTTAAATCTGGCATTAACTATTTTTTATGTGTGTAAAACTTTATGCAGGATGAATATCGCTGTAGTGCGTTTCTTTGGAATAATGAAGTAGCAAATTCCCAGCTTGCTGAAGCTAATTCAACGTCGTGTGAAAGAGAAAACTGGAGAGAAGAAAAGAGCAATTTAATAGCGGTCGTTGAGAAGTTAGAAAGTTCAATGTGTGTTCTTATTGAAGTAGAGAAAATTCGAAATGCGTATTTGCGAAAAATTTATCATGCTATTATAGTTGCATGCTGTATATTATTCTTAGTTTTCTTGTTCAGCCAGGCATGAAACACATGCTCTGGGGATATATTTTCTTTGAAAGTTTAAAAACATGTATTGTGTTTGTCGGAACAAGTAAATTATGAATGGGCATTATGAATGTGATGGGAAATGTGATGGGAAAAATTTGCATTCTCTCAACCAATATTTCTTTAGTATTCACCGCCGATGGAAAAATGTAATTAGAATGTTGATTAGTTGTTTATATTTGATATGCTGATTTGATAGATGTAGAATTGGTTGGAACTACAACACTTCCTTGCACTGATTTCTCCATATATATGACACGGATATTTCAGTAATAATGTACTGTTGTACATACAGGAAAAGAAAAGAAAAAATAAAGTTAGAGGCCATATTTTGATGGAAATGGATGTAGTTTCCTTAATCGAGTTGAAAATGTGCCCGAGTTGAAAACATCGCAAAAATGATGATAATTAACTCAAAATTAGCAGATTTTGAGTCCATGATATGGACTTCGAAAGCCCCAAATTTCGGGAAAAAAAAACCTTCGGGAAGCGGGCTAAAAAGTGTCCTAAACAGGGGTACCCGGCACTAAGTGCGCAGATTTCCTTAACCAAGTTGAAAATGTGCCGGAGTTGAAAACATCGCAAAAGTGATAAGAATTAACTCAAAATTAGCAGATTTTGAGTCCATGATATGGACTTCGAATTAACTGATTGTAATTAAATGAAAAAGTGCCCGAGTTGAAAACATCGCAAACGTGCCGAATACCCCTGTTTGGCACAGTTTTCAGCCCACTTCCTGAGGGTTTTTATGGCTGAAAACTGGGGCTTTGAATGTCCATATTGTGAACTTAATATCTACTATTTTTCACAAAATTACGATGACGTTTGCCTGTGTTTCAAACCGCGCACTTTTGCAACTCGGTTAAGAAAAACTACAGAAACTGAACATGGGTACCCTTGTTTGGCACAGTTTTCAGCCCACTTCCCGAGGGTTTTTTTGGCCGAAAATTGGGGCTTTGAAAGTCCATATTGTGAACTTAATATCTGCTATTTTTCACAAAATTACGATGACGTTTGCCTGTGCTTCAAACCGCGCACTTTTGCAACTCGGTTAAGAAAAACTACAGAAACTGAACATGGGTACCCGTGTTTGGCATAGTTTTCAGCCCACTTCCCGAGGGTTTTTTTGGCCGAAAATCGGGGCTTTGAAAGTCCATATTGTGAACTTAATATCTGCTATTTTTCACAAAATTACGATGACGTTTTCCTGTGTTTCAAACCGCGCACTTTTGCAACTCGGTTAAGAAAAACTGCAGAAACTAAACATGGGTACCCCTGTTTGGCACAGTTTTCAGCCCACTTCCCGAGGGTTTTTTTGGCTGAAAATTGGGGCTTTGAAAGTCCATATCGTGAACTTAATATCTGCAAATTTTCAGCTCATTACGATGACGTTTGCCTATGTTTCAAACCGCGCACTTTTGCAACTCAGTTAAGAAAAACTGCTGAAACTGAACATGGGTTGCCTTGCTTGGCACAGTTTTCAGCCCACTTCTCCAGGGTTTTTATGGCTGAAAACTGGGGCTTTGAATGTCCATATTGTGAACTTAATATCTGCTAATTTTCAATATGCCACCAAAACAAATGCATTTTCACAAAAGGTCATAAACTGTAGGATTCACACCCATACATTCATAGAAAATACATCACCAAATGGTTCACAAAATTCATATATCCATACATCACACATCCACCTCATATAACCTTCTAACTATTTTCATCCACTCCATTTCTAATAAAAAAAAAAAGCCATCCAATTAGCTGAGTCCAATTGTTATGGTGGAAAAAGGCATCAAATTAACTTGTAGCATTCTTTGCAGCAGACTGCTTTTCTTGACTTTTTGATTAATTTTAGAGCATCCTCCTGAAAAAATGGATTCCAAAGAATGGAGGGTTAGTAATGAAATTAATTTTAGTAACCATGGATTCAACACAACAGATTTCTTACTCACAATAGAAACCAAATACCCAAACAATAGAAATTGATTTATCTCATGTTTCCTACCACCAATTCTCCAATCACAACATAAATAAAAAAAATAGAAGAAATGGACTTAATATCAACATAAAAACCCAAACAGGCTGAAATTGATTTAACTTATGTTTCCTATCACCAATTCTCCAATCACAACATAAATAAAAAACCCAAATAGAAGAAATGGAGAAACCAGAGTCTCTTGATTGTGGACGGGGTTTCACTAGGTTGCTTGCACTTGGGGTTGGCTTTCTACCCTTATGCAAATGTAATAAACCTCTTCTTTCCATCCGATCCTTTTTTTAATGTTTTTTGGGAGACAGCAAACCCGATTCGTTGAAAACAAACATGCACACTTGAATGAGATGGGCACAGATTAAATGCATTGCATAAGTACACAAATAGCTCAACAGATTAATTCCACTCGGATCTACTGAATACTAATCAGTTTTGCCTAACAAAGTTCATCATAAGTGCTGGGTACCCCTGTTTAGGACAGTTTTCAGCCCAAATTCCCGATGGTTTTTTCTTCTGAAATTTGGGGCTTGAAATTCGGGGCTTTCAAAGTCCATATGATGAACTAAAAATCTGCTAATTTTCAGCTCATTACGATTGCGTTTGCGAAGTTTTCAACTCGGGCACTTTTTCAACTCGGTTAAGGAAATCTGCACACTTAGTGTTGGGTACCCCTGTTTGGGATAGTTTTTAACCCACTTCCCTAGCATTTTTTCTTCCGAAATTCGGGGCTTTGAAAGTCCATATGATGAACTAAAAATCTGCAAATTTTCAGCTCATTACGATCGCGTTTAGTTTTTCTCCTATACAAAAAATGCAGGGTATAAACGTCATTTGTTCTATTTATTCTTTTTGATGTTGTTAAGATAGAGAACTTCACATTCTCTTCAATCAAGTATAACTGCTGTTTGCCCATTGCTGTGGAAAATGCTTATTCACAATATGCCGAAAATTGAAACAATACAATGAATAAGGACTTACAGAAAAGGCATTTAGAAGAATAGCATACAAGTTCTTAAAGAATTGCATTATTCACAATCTTGTACTTGGGGCACCTCTCCTGCAACTAGAATTGTGATTCCTAGTTGTTCATATTCCACCTCACCTGCCCTCGAGCACTCCCATTACATTTATTCAATAAATAAATTAAAGTCCAAGTCAGTAATCTTCATTTCGTGTGCATTTGCATTCGGATGCATCCAAAAAACAACAGAGTTATGTATTGGTAGCAAAATCACGTTGGTTTTTTTCTCTGCTGTGCAGATGACAGTTGGATGTAATTTTTCACTTATTCTCCACCCCATACGTATAGCAGATTAAAACTAATTGCAATTCAGGTTGCATACAGTCAGACCCTTGACGGTTGTTGAACTTTGTTATCTGTGAATTTCATAGAACCCAACACTCTACAGTAACTGATCTCACCCAAGATGTTGAACTGTCTTTATATAGACACACATGCACACACGCACACTACCACCACCTTAAAGCCCCAAATCTCATACAAAAATGACATAGAACCCAAAAGTGTCACAGGTCTTTCAATTTTGGTCTCATATCAGCATGAGCAACTAGACACATTTCCAATCTAATAACAAAGAATAAAAATGCAAGAGAGTGACAGAAAACCAAGAAAAATGAGCTGCATTTCTTTCAATTTCTTTCTCCCACAAACAAAAATAATGGAAGTCAACTCAAATCTCAAACTAAACAAACAAAATCCCAAAAGAACAATATCAATTACTACATTCTTTCAATTTTTTTCAAGTATCACCATAATCACCAAGACCCATTTAAGTGTCAAACAAAAAACAAACAAAACAAAATATGTCATAGCATTCCACCAAATATAAAATAAAAATGTAAAAACTAAAACTAAAAAGATCCTCTTCTTCTTTTTTTTAATACCTGTGACAAGATTCAATCCACCACCAGAAGTTCCTTCTTCTCCCACTCAGAAACAGAGATCTGAGCTCAAACAGACCTAGCCCATGTGGAGGCAGTCCTATCCAGACAGCCCCAAGCCAACCCCATTCTCCAAAACCCAAGAAAAAAGGTGGCAGATTGGTGGAACCCTTTCTGGCGAGTCGGACGCCGAGGCGCAGCGATGGGCAGGGAGGAGAATCACGCAAGAGAGAGAGCTGCTGATGGGGAGGGACCACCGGGCGATCGCGAGAGAGAGAGATGAGGTTCAGGGAGGCGAAACCAGGGAGCTTGTGGGAGGGGAGAAGAACCGGAGGAGGAGGAGAAGTAATCTAGATATTCTGTGCTGGGAGGGGAGAAGAACCAGAGGAGAAAACAAGCTAAAATGGGGATTCTGTTCAAAAGGGGATTTCAACGTTATTTTCGTTCCGGCGGGCTTTCTAAAGCTGAAAACCCATTCTTCTCCACCTCAGCGCCACATGGACCTCCAGCTCGGATCGGGCGCAAATTCGGGCAAAAGAGTCGGGCGGCCTAGACTTTTTGAAAAAAAATAGCAGCACGTGCTTCGTCTCGCCCTTTTGCAACGCACGCAAAAAACGAGATATGGGTCGTCTTCTTCGCCTTCTTCAAGCCTGGTTGCAGAGAGGAGAATGCAATGGAAAAACAGGATGAAGAAGGTCTCAGATCCGACGATCGACACTCATATCACAAAATCCGAGCCGTCAAGCGCACAGATCAAGCTCTGATACCAATTGAAAGAACTAGCTGGTCTCAGATGGGTGTCGGAACCGAACTCGCCGAGAACCTTGTGCATTCCGGTGTGGGGTAGACCTGCAAACTAGCTGCGAATGCTCTCAGATCTACTGGATAATCAAGCAAGGGTTCGCATCTCCCTTATATAGAGCAATCCCTAGGAGTCACGACTACAACGGACTCTACCCCTCCTGGAATCCCACATCTCCTGACCAGCGTGAGAATTCTGCCAACTGAGAGTCTGAACTTGACCCAAACTCTACCACCAAGAGTTTGATCCTCATCTGACTCAACCAGATCAAGACTTGTTGGGAGTTCATCCGCGGCACACCGCCGAGCTCGATCTGGCGTGGGCCCAATGGCAGTCGGGCCACACAATTTTCCTAACAATTTCTCCACACCCCCACTCCATTTCTCTTTCAACCCACCACCCACGATACTTCCATCATCCTCAACACCTGCAATGAAGCAATGCCAGAACTCGTGCCTCCAGATCTCTAGCAGCCGCACCCGTCACCTACATTGCCTACATTCCTCAAACCACACTCCAACTCAGCATAAACCCATCCCCCCCCCCTGTTGAAAAGTGCAGTGAAATGGCACTAATTTTGTCGATGTTGAATATTGGTGAGAAAGTGATCCTAAAACCATATATAGAAGTCTGTGCAGACCCCGTTTGATCACCACCCATCGTCGTTGTGTCGCCTTACAACTCGAAGAAAGGTAAAGAAATGCTGCCTGGATCCATTAATGCTTGCAAGAAGAAAGGGAGGAGAACATATAGGGCCTGGGTTCTGTCAATTTGCAGAATTAGAGGATACAATCTTGATCACAGATAGGCAGGCTTGCAGTTGTCTCACTGCCGGAGAAGAAACATCAAAACCCATTGCCGTAGTGACGTGTCTGGAGACGGAAGGGACGATCTCATCTCTATCGTTCTTGAAGAAGCCTGGTCGTTCTCCCCTATAAAGATGGGGGGCGATGAGCCACGCTAGTCTCTGACCAACAAAATCATGATGACGGACCCCGTTTGTAAGGCCCCAACTATGGGGTCCCTTCCTGAGCAATGGGCAACTACCGGGTTTTTTGGTAAAATACTCATATTATAATCTAGTATAATGAAGATTATCTCAAATCCTTGGAAGATTTCAAAAAAGGCCTAAAGTTTCTGTCTTATTTCAAAAAAGGACATAAGTTTTAAAAATTTTCAAATTAGTCCCTGAGTTTTTTAGGAAGGTTTCAATTAAAGATATTTGTCTTTTTAAAGATATTTTTCTTTAACTTTTTTTCCCATTTAAAGAAAAGCCCATATTACCCTTCATTTAAATAAAGTTCTCCTTCCAATATTATTCTCATTTCCTTCACCAGCCTCACAGGTGATCAAGGACAACTAATGTTTCCACAGCGATCGGCTACATGTAGTGGTTGCTAAAACCACGTCATTGCTTTAAATGAATGGAAATTTGGGTATTTTCAAGAAAATGAGGGAAAAAAGTAGTCAGAAAAAAAAAAAACTTTAAATGGCCACATGCTCTTAACTGAAAACTTGCTGGAAAACTTAGGGACAAATTTGAAAAGTTTTAAAACTTATGTCTTTTTTTAAATAAGGTAAAAATTTGATTCTTTTTTTGAAATTCTCTCTTTTTTTCTTTTTTTTTTTCTTTTTTGCTGTTAAGCACCGGTGTCCATAAGGCCACTGGTACTGACTTATCTGGTTTGAGCCGGGTCGGCCCACTAAGGGGTAAAGCTCTCCCAGGGTAGGTTTTCTCCATATACAAAACTCGAACTCGAGACCTTACTTAAGAGGAAGGAGTGCCGAACCACTAAAACCAACCTGCGTTGGTCTCTCTGATTTCATTCGGCCTACTTTCTTCCTATCCCTTTTAGAATTATTCAACTCTTCGTATCAAAAATTCAAAACAATGGTGTAAGTATCAAATAACAAATTTACCAAAAGATAAAAAAAAAAAACGTCTCATAAAGCAGACTGCAGATATATAATTGGCTGACGGTTTGTAATTCTAACAGTTCATATTTTTCAATGGTTTGACTGTCTTAATTAAAGAATAAAATTTCAATAGGAGATGAGTCAGACCAGTTTACATGTTTACCACATCGCTCTACTCGTCTAGAACTTTCTATCATTATGCACTAATAAAAAAATCTGATGATTCAATCGAATTTTATTCTCATTAAAAATTCACGAGACACCTACTCCACCCACTCCCATAATGACAAATTGTTTTTGTTTAGATGCTCCATATAACCATGGGCAAATTCTAGATGTTGCTTTTTTTTGCTGTTGTTGGCAGTAACCCCACTTTTCTCTTTGTTTGATTAGAAACCGGTGTTTCATTTGTAGATTTCATTCTCTTTCTATAAACCCAACGACCGTCGACAGGGCTGCTTGCCAAACTGCCTCAACATAAATATTATTTAGTCTCTTACACATACAAAATCTTTAATATAAACACATACAAGATGGGGAAATGAATAAATTAGTCATCGCACTAGTAGTTTATTTTTTATTTTCTTT
The DNA here is from genome assembly GCA_012931725.1 of Litsea cubeba. Classification (NCBI taxonomy): domain Eukaryota; kingdom Viridiplantae; phylum Streptophyta; class Magnoliopsida; order Laurales; family Lauraceae; genus Litsea; species Litsea cubeba. The sequence continues at coordinate 106,818,094 of CM022944.1, read as the reverse complement.
TGATTCTACTTTTCTAAAAGAAAATATTATTTGATGCTTATTTTTAAAATTCACCCTTGATCTTCATTTTTAAGGTATGAATCCTATGTATTCTAGTTCTATGTGTTTCCTTTACAAAAAAAAAAAAAAAAAACAAAAAAGGTTCTATGTGTTCATTTTCCTTCTTGAGTAATATAATCAAAAGAAGATGATATTTGATGCTCATTTTTTAAAATTCACATTTGATCTTCATTTTTATCCACCCTATGTAGTCAATCTATATGTATTTTAATGAAAACAAATATGGCCTTAGTGTAAGTGAATTCTCAAGTATTCTAATACTAGTAACTTTAAAAGTTAAAATTGAAGAAACAAAGGTAAGTAGCCATATAAATGACGATCACTTTATCTACTCTCTAGTGTAAAATGAATCAAGGGAGGTGAGAAATGGATACACGTCTAATTCAAATCCAATGAAAGTCGAGGTCCCAGCTGCATCTCTACCTCATTCCTTCATCCCTCAAGTCTTTAATAATCCCTTGGAGCCCACTTGATGATGAGTTCCTACGTCTTCAACTCCGAGAAAATAAAATTGAAGGAATTCGAAGATTGGTAATTTTAAAAGTTAAAATTGAAGAAAACTTTCTAATAACAAATAAAGGAACGTGAGAAATGAATACACATCTAATATAAATCCTATGAAAATCAAGGTCTCATCTCATCTCTACCTCGTTTCTTCACCCTCTCACGTCTTTAATAATTTCTTTTGGTTTCGAAGCAAATAAATGGGCCTGAAATATGGCCAAGCCTATCAAATCTATGTGCATGTCCTGGCTTATTAAAAAATTTATATCTAATAAGGGGAGATGCTCCAATAAGAGATATCTCTCACCTTATATGAGAGATATGGATTGGATATAGATGCGAGGGCTCTTACCCAATCTCTCATTTAAGATTAGAGATATTTATCACTGTAGCATCTCCCTCTTATCATATTTAGGCCAACTAACAACCTCCTGTGTACTTTAATTTTAGATGATTCAATTGCCCCCTGATGATGGCCCACAAACATCAAATAAAAGAGATAGAGAGGATGGTCAATGGCCTGCCTTTAGATTGATGGTGGGTCAGGATAAGATGAATTTAAAAGTAAAGTTGTTGGTGTATGTGGGCCTCATGATGTTGATAGCTTTAGCTGTCATAAGCATACTTTTGAAAGTTCAAAGCGCAAGAGAAACACCCTCCGTATGATTATGACCATATCTTTGATCTTTCCCTTTCTTTTCTTCTACTTCTCAGTTTTATTTCTTCTCCTGGGGTCGTTGTTCTTCTTGTCCCTGTCCTTCCACATCACCCCACCACTCTCTTTCCCACAAATTCCTAATAGTCCAAAGGGTACCTTCCAATTCATGGTTATTTCCAACAGTATCCGATCTTCTAAATCTCATCTTCTCTCTTGCTATAATGGTCTTGGTCTCCTTTTTCATAACTCCTCTTACATTTGTTGGTTGTATGGGTCGTATCCTTCACCACCAGCGTTAATGGGTGGGAGGACCCATTTGCTATCTATCTCTTCCTTCAGTGCGTTCACCTTCTTTTTCCTATTTGGGTTTTGGACAGGGAGGAATAAAGAGGAGCAGAAAGTGGGTGTGGGTGTCGGTCTGGAAGGTTTTTTCTGAGATGGGTTTTTGATATATGAGGTGGTTTGTGGAGATGGTGACTGGGTGAGGTCCAGTTTGTTGTGAACTTGAATTGGAGTCTTGATTTGTAGCAGTTTCAGATTGGGGTTCTGTGGTGTTTTCTAAAGTTGGTTTTTGTGATGGGTTTTGGAGATGTTGACGGGGTGAGGTTCTGTCTATTGTATTGGGCTTTGTTGTCTTGATTTGTAGCAAGTGGAGAGAGGGGTTCTGTGGTCTTTTCTGATGTGGGTTTTTCTTTTTTTCATTTCTGAGGTCTTTTGGAGGTGTTGAGGGGGGTGATGTTAGGTTTGTTATGGGTTTTGTGGGTTTAAATTGCGGCATTAATAGAGTGTGGTTCGCTGGTATTGGTTTTTGAGGTGGTCTTTGGAGATGTTGAGGGCGTGAGGTTCTGTCTGTTGTAAATTGGGTGTGTGCTCTTTATTTGTAGCATTTGCAGAGAGAGTTCTCTGGTGTTTCCTGAGGTGGGTTTTGGAGGTGATGGGGGTGAGGTTGGGTTTATTGTGAATTGTATTTTGTGGTTTTTATTTATAGCAGTTGCAAAGAGGAGTGCTCTAGTGTTCTATGAGATGGGTTTCTGTTTTTAGCTGTGTTTGTGGTTCTGGAGTTTGACAAGCTAATGTGTGGATTGAATCAGCTGGTGTTAGAATAGATGAGCATCGAAAGAGGAACTCAACCTCCTTTGGTAAGTTGTTCGAATTGTCGTCTTTCTCTGAGATCTTCCACTGAAAATTTGTTCTATTTATTCATTTTGATGTTGTTAAGATAGAGAACTTCACATTCTCTTCAATCAAGTATAACTGCTGTTTCCCCATTGCTGTGGAAAATGCTTATTCACAGTATGCCTAAAATTGAAAGAATACTATGAATAAGGCCTTACTTACAGAAAAGGCATTTAGAAGAATAGCATACATGTTCTTGAAGAATTGCACTATTCACAATCTTGTACTTGGGGCACCTCTCCTGCTTTTAGAATTGTGATTCCTAGTTGTTCATATTCCACCTCACCTGCCCTGCCCTCGAGCACTCCCATTACATTTATTAAATAAAAAAAATAAAGTCCAAGTCAATGATCTTCATTTCGTGAACATTTGCATTCGGATGCATCCAAAAAACAACAGAGTTTTGAATTTGTAGCAGAATCACGTTGGTTTTTTTCTCTGCTGTGCAGATCACAGTTGGATGTAATTTTTCACTTATTCCCCACCTCATACGTATAGGAGATTGAAAGCAATTGCAATTCAGGTTGCATACAGTTTGACCCTTGACAGTTGTTTAACTTTGCTGTCTGTGAATTTCATAGAACCCCACACTCTACAGTAACTGATCTCACCCAAGATGTTGAACAGTCTTTATATAGGCGCACACACACACTACCACCACCTTAATTTTGGCTGGTGAATTGTCTTCATACCACTTGATCTCTGTGGTTCACATCTCTCAATATCTATGTCTTCTCCTCAGTTATTGTTGACCATATTTTCATTTGGGAGTTTTAGATTCTCTCAGAGGATGCTTTACATATGATAACATGACCTGGTTTAGATTCTATTGATTCTATTATAACTGTGGAAATGAATCTTGTGCCAAAAAAGAGCAGGGGTTGTTGAATTTGTGATCCTAGAATTTTAAATTTTCCTTGCATACCATTTTCAGAATTATACTTGTGGTCAAACATGAGTTAACAGTACACTTACCTTGAGGAGTGGGAGGCTAGGGTAACAGCTTGAAGCAGTAAACCCTTCAATTGTCTAAGGATCCCAGTTTGATAGTAAGAGAAGCTATTAACGATGAGGACAAAAAATGTCAGTAGGGTCCACACAATGATTCAGATGTATTTTCATCAGTTTCAAAGGATTTGAGGAGCAAGTTATCAGATTATGTGATCTTGAGGAGCACTTTTTCTGATTACAAAATTGGTTAAGGAAAAGTGGACTCAGGAACACAGCCCATATGTCTTCTATCCCGGGACCTGTTCCCTAGAGAGATAACACATTAACAATCACCCTAGCTGCTTGTTTGGCTCCATTTTTTTATCGCACAAAGTGGAATTGAGCAGCTTTTTTTTCGAACAGCATGTTCATGCAATCATGCTGTAGAGTAACTAATCTCTCGTTCCCTTAGGAAAATTATTTCTGTCTTTTATAATATGATTTTCAAGATGCTCTTGTTTAAAATAAAAAATTTCAGGTTGACACAACATGTCTCTGTAGAGTGGATGCGGGCCTGAAAACCGTTGCTGGGGCAAGGAAATTTGTCCCAGGATCAAAGATCTGCACTCAGCCTGACATTAAGCCTTCTGTCCATCCAACCAAGCACAGGACAGGACGATGCAGCAGGAGCAGGAGCCGGGGTCAATCTCCTCTGTTACCCGGCCTTCCTGATGACCTTGCCATTGCTTGCTTGATCCGGGTCCCACGTGTCGAACACAGGAAGCTGCGGCTAGTTTGCAGGAGATGGTACCGGCTCCTGGCAGGGAACTTCTTCTACTCTCTCCGAAAGAGCCTTGGAATCACAGAGGAGTGGATCTATGTCTTCAAAAGAGACCGAGAAGGCCGGATTTCATGGCATGCCTTTGATCCCATACACCAGCTTTGGCGACCTCTCCCACCCATCCCAGTAGAATATTCCACAGCTGTTGGTTTCGGGTGTGCAGTTCTCAGTGGTTGCCACCTTTACTTATTTGGTGGCAGAGATCCACTGAAAGGATCAATGAGAAGGGCCATCTTTTACAGTGCCAGGACAAACAAATGGCATCGAGCTCCAGATATGCTTCGGCGGCGGCATTTCTTTGGCTCCTGTGTCATCAATAACTGCCTATATGTTGCTGGTGGTGAAAGTCAGGGGGTCCAGAGATCATTGAGATCAGCAGAGGTCTATGACCCAAATAAGAACAGGTGGTCTCTCATAGCAGATATGAACACTGCAATGGTGCCACTTATTGTAGTTGTCCATGAGGGGAAATGGTTCCTTAAAGGGCTTGGCTCACATCGACAAGTCGTGAGTGAGGTTTACATCCCCGAGTCTAATATCTGGTACCAGGTGTATGATGGGATGATCGCAGGCTGGCGGAGTCCCAGCATCTCTTTGAATGGTCAGCTCTGTGCATTGGATTGCAAAGATGGATGCAAGTTGAGAGTTTACGACAGCGCCAGAGATTCTTGGAGCAAGCACATTGATAGCAAATTGCACTTGGGGAACTCCCAGGCAATGGAAGCAGCAGCCCTTGTCCCTCTCAATGGCAAGTTATGTATTGTACGCAATAACATGAGCATTTCGCTGGTGGATGTTTCTAGATATGATGGTTCAAAGAGTGCAGATGAGCTTTGGGAGACCGTTGGCGGAAAAGGGCAGGGCAAGTCCTTTGTTACTAATCTCTTGTCAAGTCTATCTGGTCGGAACCGTCTGAAAAGTCACATTGTCCACTGTCAGGTTCTTCAGGCATAGGCCCAGAGCGAAGTGGTTATGGCTAGCATTTGAGAAGCTGGCTTCTCCTGCTATCAATTTGATCAATTTGACTCTGACCCAATGGCAACAGATTATTCAAATCTACCTTCATAGAGTAAGAGGTGAACTTTTTCAATCACTCTTCTGCTTTATTTCAAATTTCATGTTAAGTTTCCTAAGTTTCTTATTTGATTTTAGACCTATTTCAGGGTCCTGATGGATCAGGACATGTTTCCTATTGCATGCATTTATGAATCAGTGGGACCTGTTGTTTGATGATCCAGAGAACTGATGATGGGCCTCGATGTGGATGGGGTTTCTTTAAGTCTTTACAGATATTCTATAAATTCAGCATTTGGGCCCTTTTCCAGGCTAATGGTGTATAGTTCCCCTAACCATCTATGCTTATACCATAAATTGAGCTACTAGGATGCTCAAATAATGAATATTTTCGAGGCACTCCCATGCATTGAGAGCCCTATCATATGAATGATGATGATCATCCAGCAAGGCGTCCCACATGTACAGGATGGGCAGATTAACGCACGTCCTGATACATCAGGGCCCTACAATTCTGTGTTTGTTGCCTCTGTTACCAAACACTTGTACAAGTATGAAGAATATTGTTGATCCTGTTCTACAGGCAGGGAATTGCATTTTAAGACATTATAATGAAGCTTTTGTTGTACAAAGTATTGCACAGGATTGGTTAATTAGTAATTTGTTAAACTAATAGCACATGGAGATGTTCGGTTAGTGGATAGCGGCCTGTGACACACATTACATCCATGCCGTTCATCATGCTGGTCAACACAAGTTGAACCATCATCATTGAAACTGTATCCTATCTATCTGGGCCCCCAAATCTTACCATCTTAGCCAGAGGCCATACATCATTCTTTTCTGGTTCACTCATCAGATGACCCATATGTGTGTTGAATCTGAAACAGTGCTCTTTCCCCATTCTATTTTTTCCTCTTTTTTTGTCACCATCCATCTTCTTTTACTCCTTCAGTATCAAATCACCAGATTCTTGAACACAGGCCTATGGACTTTTGTTTTATTTCTTTTCTTGGGCAGTGAAACCATAAGAATTCCATTACATCTAGTAAAGGAATAGCAGTAAATGCAAAAGGGTGCATCTTGTCATCCAGCAGGGAAGTGCTTGATAGGAATAGCAGTAAATGCAAAAGGAAGCATCTTGTCATCCAGCAGGGAAGTGCTTGAATCATGGTTTTAATTATCCATAGATACACCTACTGACTGATATTAATTGGGTTTTTAAGAAACTAATATGGGAAACCAAAATGAATCCCATTTCACATGGGTATCATTGATAAGGCCGTCACGTATCGATGTACAGTTTATTGTTTTTATTTTTCTGCCACACCGAATTGTCACACTGACCCTATCACTACCAAGGTTGATTTGTAATAGCTTTTTATCCAGACCAGGGATGTAAAATGGGCCGTTCAATGGCTGGCCAACTGTGCCTGGGTGGTGCAGATGGGCCCATGCCCAGGCTGGCACGGCCTCGGCCCACAGGCATGGTGCTGGGTCGTGCCGGCCCTTGTCCCATGCTGGCCGGCCCACTTTTTCAATTGTTTTTTAAAAATCAAAATAAAGTTTAAAAAATACAAAAAAAAAAAAAAAACATTAAACTTGAAATAAATACCAATTGAAGCTTGTATGAGGGCTATAAATATCACTCTGTAACACTTGTATGAGGGCTATAAATAGCATACTTGAAGCTTGTATGAGGGCTTTGCTTGAGGGGCATAAATACCACGCATTGAGATTTGAGTTGTTAAATTTTTACACCTTTATACGATAAGCTCTTGAGTAATATCAACTGCATTGGATATTACTAATCATTTGTTCTAAAGACTTGAATGAATGGTTGGTGGAGGGGGAATTTTGTTCCAGTTGTCCATTCCAAGCCTGCAATAGGATGGGAATGGGAATTAATGTATGATGAAATCGATTTTTGGCACACTTTTTTAAGTCTAGCTGAATTTGGACATATTGAAAATCCATAGCTAGTCTCTTTCCAGACATCCGATAAAATTGGAATGATATAGTAAATCCATAGTTCCTTTTGAATCTCCTTAAGCAAATCAGTCCCACTCCCACTACCATGCCGAGCACTCACTGTGGAAAAGATGAAGAATTTCAAGAGGCAAATATTTGGATAAATTCATCATAAGTTTTACTGACGCAAGCATCCAATTTCCTCATCTCTCTCCTTACCTTTCTCAACAATCTATCTTAATTTTAAGATCTTGACACCCTCGTAATATTACATAGTCCTTTCCAAACAAACGATGGCTTGATTGAAAATTTATTATCATGGTTCTGTAGAGTTAATAATTGTCTTTTTGCAGAGTCAATCACTATCACATCCCACTCTATTTTAATATGTCCGAGCCATTGGTGAAAATGACGAGATCATGAGACTTGATAAATACATGATGAGGAAGGATGCTTGATTTTATTAAAAAAATGACGATGAGATCCAAGAACATGACCGACCTCATAGTAATTTTGAGAGGGAATATATTTGGATAAATTCCACTGTAATTTTTTTTTACACAAGCTTCTCTATAAATAGAAAGATGATGATAACAATTTGAACTCTAACTTCCTCATTTCTCTCCTCACTTCTCTCAACCATTCCTCTAATCTCTCAACCTCTCAACTACTCTTATCTATCTTAATCCTAATAATATCTTAACAAAAGAAAAAGGCCAATATAGTTTTTAACATTATAATCATAAAGCCTAGGAGTTATATCCAAGTTGCTCGACATGTTTCCCTTGAAGTGCAATGTAGTCTCTTCTTTTGAAGGACTTATGTTTCTTTTACTTTTCTCCTGTTTTTCCTTGGTGCATGTTACTATTAAAACAAAAGGGAAACAGAAAGGAAGTCTAAGCTTCACTACACATGAAGAGGTATCAAGTCCGTTATTTTCAATGTGTGTTCCATATAAATGATTTTATATAATAGAAATATTAATTTTCATATATTATATATTCAGGTTACATAAGATTTAACTTATGCATCGCACAAGACCTTCATGCTAGTTAAAACAAAAGGAAAACAGAAAGGAAGTCTAAGCTTCACTACACATGAAGAGGTATCAAGTCCGTTATTTTCAATGTGTTGATTGATTTTTAAACTAACAGACCCAAAATTTATTGTCATGAGGAATGGATAATGGGGCAGGGCTGCATTGTAGTATGGTGCAGCGCCTCATCTTCAATATATGGTGGGGCCCACCTTTTCAAAATCTTATCCCGTCATCAGTCCTAAGACCCTTAATAATGATGATCAGCTTATAAAGTATTATTCAGATATGTGAGATGGCCACCCTTTTTTTTTTTGAACAGTGACGCAAAAATATATTAAGAGTGAAGAAAACTTACACCAAAAAAAAGGAAAAACCATGCTTAAGTATAAGAGACATATACCCAAATATCATAAACAACTACATAAGAGAAGCCTCCAATGTCAAAATCCTAACAACCCATCAAAATCCTAACAATCCCTTACTGGCTAAAGCATCTGCCATAAAATTAGCTGAATGACTCACAAAGGAAAAGGTCACCGAAATGGAGGAAAAAAGAGATTTTATCTCATTCAACATAAACTGAAATCTCCATGGACCCTTTTACGAATTAACCCATGAAATGGCATTGAGGGAATCACTTTCCAGTTTCCACAATTAAATCTTCTAAGAATCTTCTAGAATATGAGCGAAGAGCTTCTAAAATAGTTAGAATCTCAACTTTGTTGGAACCCTTCTCTCTAACATGTTTGGAGAACATGAATAAGACCTACCCCTTACAATTACGAAGAGCTCCTCCAATGCCAACTGGACCTGGTTTACCTCTCACTGCACATCAACATTGAACTTTAAGGGCCTGTTTCTTTATCGGAATTTATGACTAGAATTTAGGAGGTTGAGGTTTTTTGGACATGATATGACATGATGTGACATCTTGTCCCTTGGCATTTGAAGTGATGTGTTTCTTTCATTTGAGTTTCAAATTCCAACAACCCAAAAAACCTTTTGGAATTCTTGGAATTGCACTCTCTATACCATTTGTTGGAATTTCAAATCCTTCATATAAAAATAGAGGAATTTGGAATTCCACATAAGGAGACAACTTTTGGAGAATTTGTTCATTGGTATAAACCCAATGATTATACAGATCTTCGGGGGATAGTTTTTCGGTCCTACCAGACTTGAATTCTTGGCATTCTAATAAAGAAACAGGCCCTAAGGGCTCGTTTTTTTACTAGAATTCATGTCTGGTGGCTGTCTGGAAATTTCAAATCCTGATATTTGAAATGCTACCAAAATTTGGAATTCTAAATTTGTTGTTTCATTTATGGCCTGAATTCCTACCTGAGCTCCCGGAATGCCGTCGTCCCTCTCCCGGAATTTATGTGCCAATTGAGATTTCCAAATCCTACTTGCTAAAGTGGTTTTTCAAATGCTGGGTTTTTTTTAAATTTGAAATTCTTGGAATTTCAAATGCCCAGGAATTCTGCGGGAATTCTGGTAATGAAACACAGAATTCCTGACAGACAGCCTGAATTCCTGTCAGGAATTCTAGTAAGTGAACAGGCCCTAAGGAACCAATGGGAGGGGCCTCCAAGAAACTATGACATTTCCCTTAGATGGACCAGACATCATGCAAGCTTAATATATGTAAGATGGCCACCATTAGATTAGACTCTATCTAAAACATGTGATGAACTTGCTTATTTTTCTCTTTTTTGGATAGAAATGGAGGGAGTCACTCGTGTGATCAATCTAATGGTTGGGCCACTAAACGTTTCTTTACAAACTTAGATACAAGGAATATTATGAGTCATAGGGCTGATGATTGTCTCGGATTTTAAAAAGTTGAGCCCACCATGCATTGAAGATAGGGCACTGCACCATACTACAATGCAGCGGTGCTACATTGCAGCCCTGCCCTAGATAATGTATCCGCCTCGATGCAAACTAACACACAAATTATATTGGGTGAGTTCATGGGAGGAGGACACGTGGCGAAACCTCAAGCTTTTTGCCATACCACATTCCGAAATTGCCCTTCTCTTCTGTTATTTCCTTTTAAATCCCTATCCCTATCCATATCCACCCACTAAAATCTCTCATTCTTTATCTAAAATCTCTCCATCTCTCCTTATACACACACGTCCGTTCTCCTCCCCAGCGTGCAACACCCATCTCTCCAATTAATTAATTTTCCTTCAGTTCGTGAGGATTGAACCCACTTTGTGATGATGGGCCCTACCATCTTGTGAACCCACCCCTCTTCCATGAAATTGAATGGCATTGTTGAATTGATTATTTACTAAAACTGAATTTAATTTACATATACTGAATCCTATGCCATATTATATGTGACTTCCATCTAGCCGATAGTAAAAGATTGTTAATATGATTGATCCATGATAGAAACCAATCAACCCATTATTGGGTCCTTATTTCTATTAAATCATCAATATAATATATCTCATGAATTATCTTTAGTGGTTTGGATTTAATAGATACATGCTTTTAGTGATCAATATACTTTCTTCAATTGGAATGAGATAGAAGTATACAGTTTTTTATTTGATTTATTTGGGTTTAAAAAACTGAATTTAATTTACATATACTGAATCCTATGCCATATTATATGTGACTTCCATCTAGCTGATAGTAAAAGATTGTTAATATGATTGATCCATGATAGAACCCAATCAACCCATTATTGGGTCCTTATTTCTATTAAATCATCAATATCATTTATCTCATGAATTATCTTTAGTGGTTTGGATTTAATAGATACATACTTTTAGTGATCGATATACTTTCTTCAATTGGAATGAGATAGAAGTATACAGTTTTTTATTTGATTTATTTGGGTTTAATAGACGGTTATAACACTATCATCGATAAAAAAATCATATAAAATAGGAGGGGATTCGAGTTCCACCAAAATCCAAGACCTTTATAGCCTAGGGAATTAGGATTGTATTTTACCAATTTTCATTGCAAAATAGCATGTAGCCTTCATATGATTGGGTCATGAGTCCAAGTAGAAATTCGAGCTTTCTTTTCAAACAAAATGCCCACTCCTTGTGGGTTTATTTTTAATTTTTTTTTTTAAAAAAAGAAGAAGAACAGGAAACCCACTTCATGTGCGATTTTTATAATAATGTCATATAAATGTTTTAGTGGCTGAGTTAATGGCCCACATGTAATTCCTTGAATCATTAAGGATGACTTAATCTCATTGATTTTTTTATTTTTTTAGTTTTTACACTCCCACTTGGTAGACATGATAGTTTCTTTAATGATACTTCTTTGGCTCTATCAATTGAATTATTTATTGTTATTAATTAAGTCCCAAGCTTAGCATGGGCAAAAGTGGGTCATATCTTCTTCTTCTTCTTCTTCTTCTTCTTCTTCTTTTTGTTTTTTTTTTTTTTTTGCACGCGGAATTATATTTGTCCAACTATATGGGTTCTTTGATTGGGTCATTTATACTATTGATTACTACATGCCAACGATGGACAAGTTAGTACCCAATTGTATTGTTTGCTTTGTATTTAGCAGTAGATATTTTGCATCCCTTGCCATTAAGCTTCATCAACATAAACAGTTTCTTTCTTATAATTATGCACTTTGTTGTTGTCGATGGTGTTGATTTCAGTGTTTTTTTTTATATATATTTCAGGGTTATAGAGATGCAATTTGAAAGCAACAAAGGCAGTAAAATGGTACTTTTGTTGTTTTTATTACTTTTCTTTAATATTTTTTTGTTCTTTGTATGTATGTTTTAGGAAATTGTAATTCACTCTCATTCTACAATGATTTGTTGAAAATTAAATATACTAGCGTAGTTGCTGGAGCTCCAATGACTGTCACTGCAATTGGTTAGGGAGACACGGTGGTTATATCATCACTCTGATAGAGAAGGAGAGGAATGCATAGAGGCATATACATTGTAAGGACATCGCCATTGATATCATAAAGAACACGGTCAGTTTGATCTTGAATATGATTCGATGTTTAGATATTGATGATTGATTTATATTTATATATAAGATTTTTTTAATAAATTTACCTCTTTAAAATAGGCATGCCTCCCAATTGCATTTGACAATCAATTTGTTCCTATTTATGTTTAAATTTATTTTCACCTAACCTCTATCTCCGTCCAATATCCATGCCCCATGAATGGGAAGGGATAAAGGTATATGGGGTTCTCCAAAAGATGATGACTAATTTTAAAATTTATATATAATTATTTTAAATGGAGTTTGTTTATGTACTCAGTGTTTACTTTTAACTTAAATTAGGTTTTCCCACTATGAATTAAAAGCTCGCGTTGGACAGTGGGCCCTGAAGCACTAGTCAATAGATAATGTATTCCCGTCAATGTAAATTGCAAAGTTAAGCGGCACCCAAAAAAGAAAAAACACAGGCCATCCCAAATATTGACAAGGTTCAATATTATTTAAGTTGACTTGAGTTCAAGATAGAAGATATGTGCAACAAGAGCTTCTTTCAAACAATTTACATAGGGGATTTAACGGCTCCTATACAGCCTATTGTTGCAATTAGCCCCAATAAAAAAACATCACACAGATTGGGCCCTGAATCCACGTTTTTCTCTTTTTTTTTTGTCTTTTAGCGCTATAGTCGATATCGACTATCCCTGCTACTAAAGACCGAAAACCCTCTCTCAAGAGGAATAGTCTTCGGGTTCCTCTCTCAAGAACTTGGTGGCGCATTCGACAACGACGGAGGGGTAGGCCCTTCTCATGGAATCGTGGGTTTCGGTCCCGGACATGCAGTGGATCTCTTCCATGATTTCTAGGGTTTTGAGGATGGATTCGGAGATGGAGGTCTTGGAGAGGAGGAAGGAGATTCTTCGGAGGAGGATTGTTTTCTTGAGGAGGAGATCGGAGTTTGATTGAGGGACGAGTGAGATGAAAGTGCATGGAAAACAGTCGTCGATTGATTGGTGGAGAAGGAATTCGAGGATCCATGAGGAGATGTTGATGTCCATTTGGATTAAGAAGAAGGGGTTTGCAGCAGAGCTAACTTGATTCCGCCGCCGTCGTCTCTTCTGTAATTGATGATAAGGCATTGGTGGAGGCGATGGGGGTTGTTGGATTGAGAACCCAAGAAGGGGTGGGTATGGGAGAATGGGTTGAAAAGGGAAATGGGGTTTTGGGGAAGAAGAGATTGGAATTGGAGAAATGGGTTTTGGGTGTGGAAGAAAGAGGAAGGTGGGCAAGGGTTTTGCATTTGAAGGTGAGGGTCTCCACCGTGGCAGCCATCTGCATCTTCATCTCCCTCACGCTCATCACCATCTCATGGGGATGATGCAGATGCAGTGGGTGTATGCTGGGAGGAAGGAAGGAGGAGAAAAGATAAGGTAAAGAAAAAACATGGAGAAGGCGAAGGTGATGGTGCAATGCGAGGAAGAGGTGGAATATACCATTGTCTAGTCTGGGTGTTTTGAGAATGACTCATATCCTTCAGATCTCTTATTGTTTGTCAAAATTCGATCTTTTTCTTTGATAGCTTTCTTGGTTTTTTTCTTCTTCTCTTGTCTGTATGAATTCAATCAAGTACATATGCAGTTATTACAGCTTGTTTGAAAGAAGATATTGGTTTCATTGATACTATCTTGTGTGGGTGAATTCATATATTTGTATGTTCAAATTCTCTGTTTACTTGTTTGGATTGGATATTCTTCTTTCACAGGAAAACATGGGTTTCATTACTATTATCTTGTTTGGGTGAATTCAATTATATGTATGTGCAAAATTGTTGTTTACTTGTTTGGATTGGATCTTCTTCTTTCACAGTAAAACTTGGGTTTCATTGATTTTCTTTTTGTAGGGGTTGAATTCAGTAAGTACATGTGCAATTATTTCTATTTAGTTGTTTGAATTCGATCTCATAAGAAAAGATAGGTTCTTTTGGATTTTCTTGTTTTGGTAAATTCTATCAAATTCATATGCAATTGTTCTAGTTACTTGTTTGATTTTGGTCTTCTTCTTTTAGATGAAAATATAGGTCTCATTGGTTTTTCTTGGGGTAAATCTATTTAATTAGATATGCAATTTTTCTGTTTACTTATTTGAGTTTGGTCTTTTTCTTTCATGGATTTCTATGGTTCTTTCTTGTTAGGGTGAATTCTATCAAATAAAATATATTTAACTAAAATAAAATAGGAAATCATTTCATTAAGAAGTCAAAATAGTGAAAATAATGTTCTTTCATATTTAAAGAGCCATAAGTAACCTGAAAATGGTGTGGGTTTTTACTTTCAAAAGGATTGTTGACTCTTTTTTTTGTTTTTTGTGATTTGCAGATTTTTGAGAGAACCAAGCAAAGATTCAAGCTTGGGTTATATTCAAGGCTAATGGGTTTTATCCTATGTAAGTATGTAAAAAAGGAAAGAGATGGAGAAGGAAGAAAGAAAGAAAGGACATGTGCATTGGCGTGGAGTGCAGTGGCTGGCAGAGTGTAGTGCAGGGAGAAAGGAGAAGAAGAGGGGGAGAGGGGGAAGGAAGAAAGAAAGAAAGGAAAAGGAGGAGAGCCATCAAGACAATTGTAATTGAATGCTAATAGGTTGAATCTTCCTGAGTTGTTGAACCTACCGGTTTGATGTAATTTTCTTAGCTGGTGAGTAGAAGTTTTTGGAAGATTTTTTGGGCAGTAGACGGAGAGGCCAAACATAGATATTTACTTTCTTTACTTCGTAATTGAAATTGTAAAACTTGTGGGCAGTGGTTGTGGAACTTCTATGTTTTGGGCACTTGGATTTATGTTGTGGAACTTCATGAACCATTATTTGAAATTGAATGGTTTGTTAATGTATGGTTGTTAATTGAATGTGTGAATGGAATGTACCAATATATTCAGAACAATGTTTAGTACAATGGAATGTGTTTGAAATATGTTTGAATGTGTTTGAGAACAATATAATCCAATTGCAATAATATGTTGTTTAGGAGGGTTTATGCCGTTAAATCCCCTATTTTTAATATAGGGTGGGTGGGTTTATTTTGCACTTGGCATATCATCTCTATTTTCCATTTTGTATAGGTCCCATGACTCCCATCCCATGCTGTATATTTGTATTTACTGTTGATAGTAGATGGAGGGAGAGAATCATGGGATGATGATGGGGGAGTTAGAAAGGGATTTTAGATTGGTCAGTTAGTTAAAATTGGCTATGTGTGATATTGGTAATGCTTGAATTTCAAACCAATTGAGGAGATGTATGTGTTCTAATGGATTGGGAAGATAAAAGGGTTGATCATGTTCTAATGGATTGGTTATAAAAAGGTTGAGCCTCTCGCACATGTAGGGCCTACTGTTGGCTCATCTAAGTTGACCACGAAATAGGAACCCGCTATAGTCACAGGTCCCGTCTGTACAATGTAATCTCCACATAGAAGAGATTTTTCTCTAGAGCTACGCTTAGTAAGTTATAGTATTATAACATAGTCGATATCGAATATGACTATATTTTTTATGTTTCAGCTAAATAGTCGATATCGACAATGAAAATAGTCAATATCGACTATGACTGTGTTTTTTATGTTTCAGCTAAATAGTCGATATTGACCATGACAATAGTCGATATCGACTATGACTGTGTTTTTTAGGTTTCAGCTAAATAGTCGATATCGACTATGACTGTGTTTTTTAGGCTTCAGTTAAATAGTCGATATCGACTATTGGTCATGTTAAACAAACTAGACAATGGTACATTCCATTGTATAAAAACATTGTTCTATATATGAGTAGGCTAGTTTTATGGCCTATTTTTATTTCAATTGTAAACAAAGAATCCAAAAGAATTATCTCTAGCATGTCCAAAAGAATCCATTCAACCCCATTATGGACTCTAAGGTTTTAAGAGCATTCCATTGTACTAAACATTATTCTAAATATATTGGAACATTCCATTCACACAATCAATCCACAACCATTTTGACAAACCATTCAATTTCAAATAATGGTACACGAAGTTCCACAATATAAATCCAACTGCCCAAAACCATAGAAGTTCCACAACCACTGCCCACAAGTTCCACAATTTCAATTACGAAATAAAGAAAGTAGGTATCTATGTTTGGCCTCTCCGTCTAACCAGCTAAGAAAATTACATCAAATTAGCATTCACTTGCCAACTTCTCTTGAATAATTCAATGACAATTCTGCTACAGAATAATTCAATTATCATTTCTCATACATTTCTTCTCACAACAAAGAAACTACTTACAACAAGAGATGTGCACATTTACAACACTGTTTACACAAAGCACAGACAACAAATGATACCTCATTCATTTACAGTGAATCAAAACAAATAGAGAAACAAAAGAAAATTCTGGTTTCAAGTAATACAATGCAATCAACTACACTTCGCTGTACCCAAATGATCTCTGCCACACCTCAATAGATGTGAAGTGATACAATACAATCAACTAAGAATCCTCCCCGGCCTAATTCAAATTCCAACAGAACTCTGCCACACCTCAACAGACTGCTGATCCTTCATGGCCAAGACCATCTTATTTCCACCAAAGGCCATCTGGGTTACCCTACAACCTCCAATATCCTTCAACATTCCCATCAGATTCCTTCTAAAAACCCTCTCTCCTAACCCATCTTCACCATTTCTATAGGAACCCATTTCCACCTCAGACCACAGTTCTAAATCCCTACCTTTGCTGCAAAAAACCCGCCTCCCATGGCTCTGAATCTTGGAATTAAAACCCTCCTTCTTCCCATTGCTACCCTTTCTACCATCCCCTAAACAAACCCATGGGTTCACTCTATCAAGCTTCCTCAAATCAGCCATGAACACCTCACCTGGGTTCACCCCAACCTTGAACATTGCAAGAGGCTACTGGATACAGTAACATCAGAGAAGCAATAGAGGACTGGTTCGGCCACCGTGAATGGAGAAAAAGACCATTCCTCGGTCTTGGATTGCGGCGCAGAAGACAAACCATAGAAATCTGATTTGATCGAAGAAGAGGAGAAACTCAGAGGATCTGGGCTTGCAAATCTGATATGGTCTTCGCCTGTTCCTTTCTTTCTTTCTTCCTTCCCCTCTCTCCCTCTTCTTCTCCTTTCTCCCTGCACTGCCCTTTGCCACCCACTGCACTCCACGCCAATGCATAGTCCTTTCTTTCTTTCTTCTTTCTCCCTCTCTTTCCTTTCTTTCCTATTTCTTTCCTCATCTTCTTTTCTCTTTTCCTCCTCCTTCACTGCTGCACTCCGCCCTCACAGCCCCTGCGCACACCTCCATCTCCGTGCATCTCATCTTCACACACCCACCAGCTTTCTCTTTTCATTCTTCCTCCTTCTCAAAGATTGTGATTTGAGATTGTGATTTGAGATCAGTTGCAGAGAGCAAGAGAGAGAGGAAGAGATGAAAGGGGAAAAGGGGAAAAAGGGGAAGAAGACGAACAGGAAAGAAATGGGTTTCGGTTTTTATTATACATAGGGATAGTCGATATCGACTATAGCGCTAAAAGATAAAAAAAAAAAAAGAAAAACGTGGATTCAGGGCCCAATCTGTTTGATGTTTTTTACTGGGGCCAATTGCAATAATATTCTGTTTAGGAGGGTTTTTCCCGTTAAATCCCCATTTACATATCATTGGAGGTTTTTTTTTTTTTAAAGAATAGCTAAAAACCATGCTTATTCCAATCAGGATTAGACTAAGCCAGTTTTTTAAGATTTCTCTTTTGCTTATCCTTTTTTGGAATTTCCTGAAAATGCACCTTGCTTCTCGAATATATATAGGTAAATATGTTTAAACAGTCATTTCCCCATCAGGTACTGCCCTATTGCGTGCAGTGGCACAAGCATGATTTTCCTTTTTTATTTATTTGGTGTCTATATGAACCTTTAAGCATTTTATATTTATTGATTTGCCCCCCCCCCCCCCCCCACCCCCCAACATCTTAAGGACATCCTAACACTAACGTCTATGGTGATTCTTATCCAAGATAACTAAAAATTTAAGATTTTTAATAATAATCTCAATTATTTTAGTGGTATATAAAACTTCAAAAACTAACACAGATTGAGAAAAAGTTATGGCCTTCCGAAGTTTTCTTTGTATTAATATACCTAGATGCTGTCCGGCTAGGTGCTCGGGAGCATAGAGTGAACATGAAAACTTCCCTGAAGACAGCTCATGCCCTTTATGCAACAACACTAGAATCTAAACAATGGAAAGCTACCACAGTGGCGCCATTAGTAAGACCACCAAGCCCTACTGACCTTCACATTGCCTGTAACAAGGGAGAAAGCTAAAACAATGCCAAAATGATGTGAAATGCATACATAAATGTCAGAATATTTCAAAAAATGGTAAGTGTGAGCCATAGGTATAAGTAATAAAGCCATAGAGGAACCGCCCCTTAAAAAAAATTAATTTGCATAAGAAACAACTAAAAGATCTTCAAGACAAGGAAAATATAGCTCTACAGTGCTATCCTTACAGTGAATAATCAATGAATGAAACTTCCATTTTCTCCCTAATTTTAATGGAATCATTTAGGGATTATGCCCAACAATTCTAATTCATCCTCCAATCTTACGGATTCCTGTCACCATCCCACGTCCTCTTAAGGAGCTTAGAAGTCAGAAAGCAAGAGAAACATTTGGATAAGCTTTGATGGACTTGAAGATGTCAATCATGATAATGGGTGAGATCGTTTCAATTCAATTATCTCATTTAGGGGATGTTTATTTGCATTAAAAATATAAGATTCATAACATTAGTAGTTAAAATTAAAGATCAAAGGTGGCTTTTCAAAAATAAGTATAAAATAACTTCTCCTTTAAATTAGGGAGAAATAGAATCAAAAGAAGATGAGAAATGGACTACTAGGTGATGGTTGCTTACTCAACATGGACAACACCTTCCTAAGGTGTCCCAAATACCCTTTTGATGAATTGCTATACACAATAATATCATCTAAATAAACAACGACAAAACGATCAATATAATTCCAAAAAAAAAAAAAAATTATTCATTAAAGTACAAAATGTTGTTGGGCATTAGTTAAGCAAAAAAGCATTATATAGAATTCATAAAAACCATAACGAGTTACACAAGCAGTCTTCGGTTCATCTCTTTATGCAATGCACACCTGCCAGTAGTCTAGTTTATTGAAGATCTTTGCCTTGGACAAACGATTAAACTAATCTACAACCAACGGAGTCAGGTATTTGTTCTTGACCGTTATCTTATTAAAGGCCCAATAATCAACACACGTCCGGAGAGCTCCATCTTTTTTCTTCTTGAACAAATAGAACTGGGTCATCGTAAGAGGCTTTGGATGGCTGAATGAAACCGGCCTTCAGAAGTTCGTCAAACTGTCTTCTAAGTTCAGTCAACTCAGAGGGTGACATCCTATAAGGAGCCTGTGTTGGGGTCGAGTTTCAAGCATCAACTCAATCTGGTGATCCACAACACATCGTGGGGCAACTCTTGTGGCAATTCTAGGGGCATCACATCTGCAAACTAACCCAATATGGGCTACAATTATGTCGAAGAGTCACTTGAACCAGGCTCTCCTTCCACTAATGTTGCCAATAGAGTTAGATGGCCTTTTCGCAAGTCGTCCTTTATCTACAAAGCATGTATTATTTGAACCGACTCAAATTCTTTAATCTTCAAGATGAAGCAGGGGTAGTGTTCATCACCAATGGAAATCCTCCCAAGTGTGGCACGATAACCACATTTTCCTTTATGAGGAAGTTGATTTCAAGAATCAGTTCAAAGTCATCTAGAGGAACCGGCATGAAATTACAGAGACCAAACCACTCACCCAACCTAAGGGTCACATTATTCGCCATACTAGTGATAGGCTTCATCTTTGAATTCACTGCCTTCATCTGACTTTGGCCTTTGGTCAAGGACAAGCCTAGCCGATGCACCACTCGTTCTATAACAAAAGTTATGAGTGGCCCCTGTGAAGGTTTAGGGTACGAGATCTCTAGATTGGTCCACTTAATAAACCGGCCTAATAGTATGCAAAAATAATAATCTACGCAGCGGAAATAAAATCACAAGCACACACTACAAGGACATAAGATTTAATGTGGAAAACCCAACTGGGTGAAAAACCACAGATCCGAACTGGATGAACAATCAAATACTATGAATCTCGCAATTACAAGAAACTCATATTTCTTCCCCAGATATCCCTTATCTAAAGACTGAAGTTACCTTGTGTCGCTTCACGCTTCAATGACTTCACACCGTTGATTGCTACAGACTCAATCCAACGCTTGACTCCTCAAATTTTCTACGTAAGAAGATGATCTTCTACAATGGATGCAGAAGAAATTGGCTCTCTAGAGTACTTGGCAGATTAACTATTCAGTAAATCTCTAAAGAATATTTCTCTCAATTAGATTACTAATTCAGAACTTGAGAGATGATCTGTATCCCTTTGGGTTGTGAGAAACACCCAATTTATAGCCCCAAATCCGTGCTTAAGACTCCTAATAATAATCCTATTAGGAAAGAAGTTTTTCCCAAACACATAAAACATAGTCCGGATCTAACCTACCTTACAGCATCATTCTCGCTATAGCGAGAATGAGTCTCACTATAGCGAGATACCATTTTGTCTCCACCTTTGTGTCCTGATAGCTATGACAATATGAGATTTCTAACAATCTCCCTCTTTTGGCAATTCTTGGATAAATTTTCCTAGAACAATACACTAGGATCTAACCAAAAGGAAAAATCCAAAATACACTGAATTTTAAAATAAAAAAATTAGCACTGTAGATCTTGAATTGCCTTAGCTTGTAGAACTCCCCCTGATTTCATTCTTCTCCTCATGTATTTATCCATAATTGACAAACAAATATCATCATGCAGCTTATGTCAATCTGGATGTAGTAGCCCCCCCCCCCCCTCAATTTTAACCCTCCCTCACTATGATCTTCATATCAGCATTGAGGTGGGAGTTTGACCTCTTTGATCAGGGTTTTTTATAATTAGCACCCACACTTGTGTAGTTTGATCTTTCAGCACAGTGTGAGCAAACTCCTTAGGCAAATCAGATTTTCTTACCCAAATTGGAGTCGTCTGGGGTGGAGAAAAATTATTCCGCCAATGCTTGATCGTAGGTAGACTTTGCAGCTTCTTGCAATGTAGACGAATGTATCCTTTCTTTCCACAATGGTGACAAGTGGATGTACGTGCATCGCGTGACACATTCTTTTTCTTGAAACTACTCGACACATTGTGTAAAAGTGAAGTATGTGGAGTAGAATGTGTAACACTTGAAACAAAAATTATTTTACCTTTAGCATTTGAAGTGGATGCACCATGATTATAACCGAGACCACTCCTGTCAACCTGAGACTTCTGATTGCATAAGATGTTTGTAAGTGTCTTCAAACCAATGTTCATCTTGTTTAGCGAAGCTTGTTTCACTTTTAGCTCAGACAGAGTGATCTTTAATCTTCCTTGCAAATCTTTATTTTCAGTTTTCACTTTCTGTAACTCTATTCTTAAGGTCTCAATCGCTTGTTCGGCCTTTTTAAATTTGTGACCATCCGTAGTCAAATTTTCATCCATGCAAATTTTCTGACTTTCCAAGAGATTAACCTGTTCAAGTGCTTGCTCTAATTAAATTTTCAATGCAAAATTTTTTCTTAAACTTCATAGTAATCTTGTTGCCATACTCTGTCATTCGGACGTAATCAACATATGTAGTTTGATACAACTCTTCTCAATCTTTCTCTTGATCTGGCATCTCATCATCATTCACTACTAGAAAAAAGGGTTTTTATATCGGCTAAAAACCGATATAAAAGACCTATTATATCGGTTTTTGAGTGAATTTCAAACCGATATAAGTACCCCCGATATAAAAGATAAACGAAACCGATATAATAAGTGTAATATTTCATATCGGTTAAGCCTAAAGCGATGTAATATCATATGTATTTATATCATAAATTATTGTAAAACCGATATAACTTATAGCCAAACCGACATAATTAATATATGTTATATCGGTTTCATATGGTTTTTTATATCGGTTTAATAATAACCGATATAATTGATTAAGAATAACCGATATAAAAAATATGTAATTGGTTTGTTATATCGGTTTCATATGGTTTATTATATCGGTTAAATTATAACCGATATAATTGATTAAGAATAACCGATATAAAAAATATGTAATTGGTTTGTTATATCGGTTTCATTAAAAACCGATATAATTTCACAATTTATTTATTTTTTTAATATCAAAAGAACTTGCTGTACCACGATAAAAAAACCTGCAATATACCTCAAAATACTAACATCTAAACAACAAAAACCTTTGTATATATATATAAATAAATTAATTTCTATGTACATATATACACATGCATAGTATAGTATAGGTAGTTCATTCACTTCCATGTACTGTACAACTTAACAAGCTAAGTTAAACTAAAGCAAGAAAGACAAAATCATGTATTGAGAACTACATGCATAATGCCTCCAAAAACCATGGGATGTACCTGGAAAGATTTTCTCGAAATTTCGGCATAGTCTCCCCTGTACGTGTGACATGTAAATTTTTTTTACAACCTGCTAGTACCTGTACATGACAAAATAAACACTTCATATAAACAACCCAATGCCCCAACACACTACAAAGTCATTCACCACTACGTCATCAGTCATACACCATTTAACCATAGCACTTCAATGCCCCAACACACTAGAAAGATGCACCAAAAAAACTTATGTTCATTCATTTCTATATCCAACACCATGTCATTATTTCAAAAACAACATTCTCATTACAAGATACAAAACAATAAAAAGGGAAGTTGGTCTTGGTCTTTTTCAGAAACAAAGATAATTCTAAAGCAGTAATGAGTCTTGTAATCAATAATGGGCCATTATCCTTAAATGTATAGTGAACATGTAAAGGGCCATTATCCCGTGCGGGTCCCATCAAAGCACGGTCTCAAAATGAAAAGAATCTTTAAATGTAGAACTTGTGCCACCAAATGGAAACAAACAGTAGTAACCATCCACACATCTTCAGATGTCCAAATTCCTGAAGCCAGACTATTAGGATCAAAATTTGTAGTATTTTCCCTGCCAATTTGTTCTCTCTGGATTGGAAGGGCATCTATACATACTATGCTCTGTTATGTAGTAATTGTTGGTTAGAAGATTTTGTAACTCTATTAATACCTCAAACCCTGAAAGAATAACAATTGAGTTCAATATAAATGCCTAGCCAGTTTAGATATAGACTGCACAAGATTTAGGCAACAGACAAAAGAAAATTAATTCTAACCACTGCTAACTGACCATAATAGTAATGAAAAAAACAATGTTCCATCAACCACTTGCTTGTCACTAGGAGAGGGGCCCATGGTGGATAGAAGTTGTCCCCCATCAGGTGAAATTACTTGTCCTATTGGTGCTCCTTTTAATGCAGACAATTATTTGTGGTTGCCCATTTCCATTGGATGGCGAGGGTTGAAAGTTGTTATAGGGGATCAATATGGAGTAGGTGCACCGCCATCCATTCCATGATTCTACAACCTGATTTACTGTTTATATTACTCAAAGTAGGCCCCACATTACCATTTATGGGTAAAACAAAAAATGTCATTTTCTCCATTCAGGCATCATATAGCACTTCAATGGCCAATGTTCACAAACAACAAATTTGGATTTCAGTTGAATTCTGAAAAATTAGGAGATCCTGAGAGGTACCCTTCTGGATATTTCATTTGCTTAGCTTTCCGAGGGGCATTTCTGACATGTTAATTTCATACTCTATCATCAC
This sequence comes from Litsea cubeba, assembly GCA_012931725.1. Classification (NCBI taxonomy): domain Eukaryota; kingdom Viridiplantae; phylum Streptophyta; class Magnoliopsida; order Laurales; family Lauraceae; genus Litsea; species Litsea cubeba. The sequence continues at coordinate 106,794,074 of CM022944.1, read as the reverse complement.
TGTCCTGTGGAAAGCTAAACTAGTATGTTAGACAACCCACTCATCATAAATCAAGGAAAGTTAAAACTATTATGTTAGACACCCCACTTATCATAAATCAACACAAGTAACATACAAAGAAGATAACCAGCTTGACAATTCTGCTACTGGAGGGAGAAAAAAAAAACAGCAACAATTTTCCTCAACAAATTCTCAAGTCATCATCATGCACCTTGACATAACTATGATAAACTCCCAATCGCTGCATCATTGTATCATAACCACAATTTAGCTTCAAACATATCAGCTTTCAGGCATGCACAATCACTACTAACTTTTTCTTTAAGCACATATAACTGCACAAATATTAGCCTCCCTAAAATAGGCGGACAACCAGATCAAAAGAAGATGGGTGGCAAACACAATGATGAAGCAGCCCACTGTAGGTCCATTGCATCGGTTTCCCCATTCAGTTGCAAAAACTAGCTTATAACAAAACTCCATCTAGAAGTACCAACACAACACTTGTGCCTTTCTTATTTGGTTTCACAGAAACTTTAAATAGGTTTAAGATTGGCACCTGCCTAAAGAAGATGGAAATTATGTACTATAATCAGGACATGCAATGCCTGATAATTCATTCCATACAAGTGCCAATGGTGTATGGAACAAATCCCTTAGAATGTAAAAGGCTAGAACTTTTCCATCTGTTGGGTTGAAAAAAAAAATGCTTTGCACTTAAAGGGAGCAATTGAATGACAGAGCAAAATGGATTAAGTCACAACTAAGACATCTTCTTCAAAACTTAAAAACCCAATTTTCAAATCAAGGCAAATAATTCAAACATATTCACTTTTACCTTAGAATTGTTGGGTGTCCTTTATTTGGCTTTGCTCTTTGAAAGTAATCCTCCCTTTGAGCCCAATAGAAATATCCCTCAAATAGTTCCTAAATATGATATTAAAAAAAAAGGATTATAACCAGCTTGTTAAATGAGAGTAGGTTGATATGATAAAACCCCTCAAACAACATGCACAAGGACACATCAGTCATTGCATCCAAAATACCCATTAACAAGGATAATTTTTGAACAATGACTTCCTACAGATCCAAAATAAATAAATAACACACCCACAGAGGCAATAAGTTTCATCTTAGTGAACAAATTAAAGGAGAAGAAACGCACCCAGATAGCAAGAGTAATGGGCACACCTTCAATTACATCGTCAGTGCTGCAAATGCACAACCTGAAATGGAAGGAATGTATATTCAATGGTAAATACAAGCAATGTTGCACATGTATTACATAAATGCATTTTATAATGTGTCCATTTTACAGATTGAGCAAATTACACCTAGCAAACAAAGGTGGGATGAGTGCAAGTAAACATCATGTGCAAGCCTTGCTAACAACACCATGTACAAGTCAGTCAGTATTGAAAACTACTCCAAAATAAGTCAGTCAGGTATTCTGTCAGAAAGGCAAATTCCAAAACAAATCAATTTATCTCGTTTCTCAGCTCACAAATAGATTTGTGATTCTGTCAATCTGAAGCAACTGCATTTTCTTCTCATTATCAAGTGGGATAATAAGATGATAACAGCTAAAACTTGTTGTCACTCTTTTCCTAGATTGCCCAACCACTCGGCAGTACAACATCCATTTTGGGAGACAACTGAATTCCAAACAGAAGCCCACTGTTCCCAAAGCAATTCTACATTTTGGAAATCCTCGGACCTCTGAAGGTGAAATTTTACATTGAGGAATGGAAAAAATATAACCTTAATGAACTCAACCCCAAGCAAACAAGAAGTTAGTATACTGTTAAATATAATGAGTGCATCCATTCTTTATGGGCAAAAGACTTAACTGCTAAACTTGAATACAAATACATCAAAACTAATTCAAAAGATTGAAGTTCTTCCATTTCCAGGGAGGACTGACAACAGGTGGACCAATGACTTAACTCTTAACTACTTAAACTCATTAAGTTTATGGCTAGGCAGAGTACGCATAATACATGCATCTTGAAGTCTATAGTGGGGGTGATCTCTGCATGCAACAAAGTCCACCATATGCAACAAAGTCTACATTCTGTGTTTCCAATTCAAATTCAGTTTTGAATTTGGATTAATCATTTCGCATCCATCCAAATTCCTACCTTCTTGATAAGAATCTGATCCAAATTTCAATCTCACGCACCATTTCACTTGTTCTTTCCCTATGTATAAACATCTTTTCAGTAGTAGTAATAGTAACCCAATCAGACGGTTCAATTAGATAGGAACCAACAAGACTAGTTTATAGCACTACATCATACAAACTATATGGTAACAAGATTTACATTAATTTTAATTTTCTTGAAATAATTGCACATAAAAAAGTGTTCCTATCCTTAAGAACACAAGAAAGACATCTACTCTATGAGAAATGACTTTAGCCTGCACAAATTGAGAATTGCATGCATTAAATAGATGATTTGTATAGTTGTCCCAGACAGTCCCAGGCACAAGTTAAAAGAAAATAGTTTAAGAATTGTAGCATATTATTTATGAAAGCATAAGAAAACATAATTAAAAAGCATACTTCATCTTAGACACACAGGGCAGATAAATCAGAAAGGGGTGTCAAGATGGTCTTAACTGAAAAGAGAGAGTAGTATCAAAGGAAAGAAAAAAGAAATCCTTCACAACATCAAGTTTCAGAATTGAGTGCATAAAGTAAACAACAAAACCAAATTTTCTGAATATTCAAATGAATTCTTCAACTGATTTTGGCATTAGAAGAAAAGATAATGTGAAATTGGAATTCAGTCACCCTGAATTAAGTTCATTACCCTTGTAAAAGAACAGTTGGCCGTCCTTTAAAAAGTTGGAAATAATGATGATCTTGCATATCTCCACCCTTCTTGACTGCTGATCATATTCCCTGGTTATCAAAGTCATTTTCCCATGTAATAATGTAAGCAATAGGAAAATAGCAAACATGCTCAAAGCACACAAGATTATATATGGGAGCTCAAGTTGGGCCACAAAAGAGAATGAAGTCAGGAACAAACAAATATTCTGACTAGATGTAGATTGGTAAAAATATCCCTAGCCAACTATTTAATTTGCAAGATATAGAAGTTGAAGTTGGATAGCCTGAGAGAGATGTAAAGAACAAAGATGTTAGGTTTTCTGTCATACAATCTATGCACTTGTTCTCACTTAGATCTATGGAAGATATTTGTGTTAAACTCCACGAAATGAACTGTGCTCCAGGAAATAAAGTTCTGTGTGCTTAATCTTTCTAGATGTTTCTTTCTTAGGATATTTTAAAAATTTCCTTTTCTGATTTGGAAAATACCTCGCTGTCAATGCATGATAGATGAATCATTATGTTCTTTGTAGAGTGTCAAATTCTGCCGGATTTTTCTGATAGTGTTATACTCTTCCCAGCCCTACACACCTTTCCCAGCCCTTGCACAGTGTCCCCAAACAGATAGATAAGAAGGCCAAAAGGCTTTGAAACAGAGATAAAAACCAAAACTAAATCATAAATCATGAGCCATTGCAAAGAAACCCCTAAAAATCATAAATCATAAATCATAAGTCACAAAAATCCTAAATTGTAAGTCACAAAAATGCCTAAATCATAACCCTAAAAAAAGGGGAAAAAAAACCCTCCATCCATTGCACAAAGTACTCCACGGAGAGCATCTTAAACTTTCAACTACCATACATTTAAATTATCAAACATCTAGCATACATAAAACACAAGTAAAGGGGATGTGCCTCTTCTCTTTCTCCCATTTCCAAGGAAAGCCAGGAAAAAAATGATGAAAAGCAAACAAACATATAGAAGAATTTATGAGATGGAAGAACCCATTTCAGTACCTTTTAGATGGAAACAAAAGGAAAATTTGAACGTAGCCCACATCTCCCATACAAAATTACATCAACAACATTGAATATTTCTCCAACCAACATAAATAAATTCATCATGCTCTTACACTCATATTCATCAATTCAACATCCGTCCCAGACTACCAAAACAAAACTTACTCCGAAAAACCACCAACCCCCAAAAACAGACCCTCTTTACAAATTACCATACCCAAAACAGAATTCACAGAAACAACATCGGCAAGTCTCCAAATGAAAACCGTATCTGGATCTAAAATTAACAGACAATTAGACCTTCAAAAATCGATCACAATCCATATGAAATCCACTGAACTTATCACAAACTGCAAATCTGCAAACGAGCACAAAGACTACAAAACAGAAAATCAGACTTTCGTTTGGAAGGTACCTTCCACAATCCTCTAATGAAATCATCATTTACAAACCCTAACTCCATCGCTTCCACATAACATGAGAAAAGAAAACAAAAGAGAGAGATGTAGATTACCTTGAGGGTAACGAGTTAGAGATCCTCCGCGTCCGTACAATGGAAGTAAGAGCAGGAAAACGAAGAGTAAGAGAACGATTACTTTACTTTGGAATGTCTCTTCTTCTTTTGCCTGATCTCTTTCAAAATCTCCAGTTTTCTCTTCTATTCTGTTGGAGCCGGAACCCACCAAGCTCAAACAATAGGCTTTATGTTCCCTTTTTGTAATGCTGCTCTTGTCTTCTCCACCAGTAGTCGAACTCTCCTAAAGCTAGAACGGCAGCGGCCATCGGAGATCCCAAGCCAGTGACGAATCGATCTAAGAAAACCCTAGGATTTTTAAGAAAGAGAGAGAGGAGAAAGGATTTTTGAGAAAGAGATATATGGATTTCTGATAAAGATAGAAGAGGGGAAAGGATTTTCGAGAAAGAAAGAGAGGGAAAGGATTTCTGAGGGAGGAAAGAAATGGGCGCGAACCAAATGAAGGAGTGAGGGAACGCTAAATGGGAGAAGAGAACGAGTTTTCGCACATCGGGGGAAAAGAACGAGTTTTATCCAAAGGGCAACCGATATAATAAGATAGATGTGATATCGGTTTTGGAAATTATATAATCTCGGTTTCATAACGACCGATATAAAATAAAGTAATTAATATCGCTTATGTACTAACTGATATTATATATAGTGATTATTATATCGATTACTATATAACCGATATAAAAAGATTTTCACCGATATAAAAAAATATCAACCGATATAAAAAATCTTGACGGAATATATTATATCGGTTATATTAAAAACCGATATAAGGCAGTTTTTATAACCGATATAAAATGTCCTTTTTTTAGTAGTGATTATCTTCATCAGTATCATTGTCAGACATAAACTTAGCCATGAACGCCAAAAACTTGCTATTCACAGTTTCAGAAGTATCAATTGAAGGTTCTTTTTCTTCTTCCGATGACTCTTCATCCCAAGTTGTGTTGGGAGCCTTTTTCAATGTACCATTTTTTTTGTTGGCACACTCATTAGCATAGTGACCATAGCCTTGGCACTCAAAACACTTAGAAACTTTCGCAGAATCCTTCTTATCATATTTAGAACTCTTCCACTTGGCTTGTTTTGACTTCATGTACTTCTTGAAGCAATTAAACAATTCAGCCATATCGTCTTTAGCCTTAAATTGAGAATCAGACCTAATTTTCTATTCAGGTTTCTTTCTTGATTCTGAGCTGGCTTTCAAAGCAATACCTTTTCTCTTTTTATTTTCCTTTATCCAAACAGTTTGCTTCAAAGGTTTAAAGATTTTCAACCAGCCGGTTGGCTTTAAGGTTATCAAGATTCTTCTTTTCTTTTAGCATCAACTTTAGAATCGAACCTCGAACGAAGAGACCTCATAATTTTCTTGACAATCTTATTTTTTGGTATTTCTTCACCCAGAATGAAAATAGAATTGACAATATCATTCAACTTTGTATTAAACTGATCAAAGGTCTCATCTTCTTCCATCACAATGGTTTCAAGTTCTTTAGTCAGCCTTTGCGATTTAGATTGCTTCACCGTGTCTGTACCCTCATACACCATGTGTAAGACTTCACATGCTTCTTTTGCAGTTTTGCAAGTAGAAATCCTACGGAACTCTTCAGCAGACACTCCATGTAGATGCCATTCACTGCCTTGTTATTAGAATTAGAAGCGTGCTTCTCATCCTTAGTCCATTGGGCTTTATGTTTATGAACAGCTTTTCCATCAGCCACAATTGTTGGTTTGAAGTAGCCATCCTCAACAATATCCCAAACATCATCATCAATTGACGTGAGGAACCTAATAATCATTTGCTTCCAATATGCGTAATTAGAACCGTCTAGCAAAGGGGGCTTAGAAGTTGATGTCCCTTCTCGATTGAATACCATTCTAGAAATCTCTTAGGATCAAACACAATAACTTAGTGCAACCAGCTCTGATACCAATTGAAAGTTTAGGATACGAGATCTCTACATTGGTCCACTCAATAAATCAGCTCAATAGTGTGCAAAAATAATAATCTACGCAGCGAAAATAAAATCACAAGCACACAACACAAGGACACCAGATTTAATGTGGAAAACCCTAACCGGGTGAAAAACCACGGATCCGAACTGGATCAACAATCAAACACTATGAATCTCGCAATTACAAGAAAGTCAGATTTCCTCCCCAGATATCCCCTATCTAAAGACTGAAGTTACCTTGTGTCGCTTCACGCGTCAACGACTTCACACCGTTGATTGCAACAGATTCAGTTCAGCGCTTGACTCCTCAAATTTTCTATGCAAGAAGATGATCTTCTACAAGAGATGCAGAGGAACTTGGCTCTCTAAAGTACTTAGCAGCATAACTCTTCAATAAATCTCTAAAGAATATTTCTCTTAATTAGATCACTAATTCAGAACTTGAGAGATGATCTGTGTCTATTTGGGTTGTGAGAAACACCCAATTTATAGCCCCAAATCCGTGCTTAAGACTCTTAATAATAATCCTATTAGGAAAGAAGTTTTTCCCAAACACATAAAACAAAGTCTGGATCCTACTTACCTTACAGCGTCATTCTCGTGATAGCAAGACACCATTCTGTCTCCACCTTAATTTTTGTGTCCTGACAGCTATGACAACATGGGATTTCTAACACCCTGCATCCACCATTGCAGTTGCTAGATTCCCAATTATAACAACCTTAACATAGATAAGGCTATTAACCTAAAAGGGTCCTTCGTTCTGAATTGCATTTAGAAGTTGCAGAGGGTTAACCATGTTGGGTTGCTCCTTCCGTTGTTCTTCCTGTGCTACAAGGGCATTGAGTTTCTCATTTTTTAGGCAATCTCGAGCCCGATGAGGACCTTTGCATATAAAACAACCAGATTTTGTTTTAGAAGGGTTCCCCTGGTGGTTTTCGCTCTGGGCTCCTTCACTTTGTTGCCACCGTGGCCATTTTTCTTCTTGCCATTCTTTGAACAACCCTTGTTATTTTTGGGTTTCCCGTCATTTGTATTGTCTGCTTTAGTTGCCTTGAAGTTCACCAGTGCTTCTGCAACAGCCATGGCAGAAGGCAAGTTCTTGACTCCTTGCCTCCGCAACTCAGCCTATGCCCAGCCTTGCAACCTAGATTTGAAGTTGAATAACTTATCATCCTTGGACATGTTCTTGATGTCCAACATGAGAGACGACAATTGCTTCACTTAGTTGCCAACCAAACCAATTTGCTTAAGTTTTTTTGAAGAGACTCTCGAGCAACCCATGCTACATTGCATGGTAGGAATTTCTCCTTCAATTCCTTCTTGAGTGATTCCCATATTGAGATGGGGATGTGATCGGCGCTCAAGTTGCCACCCACCCTTGTTCGCCACCAAAGTTTTGCCTCACTAGACAGATACATGTTGGTGATTGTAACTCTCTCTTCTGTGGGAACATGGGCAGTAGATAAATACTGCTCCATAATCCATAAGAAGTTCACCAGTTCCTCCTCTTTTCGAGCATTGGCAAAGGGCTTTGGTTCAAGGACTTCGCCCTTTTGTTCTCCGTAGCAGAACCGTTCGATCGAATTGCTCTCATGAAGAGAGTCCATTCATTAGAGAAAGGTTGTTGTTTGAAGAAATTTACGTCAAACCGAATGTCAACCTTCAATTCTTCGATCTGAGCAACAACTTCAACCAAGGACACCTCCAGGGACCCAACTTTCTTCGTCGGCACCACAATCCTTGGACTGTAAGTGATATGGTCTGCATTGGCCTTCGACAGACCATCGACCGTCTCTTCCAAGTGAAGAGATATCTCCTGCACTTGTTTTAATGCATTCTCAGACATGGTTGTGAGAAGAAACGCACCAACAGTGTTGGAAAAAATGAGGCTATGATACCAGTTGTTATAGGGTAAATTTCTTGCACTGAAAACACACCACGCGGCACTAAGAAACCTTCATTAGTCAGCCTATGCAAAACACATCACGCCCACAGAAATGCAAAGAACACAAAGGGACAGCAAACAACACACACAACACTTTGATATGGGAAAACTACCGGATAAATCCCAATAGTGAGCCATGACCTAGAAACCCACCCAGTAGGTGTTTAGAGACGAAAGGGCCCCTTCCGGTTTTTTTTATATGTCTATTGAAGTTGTCGATATCGACAATTGTTGCGGTTATACTAAAACCGCAAGAGACCCCTTCTTCCCCATTTCTTCTTCTTCCTTTTTCCCTTATCCTCTTCGACAGTGCCTGTCGACACCTCTCCCTTTCGTTGGTCCCAGGCTGTGGTCCCAAGCATCATTTGGCGCCATCTTTTAAAGCTTATACACAGTTGGCAAGCACATGGAGGTATGTATTATACTCGTTTTGTCTTGTTTGCATTAGGGTTTAAACAGAGCTTTCGGTGCTTTTCATTGGATCGAGAATGCAAGTTCCTTTTTTCCTCATTATTCTTAAACATGAAATCGAATCCCTAGATTAAACGAAATCAGAGTTATTTTGTCTGATTAGGTTTGTTGATTAGGTTTTTTGAAGAAAAAATGGGTTGCATTGTTACCCAACTGAGAAGTGTTTTTTTTTTTTTTTCAAACCCTCTTTATGCACAGAGACGTTGACACCTGAGTTTTGTGGAAGATGGGTTTCACACCTTTATTGGCATTGCTAGATCTTGGTTTCACACCTCTACTGGCATAGAGATATTTTGGGTCGGTTATACATTTACATACATAGAAAGAGAGATTAAGAAGTCTATGTACAGATTGTTGATTAAAAATGATTTAGAGAGATTAAATAGTCCATGTAAAGCTGCTTTTGGTTATTATATTTCTGTTACCAGACCTATACGTTCTGTTGTTCCCCTCTATCCTTAACCATCACTACATTATAATATTGCAAGTAATGCATAAAACTCCAATCCTTTTCCATGTTATGTCTCCCTCTAATTTTCTTCAGCGGCTCAATTCAGATACCTGGAACCATCCATACTTTTCTCTTAAGATTGAGTAGAAAGTTGGGAATAGAGAATTTGGAGTGGTGGGTCAAATCATGTGGATCATAAGCCAATGAGGTGTCGCAGACAACTTATATAATGCGGGAATATATGCCCATGTCGTTTATGTCCTCTCTTTTAGCCGCAAAAAAGTGGCATTCATGTGTGTCAATGAAGAGGCATTTGGATTGCACAATGGCCACACTGTAGGTGGTGGGTGCAATGTGACACAAAGCTATTGGTGGATGAAGGTTGTTGTGAGAATTTGAGAAATTACAACTTTTGGCAAATGTTATAAGTTACTACTTGTTCATATGTGGTGTGGGATTTGTACACCCTCTTCCTCGTTTAAGAAAATGATGCCTCCCTAACAAAAACAAGACAAATGCAAGTTGCAAAAACACAAAAAAAAAAAAAAAAGAATAGACATAAAAACATCTTTGATGTGATAAAAACTCCCTCCTTTGTCAAAGTATCTGCCTTAAAATTTGCCTCCCTAAGAACATGATGAAAAGTAGCCTCCAATAGACTTAAAATATCATGAACCTCCTCAACTCAATCCGCCAGATGCCGGGGGAAAAAAAAGTATTTCTTGACCCCCATTGAATTGCAGAGAAACAATCAACTTCAATGACTGAATTATAACCGTCCTTAGGATGAGACTCATGACAACCAATCATAAGAGCAAAGAATTCAGTTTCATTAGCATTCGAGCATTCCACTTGTTTTGAAAATCTTCTAACAATGTTCATAGACCAATCTCCAATAACACCTCCAATTCATCCTCTACTTACAGATTTAATGAAGCTACCATCAAATTTAGTGGCTTAAGGATTTCCAAATGAGGGCACATCCATGAAACTAGATTGGTATGCTTAATAGTCAGACCCCCCATTAAAATAGCTGCCCAAAGACCTGTTAAGTACAAATAAATCAATACCATCAAATTCTTATTTCTTTGGTTTTTCTTTTAGATCAAGGCTATCAATTATAACATATGATGGGAAGGCACCTAAATGTGCCCCACAAAAATGGGCTTTGAGCTACACTTTAGAAACTATGGCCGGTATTTTTTCGACCCTCTTTCTCTATGGGTGCTTATAACAGGGTATGATTAGCTGAATTAAGATTTCTACTTTTGAGTCCATGTTATAGAGATCTGAACTATTCAAAAGTTGTGGCTTGTGTTTACCCAAATGGGATTGAGTTGGATTCTGATTAACATATTGGAACCCAATGATCTAGTGAAGGAATAGCAGCGAATGCGGAAGGTACTAGATTTGGTTAGGTTTAACAATAATTTAAGTGGGGGCATGTGTAGGAAAGTATGGTTTAATGCGGATTGCATAAGGTAATGTAGGGTGAGCATAGAATTTTGGGACCTTCTTTGTTCTATATAATCTCTCTCACTTGTAAGAGTGGATCATGCAAAACACACATTATCCCACCATTCATGAATTGCTGCCACTCATATCACACACCAATGAGTGTAAAGACACCTCATAAAAAAATTCAATTCAATTGGTGTGGGAATCACCGTTGGATTGATCACATGAAAGAGTTAAAACACATGATTTAACTCTAATGAAATAAATTGAGTGTTTTACATGCTGCATTCTGTTAGGAGTGGAATTGGATGTGTGCCATTTTGATTTTTTGGGTTTGGGGGAGGGGAGGGTAGGGGGTGTACATGTGGTATGAGCATGTTGGACTTATCATACTGGGCCCATTGCATGGATTTTATAAAGTTTGTGCATACTCCATTTATGGTCAATTGCCCCTACTACACATAATCTTCTTCTCTCCAAATGGATTGTGACAATCTACTTTTAAGATACAAAGAAATAAATGAGTAAATATGAATCTCTCCGTGGATAACCATAACAAATAAATATACCTTGAATATACAAGAGGGATTGGAATCGGTTTAGCTTGAGATATATGGGTGTTTCAACCAGGTCTCAATGCGTGAGGATTTGCTTCATGATGTCTATATAATACATAACTGCAAGCCAAAGTTTAACGAGACATTCATTATGTCAAGTTTGCAATATATTTTGCATAAAAATTCTCTCTCTTTTGTGGTTATGCACCTATGATTTTCAAAAGTTGAAAAGTTATGTTTGTTACTATGTAGATGAAAGAAAAACAGCCCGCTGATGCTCCGAAAGTTCTCCTATATAACCAACAATACCATATATCTGAAGGAATTCGTGCTGGAGAGGTATATGCATTTCTACATATTGTCTTTCATAATTGATAGTTATATATCTTCTTTCTGTTTACAATTGGTGTATGATTCCTAACTGGCCTTGTAACACTTGATATGTGCAGGAGTTCGGTCGCCTCAGGTGCATTCCAACAAACCTGGATGCAGCAATATGGGGGCTTACAAAAAAACAAAAGGAGTACGTGAGGGAGACATGTCTCCATCATTTGGCAGATATAAGTCGTATAGTCATAGATCACGTGCTAATAACGGCATTGGTAGAGAGGTGGCATTCTGAAACGAACACTTTTCATTTTCCATCAGGTGAAGCAACTGTTACGTTGGAAGACGTTGCTTATATATACCGCCTACCCATTAATGGAGACCGAGTAACAGGTCGAACTTTCCCAGGGAGGCTAGTGCATTCAGTATGTCAAGAGTTGCTTGGTATTACTCCACGAAAGAAGGTTGATTACGTTGGTCAGACATTGAAATTTAAGTGGTTAGAAAACAATTTCAAGGCTGAAGAACTGGAGAAGAAGAAGAAAAAAAAATACAAGCAATATGAGATTCAGGCTACACGGGCCTACCTATTCTTCTTGGTGTCTGGCCAACTTGTCTATCAAACTTCTGGTGCTCGCGGACCTGCTTATGTTCTTGAATTGTTTAAAGATTTTAAGCCTTACGCATGAGGACCGGCTTATCTTGCGAATCTTTATAGGATGTTGGCAAACGCCACTCGATGGAATAAGGAGAAGATAGATGTAGGAGAGGAGGGGAAGAATGAACAAGGAGAGGAGGAAGGACACCAACTTCGGATACCCACTGGGCCTCTTCAGTTGTTACAGGTGATTGTTCTCACTCTTAATACTGTTTTTCAATTCTGAATATTAATTCAGCTGGTATATAACATTTATTTATTTTGTGTAATGGTACAGCTCTGGGCCTACACGAGGATGTCAATCGGGCGGTGTCCTAAACCGGCAGATAGTTGGAAGAAGGATATACAGTTTCCATTGTTTAAGACCTGGCGGAAGAGGCTTGATGAACACCCAGCTCTCGCAACAGTGAAAGAAGTGAGAAAACAATTGAAAAATCTGAAGACTGATGGGGTAATGGATAGAACTTTTTCGAAATCTAGCTTTTTTTATTCTTTTTAACATACTACATTGTTTGTACAAATTCGCTATTCATTCCTAACTCATGTTGTATGTAGTTCAATTGGATACCCTATCATGGTTACGGGAAAAAGCTTGAAGAGACGGTACGGAATATTGATCGTTCTCTATTCTCGTCATCCACCGTCCTTGTCTATTATTGGATCGTGGAACGACACAATACATTGTGTGTTATGAAACAGTTTGGCTTCAAACAGTTAGTGCCACCGCCATTCAATATGCCATTCGTCCGACGAGAACGAACATGCTATGTTGTTGTTGATTACAGCACGCAGGTGGATGAAGAGGTAGAGTCATTATGGACTGCTAGAACAGAACTGGTTTTAAAAGGGGAGAAGTGTAAGGAGAAAGTCCATTCCGAGGAGTATTTGTCGTGGTATAGTGAAAACTCGCTATTGTATATTGGAAGGTCAGCTCAGATGGAGCATGCGAATGCAGGCCAGCCAGAGGAGATCGCCAAATCAGCGGAGTTCACCATCCCACAGAAGCATGTATGGCTCAAAAGTGTGCATTTAAGTTACTGCATGAAACAATGTTTTACGTAATCTTTTCTGCGATTATAACATTTGCTTTGCTGGTAGGATTTTATAAATAACTATTGGGTGTGTTTCGTTTTCAGGAAGAGGATCTGGTGGGTCGTTTAGAGCGCTCTTGTGATAGAGCGGAGCGCCGAAAAGTGTCTATTGATAAGCTCACTACATCAATACGAAAGAAATTGTCAAAGTTTAAAGGTGCCTTTGGGACAAACTTTGATGACTTTTCAATGGGTGGGTGTAGCAGCTCGCAGTCCGACGATGAAGATATGAAGAAGAAAATTACAATAACGTTCAAGCATTGGAAAAGAGCTGCTGTCAAGAGTCCGGGAAAAAAGAAAAGTACCAAAAGGACTACCACACCAGTTTACGAGCCTAATAAACAGTTGACACTGGAGGGTTCTGGTAGTAGGCCTCATTATCCCGCCCTATCCCCAAGTTTTGAAGTCCTAGGTACCCCCCACGTCAGTAGAACGTTGTTCACCTCTCCAGTCCCAGTCTCAAGTGTGTCCGCTTTGGTGGTTTCAGCCCAATTCACTCTCGCTACACTCGATTCACTTGTGTGGAGGATCAAACGGCTCCCGCGTATGCGGAAAGTACCATTGAAGTTTGAAGATTACGATCATTCTATAGTTCAAAGCAATTACGTGCTTTCTGACCTTGATAAGTTTTTTCTCAATGGATTCAAAGAATACTACGAGGAGAGGTAAGAAAACTAATATCAAGATCCCTTTTTGTTGAGGAATAACTACCTGTGCATTTAATGAGATTACTGATGATTCATTACAGGAAGGATGAGTTGGATAGCATCTGCATAATGATCCCAAGCTCAGACCTGAAAAAGGTGCTTGATGATGGAACATGGATGGACACTAACGTCATGTATTACTATTTTGAAATATTGAGGGATGAATGTGATTCATGTTTCATTGCTGACCCAAGCGTGTGTGTAAGTATTAACTGATTGAAACAGCCCGCATACTAGTAATGTCAAGTTGTAGGCTCTGGCTGATCAAATTTTGGGTGAACAGATGCAAAGTTGGTGGTCGGATGGTTCTAATTCTGCCGTCGAAGCTGTGTTTGGGAAGCATGGACATAGGGTGATGGACGCAAGGGAAGCACACACGCTGATTTTTGTAATCCATCACAGATCACATTTCACCTTGTTGGTAAAATATGTCGACCAGAGACGATGGGAGTTTTACAATAGCATGGCTGGTGTTCGTCGATCGGTAAAACATGCATCGAAATTTGTATGTTACCTCTCCTTACACATTGATATATTTATATTCTGATTCGTTACACTTTTCTATGCCACGTACATGAATTTCTGACTTAATCTAAGAGTGAGTTGTGAATGCCTATCGCAGGTGGCATGGTTGAATGAAAGGTACAGCCATTTTGGGTGGTCGGATCCGTATCTATGGAGTTGGCTCATAAAGACAGACATCCCTCATCAGCAAAATGGAAATGACTGTGGAATCTTTGCATTAGCCTTCACGGAACACTGTGTGCACCGCCGTAACATCAATTTCACTCAAGAAGATATCCCCTACTTTCGCAGCAAAATTATCGTAGAGATATACAAACGGAGTTGGACTTTGAATGCCAACAGACTGGGCTCGACTGACTTGAGTGACTTCATATGATGTCAGTCGTCTATTTTGTGAATATTGGGCTTTTGATATAATGTAGATGATTGTCATTGCAGGGGAGAAGTGTGAGAGTTTTTGTTTTGTTTCTCTTTCCTTGGAGGATGCATGTCAGGACTTTTTGGGAGGTTTTGATACTACAGTACATGTTTATAGATGATGGATGTCTATATTTATTAGCAATATACATTGTTGAATAGACTATATTTCAGTAAATGGCCTTTGTGCATGTTCATTCTATACCTTTTACTAAGAATTCAATGGAGAATGGTTTGTTTGATTGTGTACAACTTTCATAAATGGAACCTTGAATGCGATGAATCAGGACCTTAATGATGACAAGGTTAATGCATGGTGAGGTGAAAGTGAATTGTTATTGATTGAACATCTTCAAGTGTGACTGAGTTATTCCCAAATGCTATCAAATAGTTGTCGATACTGACAACTATAAGCTGTCGATACTGACAAATATAAGTTGTCGCTATCGAATAGTTTCGTCAGTGCCCTGAATTAATAGTTGTAAGTATGCAAATGCTGTAAAGTGTATAGGTTGTCGATATCGACTAGTGTCGTCAGTGCCCTGAATTAATAGTTGTAAGTATGCAAATGCTGTAAAGTGTATAAGTTGTCGATATCGACTAGTTTCGTCAGTGCCCTGAATTAATAGTTGTAAGTATACAAATGCTGTAAAGTGTATAGGTTGTCGATATCGACAACCTACGGTTGTCGCTATTGACTAGTTTCGTCAGTGCCCTGAATTAATAGTTGTAAGTATGCAAATGCTGTAAAAGTATATAGGTTGTCGATATCGACAACCTAAGGTTGTCGCTATTGACTAGTTTCGTTAGTGCCCTGAATTAATAGTTGTAAGTATGCAAATGCTGTAAAGTGTATAGGTTGTCGATATCGACAACCTACGGTTGTCGCTATCGACTAGTTTCGTCAGTGCCCTGAATTAATAGTTGTAAGTATGCAAATGCTGTAAAGTGTATAGATTGTCGCTATCGACTAGTTTCGTCATTGCCCTGAATTAATAGTTGTAAGTATGCAAATGCTGTAAAGTGTATAGGTTGTCGACATCGACAACCTAAGGTTGTCGCTATCGACTAGTTTCGTCAGTGCCCTGAATTAATAGTTGTAAGTATGCAAATGCTGTAAAGTGTATAGGTTGTCGCTATCGACTAGTTTCGTCAGTGCCCTGAATTAATAGTTGTAAGTATGCAAATGCTGTAAAAGTATACAGGTTGTCGATATCGACTAGTTTCGTCAGTGCCTTGAATTAATAGTTGTAAGTATGCAAATGCTGTAAAAGTATAGATAATTGTTATAAGTCTGCTGGAATAGATTGAACCTTATTTTTAATTGACAAATTTTTGCAGCAAAGCATTGTTTTATAGCTTGAATCCAACAGTTTGAATCCAACATATAGTGATCAGAACAAATGCGTAAGCAAAAAACCATTGAATCATTGAACAAAACATTATTCATTTATATTTAAAAAGTTGTTAGCACCATTCACATACCAACATTCATTACATAACCAGTAGTTACAAAGGTAGCAAAACACAATAGATAAAATGGGAACCCATTTACATAAGCAGCCATACAAAAAATAGCACTGCACTTTTCAAACCTGGAACAACCATGAACATCACCAACTATACAAAATAATTATTGCAGTCTTCAAGCCTACATGGAACCCAAGAACATAAGCAAATGCTACCCAAAAAACAGCACTGCACTTTTCAAGCCTGGAACAACCATGAACGTTACCAACTATACAAAATAATTACTGCAGTCTTCAAGCCTACATGGAACCCAAGAACATAAGCAGCCATACCCAAAAAATAGCACTGCACTTTTCAAGCCTGGAACAACCATGAACATCACCAACTATACAAAATAATTACTGCATTCTTCAAGCCTACATGGAACCTAAGAACATAAGCAGCCATACCCAAAAAACAGTACTGCACTTTTCAAGCCTAGAACAACCATGAACATCACCAACTATACAAAATAATTACTGTATTTTTCAAGCCTACATGGAACCCAAGAACATAAGTAGCCATACCCAAAAAACAGCACTGCACTGTTCAAGCCTATTACAACTAAGAACATTACCAACTATACAAAAATTGACTGCAGTCTTCAAGCCTACATGGAACCCATTTACATCAGCAGCCATACAAAAACATCACTGCACCGTTCAAGCCTGGAATAACCCATTTACATCACGTGGTGGATTGCGACAACCTCCACGGTTATGCCCCCTCTCTTTACAATTGGAGCACGTAACTACCCTTCGTTGGCGGCCATGATCTTCGGTACGAATCCTGTTTTTTTTTTTTTTTTTTTGACGCCTCGGTTGCTTAGTTGCGAGTGGTGGAAGAACTCTTTCTTGAATTGTGCCTTCCCATTGCTTGTTGTCCCGTGTAGCATGGAGAACTTCACTATACGTTGTACGATAAACGCTTGACAGATACCAATGCTCGCAAAACGCATATGGATCATAGTTCCTTACCTTCATTGATACCAGTGCATGACAGCATGGGATGCCTATAATCTCCCATTTACGACATGTACAAGTTCTGCGTTCGAGATTGACTACGTCCACGTATTCTGCGGACTGAACTTGAAATTCAACCAGGCCAGCAACGCGAACATGAACCCTACGGGCTTCCTCCATTTCTTGGCCCAAGATTTTTTCTGCATATGGAGTTAAACGAGTGGTTACACTCTCTGACCGAATATGGCGCTTTTGATAGAACTCCATTAACTTGGCATGTATCTCCTCGACTTGTTTAACAATAGGCAGTACCATTGTGTTATTTAACATACTGTTCGTACACTCAGCTGCATTACTAGTTAGCATGTCATACCGACGTCCTTGTACGTATGCATTTGACCAACGGTGCCTCCCAATTGCCTCAATATAGTTGAAAGCCTCTTGGCTGGCTGCACGTATATCCGTCATATATGCCTCATAAATATAAAGCCTATAGGACTTTGCAGCACACCATAATTTCATAATGATTGCCCCGCACTGAAAGCGGTTTTGATATTTTCAGCAATGTGACGACAACCGTAACAGTGCACTGTGGAGGGTATAGTGTTCTGGAGAGCTGGAATAAGACCGTTTTGATGGTTAGAAACAATAGTAAAATTTGGTGGCTCTCCAAGCGCAATGAACAAGTTTGCAAGGAACCATTTCCAACTATCTCGACGCTCGGTTTTCGTAAAGGCAAAGGCGATGGGTAATCCCTTATGATTCGCATCGTATGTCACGGCTACAAACAAGACACCAGGATACTTGCCTCGGAGATGTGCACCGTCTACGGCAATCATTGGTCTGAGCGAAGAGATGAAAGACCTAATACAAGGTCCAAATGACCAAAAAAATCTTCGAAAAAGATCATCAGACGTGGTGTCTATGTTTGTTATTGTCCCAGGATTGATTTTCTGCAATTCCATACAGTAGAGAGGCAGAAGCTGGAAGGACTTCTCGTATGATCATCGCACTATACGCAGAGCCATCTCCTTTGCTATAAGTGCCTTCCTATAGCTAATAATTAACCTGAATTCCATTTGGTAGTCATTCATTATCTCCTTCGGCTTTAAATCGATGTTCTGTCTGATTCTATCCATGATGAATTCAGAAATAAGGGCCGAACTTGCTTGTCGATGTGCCATACCCATCATTGGCTTCGAGCATTGATGTTTAGGATTGTACGTTCTAACTTTAAATTGTGGTCCTGATTCTACATTAGAAGCGTGGATCCGCCAACGACAACCCCCATCTTTGCAGCCAGCCGTCACCTTGCTCGAGTTGGTCTTCAGGTGTTTAAGAGTGAAGTTGCCATAAATTGCAAACTTGGCAAGAGTATTCCGAAATGTCTGTCGATCAGGGAACTCACGGCCAACCCACATTTCCTGAGCCGAGTTATTACCAACCTCCGTTTTAACCTCTTCAGGCTCCATTATGTCTTCAAAATCAACAACTGAATCTTCATTTGAATGATTGGTAGTGTAAGTTAGATTGGCCTCGACTCCATTGCTTTCGACCTTCACATCTGCTATCCGACGAATCTGTCCGATGGCAGGATGTTCGTCAGACTGAATCCCATTATGATTCTTCACTCCAACATCAATATCATAAAAAAAAAGTATCTTGTCCTGTCGCCTGATGTGGACTGCATTCATTACGCACGGATGGAAAATGCATGTCATTGTCTTCATGGAGATCAACAATAGGTAGAGATGATGCAGGCGTTCGCTCTATGGCTTGCTTTCTCGTACAAGTTCTTGACGAGGACCTCACTTTTTCTGCACAGTTTTGAGCTCGAACATTTCGTTCATACCTACAATGCATCAACAAAGGTCAATAAACAAGTAGCAAGACATACTTAGTATTTGGTAATCAATTGATTTAGCAATACAACCTATGCACATACCTCCATTTTTCTCCTCCTATACATTGCCTTATCTTCGGACCGTTGAAAACATATAAATATATCCCATTCACGTCTTTCTCCGATGCTTTGAACATCCTCCTCACATCATTGTCGTCGGAAATGCTAGCCATTAAAAATGCCCGTCCATTGTGATGAATGTATTGTATGCTTAATCTCTGGATGGATGAGACCCAATTAGATACTTCAATTGCTTCGTTAACTAGTGAGTCATATGTTATGTCCGTCGGTAAATATCTCATCTTTTGATTTCCTCCATTGTACACCGGACGGATTATATCGAATTGGAAGTCACCATCATAGTGGAATATAACCAACACCTCGGTCACTGACATGCTATCATCAAATCACAAGAACAGAATTTAGAAAAATATGAATTATACATACATCTTGAAAGACAAAGCAACTTTATATTTCTAAACAATTAGCCACTGTTAAAATGCCCATGCTGGGATATGTTTGATCATAAAATAATCATTCTAGTCACATTAGAGTAATATAATGTGGTAATAAAAAAACTGTACTAAAAAGAAAGAATGTAGGAATAGATAAAAACAGTGCATACCAAAAAGAAACCCCCTTTCAAAACCCTAAAATCCAAAATGAAAATCGCCATTAACCAGAACCAAAACGAAAAACGCCATCAACCAACCCGAAAGCTACATACAGTGAGTCATATATTGGACACCATGTACGGTTTCAAACGGCATTTTTAGGGTTCAGACCATGGTTCTATTCCTTCTAACAAGTCTATGCAAAAAACGGAATCAAGCTAATCCTCTTTTAGGGTAGATGATGCAATATAAGAAGGAATTTATTGTTTGTACCAACCTTTTAATGGAATCCAACAACCGCTTTGGCTAATTCCATGTCAGAGTTTTCTGAGATGGAAAATCGCCAGAGAACCAGTTGCAAACGATGAAAAGGGTCTGACAAAGAAATGCAGGCACGGGGCGATGGATAAAGGGTTTTCGCATATTTGTCGATATCGACAACTACATTGTCGATATCGACAACATCGCTAAACAACAAAAAAAATAAAAAAAACCCACCCAAAGGACCCCTCCCGTCTCAAAACTCAAGCTGGGTCCTCTCCTTACTCAGGGCTCACTATTAGGATTTATCCGGTAGTTTTCCCTTGATTTATTAGGCACCACCCTGTTTTTCTTATTAATCAAAATTGGGAATTACAACCCTTTGCAATTGTTTACAATTACTCAGTACAATAATTACAAAGCCTTGACTCGGATCTATTCTTCTCTGTGTAATGTCTGCAACATTGTAGCCATTTTAATGGAAGCCGGACCAATTATTGCCGGCCACTAGGGACAAAATCCATTTGCTGCCTTGGACCAACCACTGTATGCCAACACAATTTAGGTCAACTGCTAAGGGACAATTGACGTCTGGGCAGTGGGAAGCCACCTGTCTTCCAACCATTGGTCCAACTCCTCAGCCACATAAGCCTATGCATCAACCGCCAAGCCAACTGCATAAATGCTGCACATGTGGCTACCACGTCAACCAAGGCATCCCCACAAGCATCACACCTCATCACCGAGTCAAGGAGTGTGCCACAACATGCATTCGGGTTCCATTTATTTGGATCAGCTGGCTCGGGCATGAGGGAGTGCACCCATGTGCCGAATTTCCATCCGAGTCCCACCAAAGGTGAATCGAGGTCCCCAAGGCAATTGGTGTGCCTTACAGTGCATATCTGGTGCTAACAACTTGGGCCAGAGCAGGGGCCGAACATACTGTCTACATACTAGAAAAACCTGCCAGCCATGATCCCCCACCTCCTGAAAATAAATGTCTGAGATTGAGGAAACAAACCGCGTTGGTTGTTCCAACACCATCGTGCATGTTTTCTACTGCGCACCGAATGCTTTGATTAATCGGTCCTAGTCGTGTGCACATTTACATCTGTCGATCCGTTCGTTGCTAGCAACACATGGTCGGTTGACCTGCCAGTGTGCAACACATGCACGCCCAGTAGACTAGGGGTGCACGGCGGGCGGCTTGGGCGGTTATTGGGCGGTTTAGGCGGTTTTGTTTTATGGCAGTTTGTAAAAAATAGAAACCGTAACTGCCCAAAGTATAGGCGGTTTGGGCGGTTTTTTTAGCGGGCGACTTGGGCGGTATGTTGGGCGGTTTGGTATTTGTACTTATCTCTCTCTTTTTCTATTTCTAATAGAATGTAACTAAAGTTTCAAAGTACTTAACATAAATAATAAAAATTAAACATGATTTTTAATAAAAGTCAATAATCAGTAATTAAAAAATTTTTCAACTAATTATATCAATGTAAAATTAAAGTCCAAAGGCATCACCAAAATTAAAAAATACAATCACTTATATAATCTAACGTCCAAAAGTCAAAAACCTAACAAAGAAACATCTAAATTCGAAAATTCAATGTCTAAATTTCAATAAATAAACCTCCAAATTTCAAAATTCAATGTCCAAATGCTAAAAGAAATTCAAAATCTAAACTTCAAGTTCGTAAAGATCGATATATAATTTGAAGCAATCCTGCAATAAAAAAAAATCATAGTTAGAATAATAATTGATAAAAGATAATAAACATCAATGTTTAGTTTAATGATAAAATTGTAAGGTTGTCAAACTTTCATACAATATAATCTAGACTTGTATTGGATTGCACTAGGATTTGGAGTATAAGTGTTATCCATAAAGAATAGATGAAGAGGTTTTTTTTTTTTTTTTTAAATAATGAGCGGGCGGGGCGGTTTGAAACCGCCCACTCAAATGTCAAACCGTAACCACCCGCTCATTAGTACGGATTGAAACCGCCCGCCCGCCGAAAGGCGGTTTTGACGTATATCCACTTTTAGCGGGGCGGGGCGGGGCGGGGCGGGCGGGTTGGCGGGTTACGGTTATTTTTGTGCAGCCCTACAGTAGACTATTGCACCATGCCACCACACATCGACCAACTCCTGCACCACCAATAGGCACATAGCAAGTACATTGCATGCACCACATGCATCACATGATTCACATCACCATTAGGTAGCGCACCACGCTGCACCAACTATTGAGGAGCAACACCAATCTGGACCGAGGGGCCAACATGTTCTGTCTGAGGCACCAAGGCACAGTCCACATGCACCAATGGACCCATACACACTAATTCGTACATTGGTTAGGCGTAGGAGCACCCAACCAACCACACACACTGAGCACCTATGTAGTGTCAACCATTCATGGCTAACTAGGGTTGCAAACGAATATTCAATTCTCCAATTACCAGGAAGTTGCCGCCCACAAAAAATCGGGTCTGGAACCTATTTTAGGTTCTGATTTATAAACGGGTCCGGGTCTGGATCCGTAACCCAATTTAGGTTCCAATTGTATGGGTGTTCATGGATCGGGCTAGCCCGAGATCGAGCCCGGTTTGGCCAGGGCTTGGGCCTTCATGTTCAGTACTCGGACCGGGCTCAAGCTATTTATTTTAGCCCGTTTAATAGATGGGCCGGGCTTGGACCTAGAGGGAGAGAGCCAAGCCCGGCCCGACCCAACTGAAAAAATAATTACAAGTAAAATGGGCATGGAACCCATGATACCTTGTCAGAAACTCTACGAACAAACCACCTGAGCTCCCAAGTTTTATAGTTAAACTAGCTTTCTTTTATTTTATAATATAAACCTGGCCGGGCTCAGGCTTAAACATTTTCAGCTGGGCCGGGCTTGGATTTAGAGTTTTTAAGTCGTGCTGGGTCTAGATATTCCTTGGCCTGGGCCAGCCCGGCCCATGAACACCCCTATTCGATTGATAAACATATCCGGTTTTGGATCCATATAGGTTCCAACCCGTGGATCCGGGACCCAACATATGAGTCTTTGATATGGCAAACCGTACCTCAAAATTACATTTTTTTAATATATTTTTATGTATAATACTGTAGGTAGTAGACTTGATGTATTGTTATAAGTTGAATGATATCCTTATTTTAAGATATAGAAAAAAATGAAGAGAAACTATAACCGATTTTGAAACTATATTCCAGTCCTCAGGGTGGACCTGGTTTCGGAATTGGATTGAGATTTTTCTATCGGAACTGGGACTGGAATCAAAAATACAGATTTCGAGTCAAAATTAAATCCGAAACCAAAACCGTCATATAAAAACAGATCCGGATTCGGACCCACCATAGTTCGGATCGAAACCGTCCCATTTGCAACACCAGCGCTCGCAGTAGAGACGGTCCGAGTCCGATAAGGGGCCCTTTCAAGAACAAGCAAGAATCAGATCCCGCGCGTTGCACATGCCAGCCCCCTAATCTCGAGACAAACGAGCCAAAATGGGCAAGAAGGGTCGCGTCTTCCTGTGTTAGCAACTCAGGCAAAGCAAAGCAAGCAAATCAAGCAATGCAACCAACGAACGAACACCTTCCCGCTATTTAAGCACTGAGAGAGAGTGTGAGAAGATTCTTCCTATAAACCACGCATTCAACATCTCTCTCTCTCCCTTTCTAAAGTTCCCCGACCCTTCGCTCTTCGCTCTTTTTTTTTGACCACCTGATAAACTTTAGGGTTAGGGTTTTCATTATCTTCTTCTTCTACAACAACTACTTCTGGCAATGGAGGTAATTACTGAGGGCGTGAACAACATCAACATCAGCAGCAGCACCGAATCTTACAAGAAGAATCGCATCCAAGTCTCCAACACCAAGAAGCCCCTTTTCTTCTATGTCAATCTCTCCAAGGTAATCCATCCACAAACAAAAATAACCCTAGTCTCTCAATTTTTCTCTTTTTATTCTTTCTCTAGTTTCAAGTTTCAATTCAAAACGCTCAATATCTTGGTTCCTTGGATTCTGTTGTCTTTTGATTACGCTTATCCTTTTAAGAAAATCCAGGTTGGATTGGGGTTTTGTGATTTCCTTTTAGGGTTTTATTGATAGAATTGAGAAGAAGGTTAGGGTAGGCTGCAAGTTTGTGATTTTTTATTATGGGCCCAAACGGTTGTATATGGCACTGATTAGTTGGATATAAAAACCTTCCCATATTATTAGTTCCACTTGAGTTTTATTTTTTGTTGTTATTATTTTGTTATGGGCTAAGGCTTTGTTGTTGTTGTTGATGATGAGGCAATTATCAGATCTATAAACATTGACAGATGGTTATGATCATTATTAGGTCGTGCCCATATTGGCCTGCCCATAATCTGGAAAACCAGCATCACCCAAATGATTGGTGTGAATGGATGTGGGCCTCAAAGCCAAGATTTTCCTCATAATTAGATTTCCACTTGATTCTTGATTTTGTCACTGTTTGTTGTTTTTTTTTTTTTTTGGTGAGGCATTAGTGATTTATTTTTTATTTTTATTTTGGAAAGGTGTCATTGTTTTTTGTTGCTGCTGTTGTTATTTTTATAGTTGAATTTCATAAATGGAATGTATTTGTAGTCCATTTCTATCTATTGTATTAGTGAGATTCTTTTAATGTTGTGGGTTGTCTTTGCAGAGGTATATGCAACAGCACAATGAGGTGGAGCTTTCAGCTCTAGGAATGGGTACTCCTCTCTCTCTCTCTCTCTCTCACACACACACACACACACACACACATCCATGGGCACACACATCCATGGACATACTCATTGAACATTCAACTTAGTTACCCTTGAAAATGAGAGTTTCTTGGGGAGTTTATATCTTTGAAAGACAAATGTGTATATTCTAAATAGATGACTACATTTATTATGTAGTTTAAATCTTAAGTTATTGTTCCTATTTCCATTGTGTACTAACAGTGAAACCCTTAGTTGCTTGTGTAATGTCGTGGTTTCTTTATTTTATTTGTATGGTCGTGTACTTTTTTCATAGATTGGCATTTTTATGGTTTATCTGCAAAAAGTATTCTCATTCTTGACAAGAGCCCATGGCACAAAGGAAGGTGCTCACTATTGCAACCTTCAGCTTGTGGGTGGGTTCTAGCAATGTTCCTCTTTGCAAATATTGAATTTTGAATGGAAAATCTTAAATGTTGCAATATTTTTGCATATTCATGTGGACATCTTAGTTATCTTAGGCAGCTATACTCGGGGAAAAATGCAAATCCAGTTGGAACTGTCCGGTTGTAGCTCACACACACACAAAACCTAACAAAAAAAAAAAAAAAGGTGCAAATGCGTGAGAAGTGAGAACTTGAGTCCTCCCATGCAGAAAAAAGAAGGGAAAAAAAATCTTGAAGATGCTCATTAAGGCTGAGCTATTTGAGTTGACTAATTTTTCTTAGGTCCGACTCATGACCTTTAAAAACTAGATGAGTGAACCATGTCATCAGTTTTAGATGTTAAATATGAATATGTTCAAATTTATTAGAGGGGTTGATTCATTTCATGATATGGGAAGACAAGAGTTCACATATAAAGCCCTTAATTAGTTTTAACCTTGTCTGTCACCTCAACTATTTTTTATCAGTGAGGAAAATTCTTTCTGTTAAAAAGGTACAGGTGACTTTAAAATAGGGAAGTTCTATTTTGGGGTTGTGGGGACTGGGGAGGTGGGCGGCCCCTGTTTCAGTTATTGATGTTTGTTATCTCTTGTTTCTTTAATATTGTGAACCCATAACTACAAAACACTTGAATCCTTGGATCTGGCTTAATCTCCCTCCACCCAGGATGTCGTACTTCTTTATCAGCAGAGACTTCTGCTAAGAGAATCTTAAACTGTTTTAGCCAACTAATAATTTATTAAAATGCATCTGAACTCTGAAGCTGTACTTAGCCATAACTATTGAAGAATAAAAAAAATGAATCTAAGGAATAAAGCCATTTTCAATCACATACCTGCTCTGTCCGCCCTTTCTTTTGCCAGCAACATTGCCAAAAAAAAAAAAAAAACAGCAACTTCATTTCCTTTAACAACGATATGTTTGAAACGACTCTGTTGTTGTTAGTGAATTCTCGTGTTTCCTTTTACTGGTAATGGAGTTGGTCTTGAACTAGCTTCAGTCCTTCCTGATGGCTACTGTTTCAGCTTTTGCTAGTGTTGCCTGTACCAGCATGAAAAAAAGGACATTGTAACATTTATCCCCTATTCCCTCATCTGTTCTGCTATTTGGGCTTTGGCTCGCTTTGGAACTACCATCCATGTTTAAGATGAAACTAACATGGACTAGAAGAATTCTTTAGCCTCCCTTTTGATGATGGTCTTTTGGGGGCCACTGAAGCTATTATCTAATATCTACGAAATCTGATACCTCTAATCCTTTAGACTTCTTTGCTTGCATCTCCCATTCAATCATTAGTGCCTTAATTTGCAATCTCCAGAGGAATCTATTTGGCCTCTATTTAAGAGAGGCCTACTCCAATACCTTTGCATCAGACATCTAAAAGAGACTAGAAGGGAGAATGATATGAAAAAAAGGGGAAGAAGGGAAAATGATGCAAGACAGGCCCATGACCCAATGGGTTGACCAGTTTAGTGGGCCCAAAATAATGACTTATGTTTTAAGTATGGATGTTTTAATCTCGACCGTAGAGATGTTTAGATGGTTGAGATTAGCTCTAGGGTTTTAATTTCTCTATTTAAAGCATTGTTAAGCCTCTTGGCTTATTCAGGTTTGATTAATGAAAGAAAACAAGTTTGAGTTTTGCTCTTTGCAATCTCTACATCTCTCCTGGAAGGGAATGGCGCGAAGCCATGGGCATGAAGCTTGAGAAACTTCGGGTGGAATCCCGACCTATCCCTTGTATCTATCATCTTTTCTCCTTCCCACCCTGCATCAATCCGCCGTCCGCATCATTTGGTATCAGAGCCGAAGATCGATCCAACACGGCGAAAATCGTATTCTTCAGGTAATCCATCCTCCCCAGTTTGTTTCCATTTTCTACCATATCCCATCTCACCGTCATCCACTGACCACCATCAGACCTATTTCCTTCCTCGAACTGCATCTCGATCCTAGATCTACATGTCAAAACCCACCACGGCCCAAAACCCCTTGAACCATCATCCTTGATCCAAATCCCAATAGCCCCACCACCGGACTATCTATAGATCCTAAACCCACAGTCGCAAGACCCCAAAATTCCAACCCCTGCCAAATCCCAACCCCTCACAGCAGCCCTAAAATCCCAGAACCCTATTCCTAACTTACCGACCCTTCCTAGAGTTCCAAAACAAAACCCTAATTCCATTCCACCAAATCAGAGCTCCAATCCCCAACCTTGATTGTCTCCAAATCTCAAATCCGAGCCCCGATCGTCCAAAACCAGCCACATCCACATTGGCCGAACCCAATTCAACCATATTTCATTGGCCGAATCCTTAAGACCCATTCACCGATGACCGAACCCTCTAAAAATCAATCCACCCTAATCATCGAGCCTTGTTGACCCTTGGCAAAGACCTGTAACCCATCTTAAAAACCCCATTCCCCTCTGTCGATTTAAAAAAAAAAACAAGAAGGGAAGAAGAAAAAAAAGAAAAAAGAAGTGAAGAAAGGTTGCAGAGTGTACCTGGCACGTGCACATGTCACCATCTTCATCGTCGACATCATCAGTCGCCTCATCATCTGCGCCGGCACCCACCGTCACCCTTCTCTGCATGACCACCGGCCGCACCGCGCCTCACAGTCGTCACCGTCGTCTTCATCACCACCGAGCATCATCGTCACCATCTTCGTAAAGCAGAGGAATGAGGAGAAGACCTCTTGGAGAAGAGGCAGTGAGTTGAACTTGAAGGAACTCTCGGTCCCTTTTCTCTCTTCCAGACACGAAGCCCAAGTTAAAAAAAAAAAAAAGAAAAAGAAAAAATTCAGCTCCACTCGAGCTGAGCCCAGCCGAATGGAAGCCAGTCCAGGTTTGGGTCAAGTACAGCTCAATTCGACCCAGCCAGCAACAGTTTTTTTTTTTTTTTTTTAAAGTTGCAGCAGTTCAACAGATATCAACACGTGGGTCCATAACCCACAAATCTTCTTGACAACAGTAACTGACATCGTCCAGGTCAAGGCCAGCTATGTGCAAATTGGACAGTCCAAATTACTTTTGCTAACATCGAGGTCATTTGAGCTTTGATCAAGGATCTGTCTTCACAGTCATATTCTAATCAGTGAGATCTACACAACAGACAGGTCAGATCATTTAAATTTGAGTTAATTTTTTGTGACAAAAAAGGTGAATAGTTTGAATTTCTACTCTAATGGAAAAACAAAATGTCCATCGGGCTAGACTCCTGGAACAGTGGCAGTCTCTTCGACAAGGAAACATGCATGTCGCCAAGGATGAAAATAGCGGTAGCGGCGGGCGTAGCGGCCCGCCGCCAAAACGCTACGAAGCGGGGGATACGTAGCGTAGCGGGGATACGTAGCGGCGTAGCGGTGCGATTTGAAATAATCGCCCAAAAAACCTAAAAAAATTCCAGAAAATCCAGAAAATTGTAAAATAAAAAAATATGTGGTTCTTTTGCAAAAGTAAGTAAGAAAAGTGGGTGTAGCGGTGCCCTCAATATATGAAGTCCTGTATCGCTGTATAAATAGAAAATAGTAGTAATTATTAGTTTTTTCACATGTATTCATGTTTCTTAGTCATACTAACTTAGAAAGTAATGGAAAGCTCATAAAAAAAAAGTAGAACATGAAATAAAGGCATAATTGCATAAGACTTAAGAGTTACTCATTACTCAATTACTCATTAGTCATTACTCATTAGTCATTAGTGAATATTGAACAATCAAAATATCAAATATCAATACTTCAACATTCAAGGTTCAAATTCAATCAAGTGAATGAACTATGAAGTGATCAAAATAAACATCAATCAACAGTCAAAAGTCAACAGTCAACACCAATTTAGAAATGACAGAGTAGAGAGTAAGTGAAGGAAGTAGGAATACCTTGGTCACCACCAAAAGGATCGTCTACCAAGATTCAAGGCACTGTTATCCTCATCCCCATCTGTGTTATCATTTGTATTGGCATCATATTGCATTTGATATTGATAAAAATTGGGATCCACCAATCCAAAGAAGGTGGTAGCCGCATGGCCTGCATCATCATAACTTGGAGGAGGTGGAGGTGGATATCTATTATATTGTGTTTCACCGTAGTCACCATATGAGTAGGACCCTGAAATAGAAGACTGTTCGTCTCCTTGTTGCAGTTGACCATATGGAAAATACTGCGAGGGTCCTTGTCCACTGTAACTAGGGTTCCACGAACCAGTACATGATGCTGCTTGTTGTCCTCCAACACCTCCACCCATATTTCCTTGTTCATTACTACTACCTCCAGGAGCATGTGGAGCAGGTGGTGAGACTCTCCGACGCCGTTGATAACCACGATTTCCTTCCATTCTTTCCGGAAAGTCTTGTACCTCCTCTACAGGAATGACATCTTCTTGATCATGTTGGTAGTATTCACTAGTAGCACCTGTCCCACTAGTGTCTCCTGCTCCATCTCCCCCATCTCCTCCACCATGGCTACTCGAAGAGACGGTGGTACTCGTCCTCTTAGAAGATGACACAACATGAGCAGGAATAGCAGGTTCTTTCCCTCTAGATTGTGGGTGCGGCTGTGCACTTGTGCCTTCTCCTCCAAGTGGGGCACCCCCTGCCTCATCCATTTCTTCATCAAGCAAATCTCTAACCTCCTCCTGAAAGCCCGGATCTGAATCTAGCAATGGATCCTCTATCTCGGCTATCCATGGGAGCAAGGGATCGTCCTCTCTGAATATGTGATCCAAACTAATAGGACAATAGTTCGGACTATCCCTTGCCTTCCTTTCTCTCGTTCTGTTTCTCAACTTTAAATTGTAATGACAATACACAAGCTTGTTGAGTTTTTGCATGGTAAGCCGATTCTTGGACTTTGTGTGGATCAAGGAGAAAGTGCTCCTATTCCTTTCACAGTTTGATGAAGTTGTAACTTGACTAAGGATGCGAACAGCCGCTTTCCTTAGATTTGGAGTATCCTCTCCAAAATTCATACACCAATCAGCTGAGATTCAAAATAAACAAATAAAATTAGATATTCCTTAAGTCCTTCCAATCAATTGAGAGATAAATAACAAAAGACTATTAGGTTGGGTGATTGGGTCTTTTGTTATCATATTCATACCAGGTGTCATTTTTCCACTCGCCCTTTGTGTGATTGGGTCAGCAAAGCCTCCTTTCCTTTGTGTGTATGTAGATATCTACAATGTGAAAATTAGGAATAAATCATTAAAGGTTTAACGAACCTATCTTAAGCATATCTGCATATACATATGTGATATGTCATCTCAAATCTCAATCACTAACTCACCTCTTGAATGGCGTTGATGGAATCATCAATTCCCAACGATTTTCTCAACACTTGCCTTAATCCTACCCTCAACTCCGTCTCTATTACATCGCTGTGTTGTTGGGCATTGGGGTAGTAGAATTCGGGATTAAGAAAATAACCTACATTGAAAATAAGTTGAAATGCAAAATGATTAAACATCAATCAAAGAATGATAGCTTGCTTTAAAAGCATCAAATATAGATATAACTATTGAGTACCTGCAGCATGCAATGGATGGTGCAGCTGGTCAGCCCACCGTCTATCAATAATTTGTATATATTCTTCATGATATCTAACATTTTCCATGATAGCTTGCTTAGCCCGATCCATTGCTTCATATATATATCCCATTGTTGGCTTGTCATCACCATCTACAAGCCGCAACACTCTAACTAAAGGCTCATAAATCTTTAATAAATTAGACACTTTCTTCCAAAACTTATTGTCCCTCATCAAGTTAGGGATCTCAAATTCCGGACCACTTGTTGCATTGCCCCACTTTGAACGAAGCCATTCTTCTAATGCAAACATCTGAATCAGCTCTGTTCTAAACCTTACAAGGCTCTCCATCGCAATGAAATGGGTAGCAAACCTAGTTGATCCCGGACGAATCAAGGCATGATTATTTGTGAATCTTTTCATCAAGCTCAAAAGCCATGAATGATCATAAATAAATTTGGTAATGCTTCTACATGCCTTGATAACTTCAGCAATTTTCTTCTTCCTTCCAATCTCTTCCATAATAAGATCTATACAGTGTGCTGCACATGGAGTCCAAAACAGATGAGGCCTCTTTTTTCTCCAACATCACACCGGCTGCCTTGAAATTGGCGCCATTATCTGTAACCATCTGTACAACATGCTCCTCTCCCACAGTCTCTACAACCTTGTCCATAAGAGTGTATATATATTTAGCTGTCCGTCTATGCTCAGATGCATCCACGGACTTCACAAAAACACACCCAGAGACTGAATGTACCAAAAAGTTTATTAATTGTGTTTGTGTGCCGCTGGTCCACCCATCACACATAATGGTGACTCCATTCTGTTGCCACATGGGCCTAAAGGTCTCCACCCATGCTTTTATTTCTTTATATTCCTCTTCGAGATATTTAGTGCCCACATCATAAACAGAGGGCGACTGTATTCCCCGCCCAGCTTCGGCGGCAACATCAAGAATTGTTTGGAAATAAGGGGAATCTATTGCTGTAGGTGGTATGTTCTTGTGAATTAGCCATTTCGCTGTATCTTTGGCTAACCTATCTCTTGCAGACTTCATTGCCCCTTTCATAACACTTGCTATATTTGGTCGTTTAGCTCCCTCTTTTCTATGTGCTAGAGGATCAACAGAGGGAGGAGCTGCTCTTCTAGTAGAAATAATTTCTACATCAACATCCCGTTCCCGGGTGCTAAATGCCCTACGCATTGCCCCTGCAATGCCCTTGCCCCTGCTTGGCACAGCAGATGAGCCCCCTGCATCATAATTTTTGCTGCTTCCAGCAAATGCACGACGTTCATATTCTTCTTGATGACTCATGACGGACTCTCGGCGTGCAGTCTCCATCTGTGCATATTCATCATCAAAACCTTCATCCCCAAATACATCATAACGGGCAGCATCAACATCTTGCTGCCTCTTTTCTTTTATCTCTACCTTTCTAGCTTTGCTTTGGCTAACCAAAGCTTTCATTTGTTCCCTGACTTCCCTTGGTGCTTCGGTACAGCTAGCAACATTACCAGAAATGTGGCCCAAATGGTGCTTGAATCTTGTAATGCCCCCATTGGTCACTTTCCCACAAAACTTGCATTTGATTTTTAACCTCCTGTTCTCAACTGCCTCACCAAAGCTCCATGCGGGATCAATATCACGAGGCATTTTCAAAAATTAATTGGCAAACACAAATGCACAATAGAAGACTGAATACCTATAAATATGAACAAGTAGTATGTTAAAAATTAAAAAAACAACAAAACATGTTAGAGGAAACATATATCTAACACTTAAGAATCATTCTCTTGACATTTAATTGGCATTCAATTACTAAAAATATTTTTTTTTTACAAAATTAAATAAATCCGAAAATAAAAAAAAGGAAAAAATTGAAAAATAGGTATTATATGTTGGAATGATCTATGGGAAACATAGATCTATAATTTAGAAGCCCTTTTCAAAACATTTGATTGACATTCAATTACTAAAAATAATTTTTTTTACAAAAATAAAAGAAATCCGAAAATAAAAAAAAAGGAAAAAAATTGAAAAACAAGCATTATATGTTGGAATGATCTATGGGAAACATAGATCTATAATCTAGGAGCCCTTTTCAAGACATTTGATTGGCATTCAATTACTAAAAATAATTTTTTTTTACAAATAAAAAAGGAATCCGAAAATAAAAAAAGGAAAAAAATTGAAAAACAAGCATTATATGTTGGAATGATCTATGGGAAACATAGATCTATAATCTAGGAGCCCTTTTCAAGACATTTGATTGGCATTCAATTACTAAAAATAATTTTTTTTACAAATAAAAAAGAAATCCGAAAAAAAAAAAGGAAAAAAATTGAAAAAAAAGCATTATATGTTGGAATGATCTATGGGAAACATAGATCTATAATCTAGGAACCCTTTTCAAGACATTTGATTGGCATACAATTACTAAAAATAATTTTTTTTTTACAAATATAAAAAAATCCGAAAATAAAAAAAGGAAAAAAATTGAAAAACAAGGATTATATGTTGGAATGATCTATGGGAACCATAGATCTAACAATATGAAGCTATTTTCAAGTTGTTTCATGAGTTTTCCATAAGTGATAAAGGGGTTTTCTTTTTTTTAAATAACTTAAATCCGAAAATAAAAATAACAATATTTAAATAAAAAAACAAAAGATATGCATACAAGATCAAAAGGATGCATGGATCTACAATAAAACAAGCCAATGATGCCATTATATTGTGATTTATAGTAGTTAGAGAGTGATAATCTCAAAAGTTGAAAAAAAGTCACATACCTAGATGAAGATTCTTGTTTAGAATCTTTAAAATCCTTTGAATAGTTGAATGTTGGTGATTTGGTGGCAAGAAATCTTGAGAAAATCCACTTAGGAGACACTTGGGACCACTTAGCAGGAAGAAAATGGAAAAGAGGAAGAAAACATAGCAGCAAGTGAAGGAGAAGAAGGGTTTTTCGTCCAAAAAGGGGTTTTATAAACCCCCCCCCCCCCCCCCACGGTATCGGCCGCCACGTACCGTGGCGGCCTGTACGGGCCTGTACGGGTGCGAGCGGCCGATTTTTTTATCCATGCATGTCGCTGATTATATTGATAAATTTGAAGAATACAGAATGTGTTGCAATGTAAAAGAAGATCCTCTGGTTACTTTTTCAAGATTTAAAGTGGGTCTATTTCCAGAGCTTATAGAAGCAAATTGACTGAGCATGAAGTACACACCTTAGAACACAATTATCAAGTAGTGCAATATTCAGAGCGGTATCTAACACTGCAAATTGTTAAGCTTGATAACTTATATGGTTCTAATTTGCAACCAGGTGCTTCAGTAGCAAAATCTAATCTTTGGAGTCAACAATCATTCGGACATTCCATCTATCGTTAGACGTAATAGAGTTCAAAGAGTAATTAGCAGTAAGAGTAATTTGCTGGACAATCGCAGTGTTACAAGTGTCAAGGATTTGGACACTTAGGCTTTGAATGTCCTAACAAGGAAGTGTATTTACCAGAAATCGTAGATTCCACTGTGAATCAAAATAGCCAAGTTACTGAACATGAGGAAGGCAAGCAACAAGGCCATATGTGCGTTTCAAGCACCAAAGAAGTGCAAACGTCTACCAATGCTACAAGTGATGCCAATCAAAATGCAGAAAGGCAAGGAAAACAAAAAGAAGATTCAGGGATAGCATTAGATGCAACAATGTCTAAAGCTGACAATAGTCAAGAAAAATTTGACGAAGGCAAAGTGACCAAAGTGAACAGACACGATCAGGATATGTCAGACGTATGAGAAGAACATGATACGGTAGTACAAGAGTCAATGAAATCAGAGTCAGATGAGCCATAAGAGGTTAAATCAATCGGTCCAATGTATTCACAAGCATATTCAATCATTGAGATTTCCCATATTGACTTTATTTTTAAAGATACGCAAGTAAAAGCGAATGATTGCGATCTAGTGATACAGATTCTACATCCAATTCGTCAAGGAAGCATTCAAGCACGATCAGTTCGTCAGCAACATACAAGCATTCTATCCATTTTTAGTTTAAAGAAATCACTTTCGATGTCCAAGTCATGTGAAGACAATGGGGAACACCCAGCAAATTAGAAGTTTATACGTTGGATTTTTTTATCTTGGAGGACATCTATAGAATTCGAGGTCGAGTTCTCTTCAAGTCGGGGAGAGTTGATGCAGGACAGACCCAATGGGTTGATCAGTTTAGTGGGCCCAACCCACATGCAATTTTTTTTTATTTGATTTGGAGTTGTTATTTAATGGCTTATGTTTTTAGCATGGATGGTTTAATCTCGACCGTAGAGATGTTTAGGCGGTTGAGATTAGCTCTAGGGTTTTAGTTTCTCTATTTAAAGCATTGTGAAGCCTCTTGGCTTATTCAGATTTGATGAATGAAAGAAAAAAAGTTTGAGTTTTGCTCTTTGCAATCTCTACATCTCTTCTGGAAGGGAATGCCGCTCAGCCATGCGAGTGAAGCCTGAGAAACTTCGGGTGGAATCCCGACTTATCCCATGTATCTATCATCTTTTCTCCTTCCCACCCCTCATCGATCTGCCACCCGCATTAGAGAAAAGAGGGAGGGGGTAATCTGAGAAGAAAATTGGAGATGAATGAATAGATGATTCACTTATTCCTTACTCGAGAAACAAAGGAAGCAGATAATTGGAAGGAAAAAATTACATAATGTTAGATTACCAAGGCTGAATCTTGGAAGAAGTGGGGTCTGACAAAAGATCTCAACCTCGGAGGCACTTGGGATTTCCAAACCTGCCGAGATATGAGAAAAATGAGGAGGATTTGAGCTGAATAATTGAAGACCCTCAAGTTGAGTCAGCCCATATTCTCCAATTGGCCTCATCATCATTCTAACTCCCTTTTCCATTCACAATCTTATGTGCTCTACCTTTTGTGTCGATATGATGTATATTCTTGGAAATAAAGTCTTTTCACACTTTCGACCCGGCTGTTCTGTCTGTCTCTCTTGGCCCCAACCTCTATGTTGATCCCTATACTTTTTCATCTTCATCAACTTTCCTCCGCACTAACTACCTCGTTTCCTCACTAATTTTAGTTTAGGGAGTCCAGTTTCTTTCCTTGATGTTGTGTATACCTAGTTTTTCATTTTTCTTAATCAGCAGCTATTTCCCGTTTTACTAGGTGGAATTTCTTCTTGTCCTCCCTCTCATCCCTAAGGAATTTCTTTGATTATGTTCATTCACTTTAGGCACCTTTACTGGGATCTTGAAAAGCAAGAGGTAATAAATGGACAAATTCGCTGAAGGTAATTTAATTAGAGTGACCTGACCACCACCTGAGGAGAGGCATATTTTCGACATTTGCCAATTTACTTCTAAATCTTTCTTTGATGGGGTGCCACATAGATTGAGACGTTGAATTGGCTCCTACTGGGAGTCCATGCTATTCAGAGGAAATTTTATTAGCTTGCATACAATTGCTACTGTTAAGGAAACAAGTTCCAACTCATTTATGTAGACTCCAGCTGGAACATTTCCAAACCAAACCAAACCAAACCAAGCCTTTTCCCACTAGGTGGGGTCGGCTATATGGATTTGACGACGCCAATCAAATCTGTTTAGGGCCATGTCCTCCGTTAGATCCATGTAGGCAAGGTCATGTTTAATAGTTTCTTTCCAACTTCTCTTGGGTCTCCCTCTCCCTCTCCTACTCCTGGCAATCTCCATGCTTTCACACCTTTTAACAGGTGCCTCCGTTGGACGCCTTCTAACATGGCCGAACCATCTCAGTCGATTTTCTCTCATTTTATCTCCAATCGGTGCTATTCCTACTTTGCCTCTAATCTCCTCATTCCTAATCCTATCTCTCCTTGTGATCCCGCACATCCATCTTAGCATTCTCATATCCGCAACTTCCATCTTCTTGACATGATTATGCTTTACTGCCCAACACTCTGATCCATATAACAACGCTGGTCGTACCGCCACCTTATAATACTTTCCTTTAACCTTGAGGGGGACTTTCCGATCACACAAGACCCCTGAAGCACTCCTCCATTTGGTCCACCCGGCCTGAATCCTGTGACTTACATCATATCAATCCCTCCATCCTGTTGCACCATAGATCCAAGGTACCTAAAGTTTTCTTTCTCTACAATCTTTTGTGTGCCCAAACTTACTTCTATGTTACTAGGTGTCCTACTTTGACTAAACTTGCATTCCATATATTCCGTTTTGCATCGACTTAGCCTAAACCCTTTTGTCTCTAATGTTTTCCGCCACAATTCTAGTTTAGCATTCACTCCTTCTCTCGTCTCATCCACTAAAACAATGTCATCTGCAAATAGCATACGCCACGGCACCTCATCCTGGATATGTCTTGTAATCTCATCCATAACTAGGGCAAACAAGTACGGGCTTAACGCTGAGCCTTGGTGTAGACCAATCGTGATAGGAAATTTCTTAGTTTCGCCGCCAGTCGTCCTTATAGATGTCACGACTTCATCATACATATCCTTTATCGCCTCAATATAAGCGACACACACTCTTTTCTTTTCCTGAACTCTCCAAAGAATCTCCCTAGGAATCGGGTCATAGGCCTTCTCCAAGTCAATGAACACTATATGTAAATCTCTCTGACATTCTCTATACTGTTCCATTAACCTCCTCAGGAGAAAGATAGCCTCCATGGTTGATCTCCCACATGAAACCAAATTGATTCTCTGAAACATTTGTTCTTCTTCTTAGTCTTCTCTCAATAACTCTCTCCCATAATTTCATCGTATGGCTCATCAATTTAATCCCGCGGTAGTTCGCACAGTTCTGAATATCTCCTTTGTTCTTGTATATGGGTATAAGAATACTTTTCCTCCATGCATTAGGCATCTTCTTGCTCTTTAGCACTACATTAAAAAGCTTTGTCAACCAACTAATATTATCCTCCCCCAAGCACCTCCAGACCTCAATAAGGATACCATCTGGCCCAACCGCTTTCCCATTCTTCATTCTTTTCAATACTTCTTTAACTTCTTCCCTACTGATTCTCCTATAGAACATATGATTCGCTTCTTCTCTAGAAATGGTAAGCTGCCCCAACTGTATGTCACTACTACTGCTTTCGTTAAATAACTTGTAGAAGTAGCTCTTCCAACGCTCCTTTATCTCATCTTCCTTTACTAATACCTTTTCATCCTCATCTTTAATGCATTTAACTTGGTTTAAGTCCTTGGTCCGCCGATCTCTAGTTTTAGCAAGCTTGAATATCTCTCTTTCGCCTTCCTTAGTGTCAAGTCGCCTATATAGCTCCTCAAATGCCTTTGCCTTGGCCTCACTGTCTTTTTGGTTTCTCCTTTGCTTCTTTATACCTCTCCAAGTTCGCTTCATTTCGATCCTTTTGCCAAGTTTTAAAGCACTCTCTTTTAACTCTTATCTTGTCTTGGACGGCTTCGCTCCACCACCATGCCTCTTTCTGGACCGGAGCACCCACTTTAGATTCTCCTAAGACTTCTTTCTCTACCCTCTTAATACACTCTGCTACCTTATCCCACATATTATTTGCACTCTCATCTATCGCCCAAACGTCTTCCTCTAGTACTCTTTCCCTTAAAGCTAGTTGCTTATCACCTTTCAGGTTCCACCATTTAGTCCTTGAGCATCTATACAACTTCTTTTTTCTAGTCCACCTTTGTAACTGCACATCTATGATCAACAACCTATGTTGGGAAGTCAAGCTCTCCCCCGGTATAACCTTGCAATCTTTACAAGCTAAACGGTCTCTTTTCCTAGTTAAGAAGAAGTCAATTTGTGTCCTCGATGAGCCACTCTTATAAGTCACCAAATGCTCCTCTCTCTTTCTAAAAAATGTGTTAGTTACCATGAGATCATAAGCCACTGAAAACTCCAAGATGTCCTTCCCTTCTTCATTTCTATTACCGTACCCATGTCCCCCGCATTTCTAGAGACAAAAAAAAAAAAAAAAAAAAAAAAACCCTCAAATCATCTTATGTTTAACAAGTTTGGTGCCACATTTCAAAAAATATTCTGCTGTCTACAATGCCATGGTGTGAGAAGCACAAATCCGAGTCATCTTGGAAAGGTATCATTTTGCTTTCTGCACCTTCTATCCAGCCTCATGTCTATTTTTTTTTTTTGGAACCATTTGGTGTGAATTACTTCATATTTGCCACAGTGACTTTTGTATGCAACCATGGATGCTGAAACCTTGGAACTCTTTTCCTCATGTCCCCAACTCTTATTTTCCCCAATTTATTTCTCCTTTACAACAATCAGTGGCTTTCAACATTTATTTCAAATGGTTTGGTCTGTAGGTTACGCTTCAACAATTGTTATTGGTGTGTCTTTTCTATATGAATCATTATGCTATGTGAGGAATCATAAATTATCTTAATTGGTAAAGATGGAGAGATTGGGAAAGATGTCGAACATAGGATAAGAGTGGGATGGTTGAATTGGAGACTTGCTTCTAGAGTGATTTGTGATTGGCACTGTTAAGAGGTCTGCTTCTGTCTCTTATTGTGGATATTGGTTGTTTATTAGGGGGCGTTTTTCCCACCTGTATGCACTATGCACTATGCACCCGACCCTTCTCCTCCACTAAACTTTCTGTAGAAAGAACTCTATGATCTAGGTGGTACAGGATCCAGTCTAGTGACCAATTTCCAGAAATGTTATTTTAGTCTGTCTGCTTTATTATATCATATATTTGTGTGAACATTATTGAATTGGATCATGCTGTTTTTTGTAATAGTATATTTGATAGTGTTTTCTGTGTTTTCATCAAAACAGCAATCTCCACTGTTGTTTCTATCGCGGAGATTCTGAAAAACAATGGGCTGGCTATTGAAAAGAGTAAGATAATAACCACTTCTCATCTTTTAAATGCTGACAAAATGACAACAATACTCAGAACTTTCACTTGAAATCTCTTTGCAGAGATCATGACATCAACCGTTGATATGAAGGATGAATCAAGAGGGCGACCTATCCAGAAAGCGAAGGCAAGTTTCCTTGAAAGCATTCTTGCATAGAATTTTTCTGCATCTCAAAGTTTTAACCCATCATAAGTAGCAGGCAGTAAAACTTATTCTTCTGTTTAGATTGAAATATTGCTGGGGAAGACGGAGAACTTCGATGAGTTGATGGCTGCAGCAGCTGAGGAGAGAGAAGTTGGTGATGGAGATGAGCAGAGCTGAAAGACGTGATAAGTTCTATATTTGGTTTTCCTATCCCTATATGCTAAATGCTAAAATATTTATTGAGCCTATGTTGAGGACTTTGAGCAAGTTTTGTTGCGTGGAATATGTTACATTATGGTAGGGTAGGTGGCCTCTCTAGAAGCAAGTGATTTGCTGTTGGAAGATTAGTTTTGTGAACTTGTTTTTCCCTTGTGAATGTTGTCCGAACTAGAATCACAGATGAGGCTTTAGAGGCGGCTCAGTGAAGCTAAGTGACTAAAATCAGAGATGAGCTGCTCGGGACAGCACATCGAAGGAATCACTCTTGCAGCATCGTTTCTCCTGAATTTTTCATTGTTAACTCCTTGGACCATGATGCCCAGAAACGGCATTGATACGACAGTGACATGTCATGTACATGGGTAGGGACACGTATTTTACACAAAAAATATGGAGAATCGGATATGATACAACATGATACACTGCCTATTTTGAAATATCTAGGTATCATAGGTTGTGGCTAATAAGGCGAGTTATCACTGATCTTTGTCCTTCACCATGATCAGCAAAAAATCAGCGACTTGACTGTCTCACAGAGATGGGATATGAGAATGTTATTTTCATGGTAGTGTAAAATCTTGCACTTGAGAATGAGCTGTTTACTAGTCCCAACTTTGTTTGCTCATCTTAAGCTATTAAGATAGTCCATCTGGTGGGATATACTACGGATGGATGATGGAACCAGGACTTTCCATCAATCACTTGTTTTTTTCCTTTTCTTTTCTAAGACGTTTGAACGTTGAACGTACAATTCTGTTTTCAAGAGCAGAAGCATTTGAAATTTGGAAAAGAAAAGGCAGTTTACTATTTTCTCACAAGTCATTCCATGCATCCGGATAA
Source organism: Litsea cubeba (assembly GCA_012931725.1). Lineage (NCBI taxonomy): Eukaryota > Viridiplantae > Streptophyta > Magnoliopsida > Laurales > Lauraceae > Litsea > Litsea cubeba. The sequence goes on along the minus strand of CM022944.1, from coordinate 106,753,074 downwards.
GTCTCTGATTTTTGTTGTTTTTCTTCTTTTTGGGAAAGAGTTGTGTGTAAAATGTTAGTGGTAGTTTTGTATTTTGATTTGATTTGTCATTTCTTTTCTCAAGTTTGCGTCCATTCGTGGCCTTTTTGTAATTTGCATAACTTTTGGCTAGGTTTGTGTCGTTATTTGGCTGCATTGCACTGAAATTACCAGTAAATCCTGTAACTATATTTATCTGGTAATGACTATCGGAATGAATAAAACAACTGTCACTTGCTGGTGAACTTAGGTTACCCAAAGGCATGAAAACTGAGAATTAGGGTTTGCCCAGTTGGTTAGGAACCCAGCATCTCACACCCAGATGACCAAGGATCTATCCCTAGCTCTGCCCCCACAGTGCGGTTGCTCCCCGCTTGTTCAGGCAATCTCTCCCTGTGTGCTGGATCTCTCATGGGTCCCAGGCCCCCTCGGCTGGGGTAACCCAAAATAAATAAAAAAAATGCATGAAATGTATTTTTCACTTTTTAGTTAACTGAGATCCAATCCGGGCTTTTTATCCCATGGCAAGGAGCAAATGAGACGACCACCATTTTCTTAGGATGTAGTCTATCAATGTGGGTAATCATTTCCTATGGAAGGTTTTATTAATTGAGTTACACCTTTTGCCTCTTGATAGGAAGGGATTACTTGGTAATTCAACAAATTCAACATTACAATAGAACAAACGCGCCAGAAGCAATAATCTTACCTGTTTTGTAGAACAGAAACCTTTCAAATTTATATTGGCCAGTGGGATTCTTCAACAAACAGCTCTAAGCAATAGTAGGAAATAATCATCCATTATGCTTGCTCTGGGTGGTCCATGATTTTCATCTTCTTTAAGAATTATAAAATCACAGGTCTGACCTGATTTAGTGGCAAGAAAGTGTAAATTGCATTTTACATCATAGGACTCACTATTCTTGTTACTGACAAAAATAAATAAATCATAGGACTGACCCTTTTTTGGACCCCAAAATTTGAAAGAGGCTAATCGTGGGTCTCACTCCAATGACTTCCAATGGGCCTGAGAATTACCACATGCCAAACTGCTTACCAGGTGCACTTGGCCATATGATGATCTACGAAAGGGGCGGTCTATGACTGACTCAGGTCTGCTTGCTGGATCCGGGCTTTAGTGTTGATTTGAGCCTGATAGCTAGGATGGCTATACTTAATAGGAAGATTTGCCAGGCGTAGACCTCAACCTAAAACTACCCTCGTCCAAGCACATCGAATTGAACGCATTACGTTTAAGGATTGCTGAATATATTTGGGGGGGGCTCACTTGGATCCTCCATGCAGAATGTCAATGATCCACTTAAATCATCCATACGACGGTAAGAAATCATGTACCAATTCAAAAGGTGAGGCTGATAGGTGGAAGGTCCAAACAGGTAGAGCCATGTCCAACTTAGAACTTGGGCGATGTGGGATGTGTGACTTCTCAATACTGCCCCTTATGTACAGGCCCAATAGATTTCATGAATAGGTCTCCCGTGTGGGCTAGACAAGAGCGATATGAGCTCAGTGGGTTACACAAGAACAACGGACAGCCGTGGTTGATTTCTTATTTGGTTTGATAACTACAACCTACAAATGGGCAGTGGGGAATATTAAACACCTGACATGGAATAAGAGGCGTCCATAAAATCATCTAAAGCATAGGGATCAGTAGCTGCCTGCCTATAAGGCCCACCGTTACCATTCCCAGGTTGAACCGTGAAAAACCATTCGCTCATATCTCTAGTAATTAATACCTCTAACCATAGTCAGGTTGAGTAGAGAAAAAGTTGAAAAACTATTCATTCATGCACCATGTTTGCAACAAGAACACCAGATGGAGTATTAACAGTAAAAAAATTAAAGATTCGAGGGACCCAACCATAAGGGAATTTGAGTGACATATGGCGCCCATTTGGATTCTAAGTTTACCGGTAAATCTAATTACCCATCAATCTGCTTTATCTCCAGTGGTTAGAGAGCAAAGAACCCAAAAAAAAAAAAAAAAAAAAAAAAAAAAAAAAAAATCCCATTCACTGGGAACACTGTAATGATCCTTATCTAACTTTTCAAATTACATCCTTATTTTATCTGTTTTTAAACTTCAATATCATCTCATCTGTAGACAAATAATAAAATAGGAGGTTTGCAGTTCCTCGAACAATCTGACAGGGGGCTTCAATCCATATATCCTTTTTTTTTGGGGTGGGGTGGTGTTATAAGGTCGGGTTATCCAGATGAATTAACCCTAATTTACATGTAAACTGAGTTGCCTGATCCAAAATGGACCTCACCTTTATGTGTTTCTTTCCAAGTTAATAAAGTTCAACACGTAACATTGTCTCAAATTAGAAAAGATAACATCGACTGTAGACCAGAAATCAAAATTCTGGAAGCCATGAAACCAATTCAGCAATCTCACAGGTTGGCACCTTTAATTCAGGAAGGACACCTTTAATTCTAGGGAGTCTCTTATTCGTAGTGGATAGGAAAATCCCATGTAAATGATCCCATAGGAGAAATTTTGGTTAAAAAGTAAAAACCAAGAACAAGGAATCTAGAAAAGAGCATACGCAAATATGGCTGAGATCTTCCTCTGGTGCTCTGCATAAACTCTCATTTATTTCCCTGAAAACCAATGCAAGGGGTTCCATTCCAAGCTCAAGCCTAATCATTTTTGTCTATCAAAGTCCTCTTGCAAGCCTCATAGCACATGAATGAAATCCCGGCAGCCGGCACCAGCTTCAAACAGCTCGGCCCCAGCCCTTTATAGAGACCTAGTAGCCCTTCCTTTTCAAGAATGCTAATGAGTGCGTGAAGCATGTTTTTATATACCTGCCTCCCGCCGACAGCCCCGACTTGCATGTGTTTGCGGGCTACCTCAAGTGGGAATGTTGCAGTGCTAGAAATGGCACCCGCAGCTGACCCAATCAGAAGGGTCGCTGTGTTCCCAATTTCCTCCTCCTTGAATGCCTTCCTGTAGGCCTTCCGTAGCATATCATAGGCGAAGTAGTTGGTAGCGGCATATGGAACCACTCCAATCAGACTTGGAGTGAGACCTCTGTACAGCTCTGTTGGGCCTTCCTCTCGGACAATTTTAAGGAAAGCATGTAAGAGGTTGTCATAGACGCCTCTCTGAAATAACCAAATACAACAAAAAATCATAATGCAATGATAAGCAGTGAGGAAATATAAAACGTTCTTTCATCAATTTGCTTGGTCCTACAAACTATGCAAGCATGTCCTATTTGATCCAAATCTCTCATTTGATGGGCCACACACATCATCGATGGAAGATAGTCCATAAACCCAAACCTCCCCTCATTGTATGTGGACCATTAGCTGTCAAGACTCAAGAGTCCACTTGAAGGCCATTTAATGGATAGCTGTGATTGTGATAATTCGATGGGGAGATTAGAAGGGTCCATCTTATGATTGGCCCAACTGCTGGGTCTTCTCCACTTCTATGGTTAATGGTCCACAGTAAATACCCTAAAAATAAATGCCATTTTTTTAGAAAGAGCATCACATAATAGCTCACAATATGTGCAGGTGTTGGTTGGATTTACCTGTATAGTCAATCGGGTCTTAAGTAACTCAAGAGGATATGTAAGCAGGGTTGAGCTGACTCCAGCACAAGCTCCCGCAACCAGCGATGGAGGTAAGGGGATTTTGGGTGGTTCTCCTGGTGGAGAACTCAAGTTCTTCTTAACTGTATCATATGCAAATAACTGCAGATTCACACGTCACAACATACAGGGTAAGTATACTTCACATGCAACGCATCAAAATCATAACAAAATTGATCATGAATTGTAGAATTTTGTGCTCTTTATAGAACTGAAAAAAAATATATATATAACAAGCAATTAGAAACACTTTATGGCCCTACGTCCATATCAACCAACTCTTTGAATCCACTAGGGGGAAAAACCAAGATAAAAAAATATTATGGAACAGGCTTCTCTCATTCCATTACAAAGCACCAACATATAAAAATTAATAATCACAAACCATATTGCACTCTATTCTAAAAAAGAAACATCTGTTTTGTTAATAATCTTCCATCTAACAGGGTCCAGCAAGAACTATGAAGGGTTTACTAAGGGATGCAAACCTACGGCACCAGGACACTACAAAATGGGCAATATACCTGCACTGTGTCGTATTTGATACTTCATTTTTTATCTGTTAAATCTTTGCCCCTATTGGTTGTGGCATGTCCCTCTCGTACCCATATATCAGAGCAGCATAGATTGAAACTGTTCTTGTGTGAAATTTCATCCACTTCCATGTAGACAAATATCAAGTACTGTGGGCACAACTTCGATGAAAAGCTCATGGTTTATTTTACTATTAGTTTTTTTTTTTTTTTTATTCTGAACAGGGATGTTTAGTGTTTTTCCTGGTATAGATTCTGGGCTGGGTTGGTGTGGAGAGCCAATCTCAATGAAAAGGGGGAGTGAGGAAGATATTCGAACTGTCTATGGAACTTTCCTGATTGGTGAGATCCTATTTTAGTGGCATTAGGTTTCCTTATTGTTTCAGAAGTTCCTGATGAGAATAGATTCATGTCTTTGGAAATTCAGAAGGTACACATTGCTTTCTTGTTAAATCACACTCTTGACATTCCATTCATTACTTCATATTATGGAAAAAATCTTAAGAAAATAACAGGATCTTGCAGAATGTACAAAAGAGAGAATGGCTTCTAATGCGCATGAAGATGATGGCACAGATGTTCCTTAGACATTCCCAACCTAGACTCTTTGGAAAAGGGTTCTGAACCAAAATTTTAACCCAAAGCACAGACAAACGCAATTCTGTTTGTAAAAATGTATGTTTTGGGTATGTTAATTGTGCATATACAATGATGACAATTAAGAACAGGGATCCTAAAAGTTAATGGTGCAACTACATGCACTTGATAACTCTCTCCCTTCCTTCCTCCATTCTTTACAATTAGCAATGTACTAAACTACTAATAGGGGGCATGCATTGGACACAACACCGTGTCAGATTGTTCATGGATTCTTCTATTGTATATTTAAACATTATCATATTAATATACTTCTTTTAAAAGTTTAGATAATTGATGTGTTACCTGTTTGTTTAAAGATCACATACTAGTTCGGCAATTTTTGCATGTTACAATTATGTAGCAATAATCATTTTTTTCTCTCTTTTAATTGGTAACATGACTTGAACCTGCAACCTCAATGTTGCAACAGTGAGCACCTTCCACTGTGCCACTGGCTCTTGTCGTAACAATAAACATTTATGTAAATTGTAGATCTAAACCATGCATTCAACCAATCCTAAGTTTGGTTTGGAGGTGCCTATGTTTGGGGGATCCTACTATATCAGTCTAGCTACATCAGGTTGAGACATATTGAAACCTTGAGTATCTCATAACCAAATAAAACTGACCCACTGATTTCCATAATGGAGATGCATCGTATATCCCAAGAGACATTATAATAGGATAAGAGTCGCAATCTTAAAAAATTGGAAGAAAACAGACTAAAAACTTTCTGGAAACAATTCAACCGCCATTAAGTATACAATGGTCCCAAAACATGGTGATACAACTAATGTTACATCGAACCCACATAATTCAACATGTTAAAACCATTAGGACCTATCGAGTCAAATAGCCTCCCAACCTATGATTTGCAGAATTGTTCTGCAAGAGGTTCCACAAGGAATTTGCTTCTCAACCTCAATTTGCATTTCAACCTCCCACAATATTCAACAAGTTTCTCTCAAGTTTTCTCCCTAACAAATTCAACTCACACACACAATCGGCAAGAAAAGTGACTCGAGCATATCAAACAAGAATATGGGGATGGCCCAAATAGCAATAATCACAGCAATTAAATAAAAACATACAAAGCCAAACTCCACTAAAAAATCATTTGGGTAATGAGAAAGGGTCAAGAAAACTGTCCACAGTTTTAAATTTGTACTCTGGAGAGTTTGATGTGGCCCATCCTCCTGTATACAGACTTACTGGGCTTGTGAGGTGTACTAGAGTTTGGGGGTATATCAACTACACCTGGCCCAATTCTAGGTCCTTCTTGATGTTAATTAAATTAGGAAAACTCTTGGATTAATCCAATCTTCTTGTGTTCAAGTTAAAAAGAGCTAATCCATTTGAGTGAAGTCTCCACAAATCTCCCATAGGCTTCATTAACAGAGCATCTCTCTCTCAATTTACATGTCCCAGAGACCATTACCCTAGTGCTATTTTGTGAGAAAGTAGAAAGAAAAAGAAGCCTACTTCAAGGTGGGCTAATGTCAACTAAGAATTCTTGGACTTCTCTCAATCTAAATGACAGCACAATTTACTATAAACGTTTTCTCCCCACCAAACCACCCCTTAGACGGATTTTGTTAATATAAGCTCCTAGAAACACAGGCAAAGACTATTGAAAGATAATAGCATAAAACATGTATAACCAAATTTGTAACAAAAGCATGAATCAAATAACCCAACAGAACATTACTGAAACCAATATAATCAAGAAGAATCCATCAACAGAACATTAAAATCACCAAGAAAACATTACAACCAACACACAACCAGAACACAAATAAAAGAAAAAAAAAAAAAAAAAAAAACCAAATGATTTAGGAATCAATCAACCAACCAACAATAACATAATCAATCAACCATGACGGCAAGCATCACACACCTCTACAGCCTTGCTCGGCGCGACCCGAATTACATTAACCAAATTGCCTCTGAACAATCCTGTCCATCCTTCTGTGTTCATAATGTTTTGGAAAACTTCGGTAGTTGAATGCCCATTGCTCCCAACCATGAGATGGGTTCTTATTGTTTCCAATGGCGCGACCGCCGACCGGGACACGGCTCCGGCAATTGCGCCACTGATCAGCCTCCTCAATGAAGGGTTCTTAATCCTTAACGTGATTTTAAGACCACCCCACTTCTTTTTCTTCAATTCTGACCGCACCACAGAATTGTCGACCGGAAATCCGGCAATCCGGACGGCGAATTCTGGGTTCAACACATATTTCACCAACAAATTAGCTCCTGCAATCTTTCCACCGTTTTCTACTGAATCTGGATGGCTGGGCGAAATGCCGAATCCGACACCCACCTGACTGACGCTTGCGAATAGCCCACCTGGAGAGAAGCAGCTTTCTTGGAGACTCCATTGAAAACCCATCTGCGGATTAGAGAAGAAACCATGGTTTTTGTCCTCAATTGGTTGAAATCTTCTCCTCGCCATTGGATTCTGAACTTGAAATGGGTCCTTTTCTTTAGGCTTCTAGAATAGCCAGATGCATCGTTTCATTAGATTTGATGGTTTGGTGGAGGGATGTTTTTAAATGGCTATGAAAAAGAATGCGATATCTAGCAGATGAGTATTAGAAAAAACACCAATCTTTGGGCATATGGGTCTATGAAAAAATCGATTTTTCGAAAACGGTATTGAAAAGCTATGAATTTGAGGAGATGGGTGTCGGAGATTTTTGTGGTTTTTGGGAGAAATCGATGATGGAGCCAGGAATTCCTCTGTTTCTCAGTCGTTATCCGAGATCCAATGGGGGTGAAGAGGCTTAGTGCTTAGTGCTTAGTGCTTAGTGCTTGCATTGCGTTGTCTTGCAAAAAGTGTCATTTTGTGCCTGGAGAAGGCCAGGTGGCTTGTGTTTGTCTTGTGCTGGATGGATAATAAAACCACATTTTGCATATGTAAAGGAGAATTTCAAAATATTGCCAGGGTTTTGGCCAAATATAACAAAAACAAAGGATGTAATGATTCAATAGTATAGAAAACAGATCTTATAATTATTGGAGAAAGCTCTCAAAAGGTAAAAGCAAGCCCGTCCTAGCTTTATATCATCAATTTGGGGTTGATAAAATAAATCTTTCCTTATAAACTTTGAAAATGCACATAGTATCTAAAACTTTTTAAAAGCAGATTTTTAGAGATTTTTATCAAAGATCCTTAGACCATTAATTTGGGGTTGATAAAATAAATCTTTCCTTGTGAACTTTGGGAATGCACATAGAATCTAAAATTTTTTAAAAGCCAATTTTTAAGAGATTTTTATCAAAGATTTATAGAGGGTTTTACTTAGCAATTAATGATAAAGATTTGAGTTTACACCACAAGAGGGATAGTTGAAAATATGGAATATCTTTTTATGACAAGATTGTATTAATTGGGTAATCCTTTGTTTTCCCTTTCCATTCTTCTTTTTAGAGAAGAAAGCCGGTGATGTCTCACCTCAATTTAATATAAGGTGAAGAAAGAAGGGGCATTTGGTGATAGGTCCCCCAACAGTACGTTTTATAGTCTGTGGTCCAGGTCATTTTCTCATAGAGGCAGTTGTTCCCTTTTAACATTTAGTGAGTCAAAAAGATAAAAATGTCATCTCTTTATATACTCTATAGTCACCGAACACGTTCCGCTTCCGTCATACACTCCGAAATCTAAGCACCTGAATTGATGCAAATTGTGTTCATCCACTTTTTCTATCATACACGTGGTGATCTTACCTGAGCAACTCAATCATCTTGACTTGAACTTAATTGAGTTTGAAATAAGTTTATTTAAGTTTTGGTTTGAATTTATCTGAGCTTGATATGAAATTATTTGACTTTGACATGTATTTATCTAAGCTTATGTGAAGTTATCTTAGTCTGTGATCAATTAAACATGACTTTAAATAAACTTATCTGTATATTACATGATTCTTTTGAGTTTGATTTCAATTTAACTACGTTTGTTATCAATTAAACAAGGTTTTAAATGAATTTATGTGACTTTGAAACAATTTTATCTATGTTTTTTATGAAGTAATATGAGTTTGGTATGAAATTAAATGGATTTCACATGATTTTATTTGACTTTAAAATATATTCAACTTGGTTTTAAATGAGTTTTTTTTTTTTAGTTTGCTGTGACTTTATCTAAGATTTGTATGTGTTATATGACTTTGACATAATGTTATCTGACTTTGGCATGATATTATCTGTGTTTGGTATGAGTTTATCAAACTTTGATGTATGTGTTATCTGAGTTTTGTATGTGTTATCTGACTTTGGCATAATGTTATTTGACTTTGGCATGATGTTATCTATGTTTGGTATGAATTTATCTAAGTTTGATATGAATTTATTTATTTTTGCTTTGAATTAATATGAGCTTGATACGAATTAAGTGAATTTATCTAAGTTTACTGTGAATTTATCTAACTTTGATGTATGTGTTATCTGAGTTTTGTATGTGTTATCTGACTTTGGCATAATGTTATTTGACTTTGGCATGATGTTATCTATGTTTGGTATGAATTTATCTAAGTTTGATATAAATTTATTTATTTTTTCTTTGAATTAATATGAGTTTGATACGAATTAAGTGAATTTATCCGAGTTTGCTGTGAATTTATCTAACTTTGATGTATGTGTTAGCTGAGTTTTGTATGTGTTATCTGACTCTGGCATAATGTTATTTAACTTTGTCATGATGTTATCTGTGTTTGGTATGAATTTATTTAAGTTTGATATGAATTTATTTGTGTTTGCTTTGAATTAATCTGAGTTTAATACGAATTAAGTGAATTTATCTGAGTTTGCTGTGAATTTATCTAACTTTGATGTCAACTTATCTGACTTTGGCGTGAGTTTATATGATGCGTTTGAAATTATAACCAGTTTGAAAACAAGTTATGTCAATTTGATATGAAATCTAACTAGATTTGGTTTGGTTCGACTAGATTTAGTTTGAATTTATCTAACTTTGATAAAAATTTATCTGAATCTAATATGAAATTATCTGTGTTTGAAGTGAAATTAAATAAGTTTGTTATGATTTTATTTTACTTTGCTTTGGACCGGGATGAGTTTGTTATCAATTTATTTGAGTTGTATATGTATGTGGACAGCGAAAAGCACCCAAAGGAGGGAAGATGACACAAAAAAAAGCAGCACCAAGCAAGCCACGCTAGGCAAAATTTCATCAATTGTCGTTCCCTCCAATTTACAACTTAAAATTTGATTGACTCATCTTACTACATTTAAATTGGAAAATAATCGGAGAAAGACAGTGGGTTGGAGTTAAAACCCATATTTAAATTGCATGACACCCATTTAAATGGTTAGAAGAAAAAATAAGTTATAAAAAATCTGATGTCACATACTTAAGGACCACACACCCATTTCATTAGCTAGAAGGGCAAATGAGTTATAAAAAATCTGTTCTCACAGGGACCACCGTCTGAATTAATACCATGCGCAAGGGACTCTAGGCCTTAAAGCTTTGGACCGGGATGAGTTTGTTATCAATTTATTTGAGTTGTATATGTATGTGGACAGCCAAAAGCACCCAAAGGAGGGAAGATGACACAAAAAAAAGCAGCACCAAGCAAGCCACGCTAGGCAAAATTTCATCAATTGTCGTTCCCTCCAATTTACAACTTAAAATTTGATTGACTCATCTTACTACATTTAAATTGGAAAATAATCGGAGAAAGACAGTGGGTTGGAGTTAAAACCCATATTTAAATTGCATGACACCCATTTAAATAGTTAGAAGAAAAAATGAGTTATAAAAAATCTGATGTTACATACTTAAGGACCACACACCCATTTCATTAGCTAGAAGGGCAAATGAGTTATAAAAAATCTGTTCTCACAAGGACCACCGTCTGAATTAATACCATGCGCAAGGGACTGTAGGCCTTAAACATTAAGTCTCTGTACTAGAGACTTTATAACACGGTACTGAGGGATATCTCCCTAATTTACCCCAGAAAGAAAGAAGCTGCTCATATGCTTTTTTAATAATTTTTTTTTTCTTTTGCATTTGTAGGCAGTTTCGTAAAAAAAAAGTCTTTTTTCAGTTATCCTTTTATGGTATAAATTTAAATCCTTATCACTAATTGTTAATTATTGAGTTTCTTCATATTTTTTTGATAAAATTCTTTACTTCAATTCACCATACATCCAAATATGCCCTAAAAAATTATTTAAAGTAGTAATCCCTTCAAGAAAAATTTTCCTAGCCGCCACTATTTTTCAAATGTCATCAAAGGTGATATTAGCTATTTGAGGCAACTTTTAAACGGGTAATTACGGCCATCTTTGCCTTCTTCCATTCACTTTGGGTTGATTAAAGCAGGCATTTTCGGTCAGCTTGCCTAGTTTTGCCCAGATGGTATTAAGTGAAGAAGCAAAGTGGCATTCATTCAGCTTCCCTCCTTACACAATTGTAAACTAAAATATTCATGAAATTAGGCTGTCAGAATTTTACTGTGTCAAACTTAAAATGGGCTCCATTAGAATCTTTTAGTCTATTAGAGTCCATTTCAGACCTTGAATAAACCATATTTAAGGCATTTATCATGAAAATTGAAACCCCCTCTAACTCAGGGTTTTTTTTGCTTTTACTAATCCGACTCTTGGGAGACTCCACATCTAACCCACATTTCAGATTCAATGGGAGCATATCAGTGCGATCCACCTTCATTCAAAATTTCTAATTAAAATAATCACTAATATTGGTGTAACGCGCGCCGTCAAATACCCCTACCAATTTCAAGAAAATTTGAAATCTTATGGGTTATTATTATTATTTTTATTATTCTTTCACCCAAATTGACCTCAAGTTCTAATCAAACCCACCGTAACTATAAACTACCCGCACCCTTCTCCACCGACTCCTAGACTCCTTTGAAAATACCTATACAAGTGTGAAAGAAGAATTTTTTATTTCACATATAAGGGACTCTCCTTTTTTCTTTTTCTTTTTTTTTTATCTTATTGTGTGCGTGCATGCCGAAGCTCGAATATCTGCGATCGAACAATAATGCTATATAAACATCCACAATAAGATAGCACTGATTCACATCTTGACTCTCTTTAGAGTATATAGGGTTACAAATTATTGTATATATGATTTCCACTTTCTTAGCCCTTAAGAAAAGCTTGGTATATGTACCAAAAATACCACTGACTCTGAACCCAGTCCTTAGCCAACCCAATGGACCGTTTTGAAAAATCTGACATACAAGACATAGACCCAACATATCTAATCTACTCATACTATATGCACACCCTGCCTATGTTCAAATAGTGCCCAAGATTCACTCCAAGTAGAGTGATTTTATTTGTTAGACCTATTTTACCTTCCATTATAATTATATTTTTAAAATCTTCATGAAATGCTCTGATTCTTTTTTAAATAAAAAAAATCCTTTTGTTTTTTTCTTTCAATTAATTACAAGATCGAAATGGAAGGGGAAACATGTATGAAATGGACAAGATCGATATGGTGATAAATACGAAAAGAGATGAGTTGGAGGAGAATCCATGGGGTATTAGTTGGGGGCTTGTATTTTTCAGATACAATTCACTAAACAAGACTAAACAAGGTTCTCCTTGTTTCTTTGGAGGAACTCTCAGTGCCCTTTTACAACCGAGAGCACTTGATGCCTTCCAATCCTATCATCGTAGCTGATTGGGAGGTTAGGACTCCTATGGGTTCAAAATCTTCAAATTTTGGGAGTACTCCTATGGGTTCAAAATCTTCAAATTTTGGGGTACAGCTTTTTAGTTTTTGTAGGGTAGAGGTTTCAAATTTGCCTCTTCTCACCCATGGGGGCATTTATGTCCTTAACTAGATGAGAAACAACTTTAGAGCCTATTTCGTTAGAGGAAATTTTAGAATTCTTATATAGGAAAAATTGTGAATTCTCTAAATGTTGTCTTTCAAGTGGTTTTCAAAATGCTCAAGTACAGTTAAGGATGCAAATGAGTTAGGTCTGAAGCTGAACCATGGTGGATTCAAACTAAAGTATGTATGTCTTTATGAATCAAGATCTTGATTAGGACCTGAAATCAACACAGAACCTATGTGCTGTACTTGGATCTGACATCAATTAAAAAAGCAAATCCAATTTTCAATCTAAATCTAGAATAAGATGTGGAGTGCATTAGTATAATTGAATAATTTTTAAATATGCAAGTGAGCCAAATGGTATATGATTAAAGGTTAGTAGACTCTCAAATATGAATATAATTCAAGATATGTAGGCCCTTAATTAAAACCTCTATATATTTTTAATAGGTAAATGTAATCTTCAAAGATCCAAATCCTTGGGTCGAAATATTGAAGGACCTGGTTTTGTATCAAAATGCTGCTGGTCCTATATACATGGAACCGGATTTGAATTTCACCTCAATCTAAAATACATTCAATACGCGCTTTTATTCAAAACTAGAGACTTTGGATACTTAGATAATCAAACACTCGTTTGCAACCCTCGGTGCACTCCAACATTCAAGGAAGTTGAATATTCTTGAGGGTTCAAAAGGTAATTTTTAGAAAGTCGGTTTTCAGAATTCTACCGTTCAAAATAAGAAATTTAGATACTCTAAAGAGATATCTAGCATAAGTGACATGAATCCTTGATACTCTCAATTCTCATCGGAAATTCCTCAAAACAAATAAGCCCTTACTCTTTACTACTTTTCCTTCAAACTAATACCACTTATAGCCCTCGCTCCATTTTCAAATGTTTAATGTACGTTTAGAAATTTTATTCATCCTTCATTTTGTTTTTCCATTTCTTGAATTTATCATTTTTATAGAATCTTAGTGTTGATTTTATATTTTGCATGTAATTTTGGATATATATACTTACTTTTGAATGTATATGTTTCTTCTCTGTTTTATGATTAGTAATCTTGTTGTCTTTTACTATTTTAAGTTTGATTTATAAACTAAGTTAAACATTTAAGCTTTTATTACATTATTTCTATTTTTGTTCTAAAGATCTCAATAGTTTTATTCTCCTCATATGAAACTTTTACAATTTTGACTTTTCTCATCCGTTTATTATATCTGATACTTCAAGATTTTTCAAGAAATTTTTTGAAAACATACAACACATAAAAATAATTTATAGTCACATATATTCATTCTCTATAATGAATTAATGAAAAGATGTCCCCAACTGTTTAATATAGTGTTGTGCTTTAAAAAGTTTTCAGGGTCATTTGTTTGCATTCGTTTACATGTTTAAATTTTATGCATGCATAACATTTATGGACACACATTTATTTGCCCACATCTACGTATTATAATTGTAAATAAGGTTTAAAAATAGCTAGTGTGCTAAATGAGATTATTTACTTCTCAACATTCTCACACCTCAAAAGGTGTTAAATCATTACACACCTCAAAGTTCAAAGAGGGCTACCGTACTTATTGCCTGAAATGGGCCACAAGATCAAATCCCATCAACCACTGTCACGACCCCAAACTTCTAGTTGGGATTAAGGAGTAATTAAGGGCTAATGGGGCCATGACGGCGCATGGATGTCGAGGACAAAGGAACACTGGATCCACGCGCCAGTTATTTCACCCATAGAATTTCGCTATGTGAGATTCTGCAGGGTCCTCGATCAATGAGGATCTTCATGGCGGAAGCTTGCAGGGGTCATTTCAAGAAATAAGAATAAAAATCAAAGTAAAATGGCATCATTAGACCGGATAACATAAAGGAACTCATTCCATAAGTTAGCATTCAAGTTTAACAAATGATTAAGTTTAATTACATCCTAGAATAAGGCCGTACAAAAACACCGGCCAATAATTACGAGGACCAAAAGGTGAGATTCCCAAAATAACAAAAACCCAAAAGATGATAATACGAGCTCCGCAACTTCAGACGTTACTTTATGTCGTCAGCTGCCCACTCTTGTACAACCGACGAATCCTATTGGACGTCCACAAAGTCCGGTTCGGGTGCGTACATGTGCTCGTTACCTACAGCATCAAGCGCATATTAAACAAAAGCTTGTCAAGTATCCAAAATATAAAGCATAGTGTGCAGGTCCAAAGCAGAGCATAAATACAGGTGATTAATCAGAATATCAGTGATAGTGAGCTAGGTAGGTTAATGCATGAGGACAAGATTAACAAAATCATAAACAATAATTAATTTAGACCATTGACTAACTGGCATCCACTTCGCATAATTCCTCAGAAGGGGAGCAGCCGCTAACCCCTAACGAATTGGCTGGGGTACCTTGAAACTCGTCCTGGAGTCCCTGTCACGGGAGTGCCTGGTCTGCCTCGGACATGATGGGTACTTAAGTGACACCGGTCACATACTACAAACTACAGCAAGCAATATATATCCATATATAAATAAATACTAGAATAAACAACTTGGTGGTGCCGACTCGAGAATCAATGTAGAATGCAGGGTTCAATTATAGAACAGTTTAGGATTCCATTTGGTACTTAATCATGAACTAATGAGTAATTTGGTTCCTCAAGAGATGTATGTCTAAGTACAAGGGATGACAGACAATTAGAATACTTAAAAACGGAAAACAATGTTGATTCGGCTATTAAAACAGTAAAACGGGATAATTTGAGCTTAAAATAGTAAACCGAGTAGAATCAAATTTTAAAACACTATTTTTCTAAGTCTGGAAAATCTTAGAGCAAAACGGGCAGGATTTCAGGTAGAAATAGGGGACCCAAAACGGGTGGTAGAAAGTCAAGGTGATCAGAGTAACTCGAAAGAGATAGGGCAATTGAATGCTCGCACGGCAAACGATAAACCATTAAGGACCCGGTACATCCAATGGTCAAGCAGGGCGAAAATCGCACGCCAAGGCCAAGGAGTCCCATAGGTATAGGGTTGGATATGTCCAGGTATGACATGACATATCATAGAAACTAAATTAAGTTTGCACCATGCATAAGGATACTTAAATTAGTAATTAAATCATGCTAAGATCCTAACACAATAGTCAAGGAGCCTTTACAAGTATGGCTTTTAGTTTTAAATAACCTTGGACATGTAAGTACGATGAATCTGAAATCTATACGGTCATAGGACTAGATATAATGTGTAATTTGTACACTAGATGCATTTGGATGGTAGGAATATCCATGACCCTAAGTCGGATAAAAATGTAAGTAACCAAGCTCCACGTGCATGCCCCCTTGATGTACTCGGGTTAGAATCCAGTTGCAAATCAAGTTGGTCAAGGTCGGGGTACGGGGTCCACCAATGATCTAAGTCCCGGGTTTCCTTTTTGAGGAAAGAAATCTACATTGGTGTGAATTACATAATTCGAGTACCACCTATACTCCATTTCTAAGTTCTTATTTGGTTTCCTAAAATTTTCAGAATTTGTGGGGAGGAAATTGGGCAAAAATAGCCCAAGAAAGGGCCCTAAAACAACCTATAAAAAAATGGTTTCAGGGTCCGCTGGTCGTTGCGTGACTAGCCGCGCCACACTGGTCGGCCAGGAGTTGGTTGGACGACCGCTAGTTGCTGCAGCCTGTTGGCTGGCTATTGGCTGCTACTGGCAGACTGGCTGGTTCTGACAGGAGATTTTCAGGTGGAGTTCATATGTCTGATTTAGGGGGGATTAGAAGGGGTAAATCCAATAATGTTTTGGCCCCAAAACAAGTTTTAATCCCATCATTTATCTCAATTTCCAACTCTAATTCAACCATAGATTAGGATTAACAAAACTAATTGAAACCCTTGGAAGGAAAACTAATTTAACAATAACCGTTTACAGACCAATGTGATTAATACCAATCATTTCTTAAACATGATTAACATATCATGATTGATTAGAATCAAGGATAACCACACATATTATGCAATTTAATTTAAACACTTGCCTCTAATCAAGAATCAATCAAATCCTTAACCCATGCACGGTCAATACAAGCTTCAAAATCAAGGGTCTTTCCTTCCAAACAACCTACCAAATTCACCCTAAACAAACAAACCATCGACTGTCAAAATCCAACCCTATAATAACCAAAACGAATGGTGTAAATGGGTTCAAAATGAAGAAAATCATTCAAGGAGAAAAGAGGGTCTACCTCTTAAAAGTCTAAGAAAAGGAAGTGTGATGGATGAAAGGGCTGCCATCTAACGGCGTAGAATTGCTTGGTGGGGTCGGATCTTGCAAGAGGAGCTTCTATAAAGGTGATCTTCACCAAGCCATGGAAGGGAGAAAATAGAGGAGAAGAAGAAGAAAGAAGAGAAGAAAGGTTCTTCTATTCCTAGCCGATGGAATGGGAGTGTAAATGAGGGATGGTGGTGATAGGTGAGGTAGGTGGGAGCAATTAAAGAACAGAGGTGCTACACAGTCCGGGAAATGTGCCCGGGCTGTGGCACGGTCCCCCCTGGGGACCGTTGGATCCCAGCCGACGTTGGGATCCAACGGTCCCCAGGGGGGACCGTGCCACAGCCCGGGCACATTTCCCGGGCTGTGTGGACTTTTTCCATTAAAGAAAGGGAGGGGAAAGTGAGATTTTTTTGTGGAAATGATAGTTTGTGAGTTTGACATAAATTAGTTAAATTTGGAATACGAAAACGGAGGTCTTTAGAACCCCGGGCAGACTTGGTCAAAGAAGAAGAACTGTGGGTCATAAGAAGAGCTTTCCAACAAGCCCAAGATCAGAGTTTTCAGAGATTGGTGGCAGGAGTTGCGATTTTTTCAAACTACAGCATACACCTTGAAAAGTGTGCTAGGTAGACATGAAAGTTGTTGGGCGGGTCAAGATCTAACTTTTTGGCTCAAGGTGCAGTTTTTATGAAATTTCCAAGATACCCCTGAAAATCTCGAAATTCTAACTTAACCCAAAAAAAAGCCGAACTCTTTGCGAAACTCCTCGAAACTCTCCGGAACTAATCCAAACTTAGCTCTAACCCCAAAAAACTCTTGATCAGCCCTAATTAAGCATCATTAGTCACTAAGTGTAAATAAATAGTGTTAATCGCGGTAATTAAAAATCAGATTCTTATAACCACCATATTTGTTTTTGAGTGTCGTGTGCCCTTAATTATAATCCAAAACAATCAATTATTTTTATTGAACTAATAAACCTCAAGAACTTAAGTTTCATATTTTATCCTCATGAGTTTTTAGAAATATGTCAGGAACAACCAAATATGCTCCAATCATATGATCTACACTTTTATCAACCCCCAATTTATAATCCGAATCATTCAATATATTCATGTAAATGATAAACCTTAGAATGTCAAGTCTCGTATCTTAGATCCTTACGAGTTTTTGATACAAATGAAAAATACAAAAACAACTAACTCCTATATCATTTTCTCATGTGAAAATGATGCTTGAAAGTTTAATATGCTTCACATATGTAAATCATATTTTCATATCCGGCGCAGAAATGATAAATGACCCCTTATGGTTAGTATCCCATACCACGAAAACTTAAAATTTGGAAAAAGCATTTGTTTTCGCTTGATATATATGGCTAATAGCACCTATTTTTACTAGCGCTCAGGATGCCATATGATCAATCAAACCCCCTTACACTCATTAACCAACCCCCTCCCCTTCTTTCAATCAATTGGTACAAGCCTAGATTGATCATCCAGCTATTACTGAACATTCGGTTAAAATCCGAAAAAATGCCTTCTAAAATAATTAAACTTGAGGGTCATAGATCAAATGGGGTAAGGATGATCTAATTGGGTTCGCATTTTGTAGACCCTTAGATCTCATTCAGATCCTTCGAATCCTTGCCTCTCCCATGACTTGCATGGGCCTTAGGTGAACCCCACAAAAGGGGTTCTTGTGAGAGGGTGGCCCTTAGTTAAATGTCTATATTATAAGTTTGAACTTTAAATATATTTACGGGTATTTGGTATTCAAAATAAGAACTTATTTTGTGACTTAGAGCTTATTTGCATATTAGAGCGTTTAATATTTGATAAACCTGGGGCCCGTTTGGATGTCTACAGAATAAAATATTAACATATTTAAATATTACAAGAATAAGATAGTATAGAATAGAATAATGTAATATTATAATATTACAATATTTTTGTTGTTTGGTGATTTTTGAAGAATCTTACAGGTTTGAAATTGAGTTGTTTGGAAGGTGCTATGATTAAGTAAATTACATTATTAGAATACATTTTTATTAAATATTTTAATTTATATTTAACTTACTGGATCTCGATAAAAAAAGTAGTGTGGTAAAGTAAAGTTCAACTGCCATGCTTCTACCTTAAGTTACTTTTCTGTTATCATATAAAACCATGGAAAGTACAGTAAAATCAAGTCAATACAGAAAATAACTACTTTACAACTCCCTCTCCCACTTTGCTTTACTACATACATCATCTCACCTTACTTTACCTCACCTTTACTATGATATGACATCAATCTTTATTTTACTTTACTATACCTGTAAATAAGTTACTTTTTATTTACCTTATAAAACTATGATAAAATGTGATAAAATAAAGTTAAATAAAAAGAAACTACTTTACCATTCCCTCCCACCTTACTTTACCAAATATTTAATCCCACCTTTACTTTACCCCAACTTTACCGTGCCGTGACATTTACTATTAGTTTACTTTACCATACATGTAAACAAGCACATCATGATGGATTTGGTGAACTCAAGTCTTTACTTTACTCTACCACTTTCTAATTGTCATTTTGAAAGATTCTTATCTTGTACAATATTTTCTATATGGAGGAGCTGTAGGAGAAAATATTGAGCTTTTTGAAAGAAAATAATCTTTTCTTTAAATTTTTCTTGGGTTACCAAACGCACAAGATTCCCTTCTTTAGAAAATGAAAGATTATATTCTGTAAAATATTATTTTCTTGCATTTTCTTGTGCATCCAAACAGGCCCTTAACTGTATTTTTTATTTTTAGATCTTATTTACAAATGAGAGCTTTTGCCTAAAAAAATAAATAAGCTGGGGGCTGCTTTTTTTTTAAAGAGCTTTCTTTATGTAAAGTGAATGAAGGTGGGAAATGAAAAATATACAAGTGTTTTGGATAAAATAACCTCATGAGTTTTCAAAATAACATAAATGGTATGTTTTGTATTGTACTGTTATTTTTAAAAGGTGGGCCCTAATTACCTCGTGAAATAAGAGATTTTTTTTATAATTTTTCCGAACATACTAATTGTAAATTCGATTTTAAAAATTAGGGCTTTTATTTTAGACCTTAATCTATTTAGCTCTTATTAATTAGACTAGAGTTTCCAAATAGCTCCTTAATTAAATGTTTGCTTACATATTAAACGCAATCTAATTTTATGAGAAAATAACTCATGAATTACCAAAATATCCTTTGACCAAAAATGAAGTCATAAAGTCTTAAAGTATACCCACCTAAATAAAGTAATCATCATGGAATTTTTTAAATTTTGTAATGATAGTGCCCCCCTTAAATGATAGTGGGCTCATGACACCCATTAGATTTAATTAATCTATCTACTGACGAAACCAATTGGTCGAGAATATGAGGGTGGATACAATAGAAAGATGGGTGGGTTGGATGTGATAGATCCAATGTATATGGCAAAGGATGGATTAGGGAAGTAGGTCACTTATGGTAAATCCCATTTAGGTAAATATAAGATGTGCATGATACTTAATTATTCTGTCAACCAAAGAGATTTTAAGCTGAGATTGTAAATAATAACTTCAAACGTAGATTTTATAGAAGTGTGGATGTTTTGGATATATATATGGGAGGTGCTCTTCTGAGAGACAGTCTCACCTTACTATGAGAGATGAGGTGGGGGCCCTCACATCCATATCTAATACCAACAACTTAAATGTGAGGGCCCCCACCCTTATCTCTCATAGTAAGGTGAGACTATCTCTCACAAGAGCACCTCCCATATATAATTTTCATATGCATCCATCCCTCACCATAGGGTGAGGGACACATACATAATTGAAAATATTGGTGTGCAAAAGATAAAAAGCCATATATGGTCATTTGCAGAAGAGGAATATTCATGTATAAAGAAGGAAAGCCATGTAAGTGTCCCTCACCCTATGGCAAGGGATGGATGCACCTCACCATAGAGTGAGGGGCTAATTCATAATTGGAAATATTTGTGTGAAAAAGAGGAAAAGCTATATATGGTCATTTGCATAAGAGGAATGTTCATGTGAAAAGAAGGAAATCCAATGTGTAATAAATAAAATACCGCAAGTGCACGACGTCTATAAATAGACAATGACAAGTACAGGTTTAACCCACAGAGAATGATCATGTAGAAAAATCTAAGTTGTCACAAGTAATTAATAATGCATAAAAATAAAGAATATAGATAATGAGAACTAAACAATAATAATAATCAAATTGGTAATGATAAAATAGATCAGGGCATCTAGAATCCATTAAGCAATCCAAAACATCCTTTTTTATGAAAACACATGTTGATAAGCTTTTCTACTTCAGATCTGGACCCAAGTAAGGCAACCAAATCTAGAAAATCTAACTTTGAAATCAATTTTGTCAAAAGAGACGGTTTTTCTATAAAAATTTATCAAAACACCTAAGACCTCATTCCCTTCATAAAAGTGTTAGAATCACCCAATAATCACCTATCTAACCTAAGGATAGACCATAAAAAATAACATATTCCCAAGCATAATCTATCAAAAGTAAGCATAGATGATAAAAGACTTAGTTTAACATTGAGAACTACAAAAAGAAAGGCACCTGCTGGTATGAAGACAAGCCTAATCTAGCATTCAAGCAATAAAATAATTAGATCAGCAAGCATTTACATGAACAAAAAGGAAGTTATGACATCCTTAACTTCATCTAGCAGCCCTGATCGCTGAGTTAACCATTCATTGCTTTTAAGAAAAATAAGATCTTTATTAAAAACATTCTTGAGTACAACTTCAGCTTCTCCTAAACCTAAGTTTTGGTTGGATAAGGCCCAAAGGTACCTTTAAAAAAATAGAAAAAGTGGAGAACTAGAACTAGTAGGGGTGAAATAGAGAGAGGGGGGTGGACGTCCTAGGCTAAGGGAGCATGGTGATGGTCCCAATTATTTTAGCTCCTTCCTTTTTGAAATTATTCTTCTTATCCTTCTTGGTTTCTATCTTCTCTTAATGACTTATCTAAATCTTCTTGGATAAAACTTCTTAATTCAAACTCTTTGAGGATTCTTCTGGAATATATTAATCCTGATTTGAAACTATAATCTTGATAGGAGAGAAATCCTGAAAACTCGGAAACTTGTAGAGAGAGAGAGATTTGTGCACCAGTGGGACCCACATTGGGCGTGCTTTCTTATGCACGCCCAAAGGTGTGGCTAGCTCCCTTTAATTTTTTCCCTCTTTTTATTTCTTCTTTTCTTTAATTTCTTTCCTTCTTCAAATTATCTCTTTCATGTGGGTCCCCATTGCTTGTGACAATCCCTACAAAATAAGATAAACTAATCACTAGCAATGAATTAATTAAAGATGCAATGCAAGGGATGCATGAAGTGCCTGGGCCCTACCAAATGTAAGAAGAATTAATGCAATGGATGCAATGGGGCCACAATAATTTAAATCTATTTGGTGGGACCCAGGGGTGATGAAAAATACTAATCTCATAAATTAATGCAAAATTAAGGATTTTAAGCTAATTTTGACTATAAGTCCACATTTATGCTTAAATGCATGAAATCATGGGATTATGATGTAATTTATCCTAATTAAGTCTACAAATACACATGAAATGATGACTTTTTATCCCAATTTTGTTGACTTGTCAAAAGCCATGTAATTGTCCCTCACCTTATGGTGAGAGATGGATGCACATGAATATTCCTCTCTTAGAAATGGGAAATATTCATGTGCATCTATCTCTCATCACCTTATGGTGAGGGACAACATAGTGGGGCCGACTTTGTGACTCATCCAAATGATCCACACACAAGAGACCCCCTGAGCTATAATGGATCAATTGAGTTTTCACTAATTCAAATGGATTGGGCCGTTGGACCGAGTGTCAAATTATTTCTTTAATATAAAGTTGTTAAGTTTATGGGCCATGAATGAAGGGATTAGAGACTTGGGTCCCCACTTCAATACAAAATGCCATGGTTGCATAAGAAAAACCTTAATTTGAAAGCTTCTAATATTTGAGAGGTGAAAAGGGGGTCCTTTTGTTTGGAAAGGTGGAGCCATTTTTATGTTGGTGTGGGAAAAATGTTGAGGAGAGACAAGTTAGGGTGAGAGATGTTTTTGGGACTGTTTCTTTAGCAAAATTTCTGACATGAATTCTTGTTGTCTAGGAATTTGAGATACCTATCAGGAAATCCTCATTTCTTTAGCAGAGTTTTAAGAGACGGCTGGCTTCCAGTCATCTCCAATGGTCATATCCATCTCTGATCCTCAGGCCATAGCAACGATCTCTGAATGTACTTTTCTTCTTCCATCTTTTTTTTTTTGGGGGGGGGGATGTGCGTCCTACACCTCTTCCCGCACATTTCCTCTCTTTCTCTCTCCCTCTCTATTGAGTTATGTTTTATAAGGTTCTACATAAGCTAGAATGGAGTGTTTTATTGATTAGTTTGAATGGTGTGTAGATGAGAGGATATATAGAACCTTAAAAGGTGTATTTGTATGATCTGCAAATATAATATACAGATGTGTATAAAAATCATTTGAGGTGTTGGAATCCCCAGAGAGATTGGGGAAATGCATGAGTTTATTTCACAAATCAAGTTTGAGCATTTCACAATAAACATGTAGATGATTTCATTTGTGATATACATTCGATTTGTAGAAATCTCTAAAATTGCATTGTTATTGGTAAATTTGTGATGTATTTCTTTGATCTGCCTATGTAATATAGATGTAGTAATTATGAAAATAGATGATGGGTTGAAAACATGATTCATCTAGTCAAAGAAGTAATGTAGAAATTGGAGCTAGCTTATTGTTGGTGGAGAGTTGTAAATGAACAAAATAGTGTTCAAGTGGCTTTTTTTTTAAGACTAGTAGAGAATATGTTGTCAAGGTGTTTTTTTTTTTTTGCTTTTTTTGGATTGATGAGAAAATAATAGAGATGATGGCTTTGTGAGAAAGTGATGAGATGATGGTTTTATAACTGAGTGAGTACGAAAAAAAAAAGCTATAACAATATGTTTACAATTTACATGCTCTTGATCTACATTAATTTCCGTTTTTATGAGCTTTTAATTATAATAATTAAAAATTTTTATAATAATATGTTTACATTTTACATGCTCTTGATCTACATTAATTTCTCTTTTTATGAGCTTTTAACTGTAATGATTTTTTTTCTTTTTTATTTTTGATAGAAAGTCCAATTGGTTTTCTTATTAGTTGATTTTAGACAGATAGCTTTCTAATGTATGTAATAGAGCTTTATTTTTTATTTCATGACTTTATCTTTGTCTTATATCCATTTTATTTTGAGCATTTGATGATTTTTGAGATGATACATAATACATTTGAGTATTCTCAAGCATTTGAGCATTTCTGTTGCATTCCACATCCATAGAGAGGTTTTCTTGCATTGAATCTTATAGGTTTCAAAAGCTCACAATTTGGTCCATATCGAATTCAATGGATGGTATATGATTTATTCATAAACTTTATCATTATTTTAAGACATTGCTATCAAACTCATATTTAAATAATATAAAATATTATTTGCCTTTGATATTTTACTTGCATTATTTTAATTTTCTTACGCATCATGACTTACTCAATTGCATAACAACATATATAAACTGCAAAATTACTTTTAATACCTGCTGTTGGTGTTGCTGTGGCAATATGTTGTTGGTTGGCTGAAAATGACTAGCATTATAAGAGGAGCGAACTAGGAAGAAACATCGTATTTCATATTAATCAGACAAATCATGGGTAGAAGAGCTTTTTTCAAGTGAGGGTCTTCAATGTCACGAGAGCTTACACATGAGTCCTGATTGCTTTATAATATTATTTGATACACTTATGCATAGGGGTCTCCTTCAGAGCACAAAAGTGAATTTTTTTCTTTCAGATGACTGTAGTAAACATATTCTGGATGTTTAAATACTTTCTGTCTTATGGATGACTATATATATTAAACATTCTTTTGGATGTACGGTTGGAAGTGATAAAACTTCCAAAAATCAGACGACTGTGGTCTTTTTGTTTGTATGGTTGGGCCTGGAAACCACTATATGAGAAATTGGTGACTATATATATTACTGTCAAATATATTATCTCAAATGGTATCCGGTAGAATGTAGATTCTTGCATTTTTTTACTTATGTAATATTTATGGCCCCATTTTATCAATGTGCATGTGAGATTGATAATGTGAGCTTAGATTTAATGGGCTTTTGAGTGTATGTAATTCAATTCAGCAGCATTCCAATTACCGACATTTGAAATTTCTACACTTCTAGGAAAGAAACAGGCCCTTTTAGCCTTTTTCTTCCCTAACAGAAGTTAAGAGACTACGTTTCAAAAAGATACATCAGTTGGAAGGGCAAAAATATATATAAAAAATAATTATATTCATTGTCTCCGGTCAAATTTTAGTCAGAAGAGATTGAGGTTTGAAATTCCATAAACACACGGGGTGAGCTTCTATTGGACGCCCCCAAACGATAAATCTAAGAGGACAAAACAGGTAGTGTCTAGACCATGGGTGCTAAAATGATTTGGACTTCACGACGTGATTGCTTTTGTTGTTTGGGTTTTTGATTGGTGCGGAAGCTGTGTGGCCAAATTAACAAACACGCCAAGAGTCCACTGAGGACTCAAAAGGTCTTGCATGTCTTGGGGACAGAAATGAAGTTCGAAACCAAGAAGATAATCACGACCAGGGCAGAGTTTAATTATTACACCACAGTCACATTATAATTTTTTTTTTGTGCATCCAGATATAGGGGGCCGGGACCCACCCTCCTGAGTGGGTAGTATGCCTCGGGCGAGGCGATTGGGCGCTTGACCGAAAAAAGTAGATCTTAAATAAGGTGAGAGCCTTCTAGCAAGAAAAAGGTGGCAGGTGAGAACTAACACCTCTTGTTACATAAGAGTCCGGTCTCACTGTTATAATATTAATAATTTTGCTATGCTTGCGTAAATCAGTATACATCCATATCTAGTTCGACTTTTAAATAAAGAGACCTTTGCCAAATCTCTTAATTGGGAATGCATCGAAATAGGCCGATGCACAATTTTAAAGCTTGGACAAATTGGTATGCAAATTTTCCTCTTAATCATGAGTTGCACATTAACTTGTCTCTTCTCAGTTTGGCCACATATGCTAATTTCGTGTCTCATATAGACTCTAAAAATTGGACACATTGGTACCATTTTCCCACTAATTATGAGCTGCACACAATTTTTTCTCAGTGTGGCCACATAAGCTAAGTTCTTGAGTCATACAGATTTTGAACATCGAAGGAGGCCCATTTGTAAATCCAAGCTGCTAACAACCAATGCCCCCTCTCTGTTTTAGATCTGGCCAAATTTTGCTCAAATAAAAGTTATGACCACCATTGGATTTGTTTCAATCATGGGTTTTTAGTTTAATTCGATATGATCGATCTGACAGTTGGCCATGCCTCTTATTGTAATTAAATTCAGCCCTTTAACTAATAAACGATGGATTGGTGTTTGAGTGGCTTGGATTTCCTAGGTGGCCCCCCTTATGGATCTACAGCAATGACCTTTAGAGTTTGAGTTCTTTGAGACTTGTCCTCAGAATAAATTCTTAATGTTTTCTGCTTTGGTTTCCAAGTACACTTGACCTGAGCTAGGACTGAGAGAGCACTAACTACTAGATGGTTACAAAGGCCCACTTTATCAGGTTTGATAGGCTTAACGTGCCACCGGCAA
Source organism: Litsea cubeba (assembly GCA_012931725.1). Taxonomy (NCBI): domain Eukaryota; kingdom Viridiplantae; phylum Streptophyta; class Magnoliopsida; order Laurales; family Lauraceae; genus Litsea; species Litsea cubeba. The sequence goes on along the minus strand of CM022944.1, from coordinate 106,726,360 downwards.
TCCCTTTCACATGAACCTCACCACCATTTCCAAGGGGAAAATGCAGCAAAATATCATTGTTATCCTAAAACTATGTGGTCTCCATCCTTTTGGATATATGTAGGAAGAGAAAAAAAAAATGTCATTGTTATCCGATGTATGTGGTTATAGTCTTTCAAATTCTTTATGTATACATTTTTGGTGGAATTCACTTTCATATTTTCTTTCTTCTCATTACTAATATAATCTTAAATTTCTTATTTTTCATAAACAATTGCCTCTTTTTAAAACAAATAAATACATGGATATTTAGACTGGCCCTTCAAAAGTAAAGGTTTTTGGTTCCGCAGCTGCTAGTGGCCACCTCTGGATCAAATGTGGGCCGTCTCAATGTGGGTTCTTCATGTAAGAAGATTTCTTGTTGTTGGCTCCAATGCTGTTGAAGGTATCAATATTAGAAATTAAGAGAGAGATGGCCGTTCTTACATGATCCAAAAAACACATGAGACATGACCAGATGGGCCCACCACAAGATCACAATGTAGTTATTGGTCATAATATTCTGGCCTAGGTCCAGCCCATGAGAAGAAAGTCAGACATGAACATTATATATAGAGTTGTAAATGGGTCGGTTTCGGTCCGGATCCATGGTGGACCTGGAACCGAAACCGTTAAGGAGAAGGTGGAACCGGATCCAGATCCAGAACCATTTTGGAACCAGTTTCTTGGCTCCGGAGCCGGAACCAGAACCATATATGGGACGGGTCTGGATCCGGGTCTGTGTCTAATTAGAGAATGATATTAAAAAGACATGGTTTTTATGAGAGATTTTAAAAAATTGAGGTAGTCTGTTGGGTCTCGGGTCCACGGGTCCGAACCAAGGTAGATCTAGATCAGGACCCATTTACTTATCGGGACCTAAATAAGGACCCAGACCCGATTTTTAACGGATCGGAACCTTTGGATAATCGGAGAATTGGGTACCCATTTACATCCCTAATTATATACTACCTTTTGTCTGGGCTGGACCTTTAAGCATTATATAGGCAAGTTAGGGAAGAGAATGAAACTAAGGTATCGGAGACGGGCCTGAGAAAGAGGTGAAAAACAGCCCAATGCTGGCTTGCTTTGGATTGTCCTCAGACTGGCTGGGCCCTGAACACCGCTATCACAAACTGGAATCTCTGGATATGCAACTATATATTCCTAACAGTTTCTAGGTTATAAAGTCTCGAGAAAAATGGAGATGTCGTCTCTTCCTATTTTGGCCTGTCGGGGTCCGTTGGACAGCGAGCATTGAAATGACAAGGTTGATCATGCCCGGGTTGCGCCTGGCTATGGAAAATCCAGGGTCGGCCGGAATTTAGAAACACAGGCCCTTATGCGGCCTTAGACAGATACTGGCCCTAATAGCAGGCCGAAACCCATGCATTTAGACAGCGGGCTTGGCTGGGTTGAATGGGGCCTTCTTATCAGTTGTAAGGGCTTTCCAGCAATTGTTTGTACAAATCACCACAAAATCACAAGTACTCCTCATTCAGGCTAAGCATGCCCCAGGTATCTTGCATGACTACATTTCACTCTGATCAAGGTGGGGCCCACCAACAATTGGACATATATAAAGAAAACATGCTTAAAAGACAACATGCCTCATACAAAAAATCGTGAAAAACGATGGCCAATGACCGTAGGTTTTCATACAGAGCAGGTTTTTTCTTTTAAAAAAAAATAGCAGCTCGAAGCCGTCGGCAAAGACAAAAAAAAAAAAAAAAACGGCGGCCTTGATTTTTACTGGAGCAGTCGTTTTTTAAAAAAAATAACGACTTTGAAATTTGCGACTCTTATTATAAGCCTTTTTTTTTTAAACACGATTTTTTTAGTAGTGCAACTGAGTGAGATTGCTTGTAGCTCTATAATGGTTTTGAGTGGTTTGAATTTTTGACCATAGATTTAAGAATGTTTGGATGAGTGTTCTAATATTTTGGACCAGAAAGATATACTATAGTCTATAGGCCTCAATCCGTTAAATGGATTGGAGCGATAAACTTATTTATTATTCTTAGTTTTTTGAAATGATCTTGAAATTCCATTACTTGTAAATTTCATCTGGATAGGTTTACCGTGGATGTTGAACAACATCGATGTTCGGCTAAGAATTAGAGCTTTCACCTTTGAAAATGTTAGTTATGGAGGCTGATGAGTCAAGCCCAATCCGGATCGCGATAATGAGTCAGGTCCAAGTGACCCGGTCCGTCTAGGATCATGGGTCAGGCCAGAGTAGCCCCGTTGAGATCCGGGTTTCGTTAAACGAAGCCTCGTCACCTCACGTTCCAGGCCATCGCGACGAAGTCTCCCCTAACCTGCATTTACCAAGTCTCGCGGAGAGGATCTCACCTTCCTTCCACCTGGCTCGATCCTCAGGGACACGTCTGACGCTCCAAAGAGACGTTGAACCGATTACCTCCCCACCTGGTGGGAAAGAGTTATAAATAGAGCCCTCTCATCACTTGAGAGGGGATGGTTTTTCTCTACCTTCACATATTTGTAACCCTCGACATTTAATCAAAGATCACCCTTTTGAAGTGGACGTAGGTCACGCTTGACCGAACCACTATAAATCCCTCATCTCTCTTCATTTATTGCTTTGCATTAATCATCTTGACCGGTGGTGTCCGAACCCCTGTTTTTGGCATCATCAGTTTGGCGCCGTCTGTGGGAAAGAAAAAATTCAAACCCCTTTGTTAGAATCATGGTGATCAGCACGAGGTCAGGAAGACGTGAGGATAACCCTGGCCTAGCTACGGGTCCGGGCCCTAACGCTCAGCCTAACTCTCCCAGACAGGGAGAGAACGGTCCTCCACCGGGTAATCCTGTCTCGATTACCCCCGCTCCTACTCCCTCTCCACAGCAGATGATGGAGACCATGCAGCAGCTGGTGACTCAAAACCAGCAAATCCTCCAACTTATGCTCGCAGGGCAAGGAGGAGCACCATTCGGTGGGATCCAGCAGCAGGAGGCGACGCGCTCGCGGGGCCCAACCGCTCCGCGAAACGGAGCACCTCATCCGGGCGCCCATCCCCTGGGCGCCCAGGCAAGGGGTCTTCCTATGGGCGCCCAACCCAATCCACCTCATCCGGGCGCCCATCCCCTGGGCGCCCAGGCAAGGGGTCTTCCTATGGGCGCCCAGCCCAATCTACCTCATCCGGGCGCCCATCCCCTGGGCGCCCAGGCAAGGGGTCTTCCTGTGGGCGCCCAGCCCAATCTCCATCACCTGGGCGCCCATCCCTATGGCGCCCAGGGTCGAGGAGTTCCCCTGATGACTCAGTTCCATCGCGCCCAGGATCCCTCTGCCGAAGCTCCTTTGGACCCCCCACCTGGCCCGAGCCTGGCTGGTCCACAAGGTCATGCTTATTATGCGGCGCCTCCTCCTCAGGGTGGAGCCCACTTTGCAGAACCTCCGGCTGATGACCCCCACTTCCAAGAAGGGGAAAGTGAAAATAATACAGTGGAGGAGGAAAGCAATCTCCCTGGTCCTTCCATAGAGCCCTATAATCAATGGGAGGAAAAATTTAAGGAGATGCAGAATCAAATCGGAGATGTCTTCGATGCAGTGAGGGCGCAGGCCCCAGAGACGGTGGATTATCTCGTCAGACGAACGAACACCCCGTTCAAGTCTGATGTAGTAAACTACCCCCTTCCTCCTAGGTTCAAAATGCCGTCTATAGAGACCTTCGATGGAAGGAAGGATCCACTCGATCACCTGGAAACCTACAAGACTGTGATGCAGCTGCACAATATCGCTGATGAGATCATGTGCAGAGCATTCCCGACTACACTGAAGGGCTCCGCCCGACAGTGGTTTTCCAATCTCGCCCCAGCTTCCATCGCCACCTTCGAAGAACTAAGCAGGTCCTTCGTGTCACACTTCATTGGAGGACGCCGCCATCAAAAGCCACCCACACACCTGCTGACGGTAAAGCAGGACAATAATGAGAGCCTCAGGGCATACCTCACTCGTTTTAACGAGGAGGTACTTCAGGTGGAAGAACCCGATGACAAGGTAACCATGACTGCTTTCTTGGGTGGCCTCCGTTCATCGGGTTTCTACTTCTCGGTAATGAAGCGCCCACCGAAGAACATGACGGAGCTATTGGCGAAAGCCCAGAAGTATATGAATGCGGAAGACGCTACTAGGGCCAGGCGGGGCGAGTCCTCCAGAGCTGCAGATAAAGGAAAACATGATAGAGACGACAAGAAGGAGCCCAGCAACAAGCGGAGCAGAACCGAGAGGATACCAGCCAGGGACCGACTCGGTCCTGCCCCCCCGAGAGATCGACCCTTCCCTGCTCCGCAGAGAAATCAACAAGCTTTCACAGCTCTCAATGCTGCAGTAGGGCACATTCTACTGGAAATTCAAGATGATCCCGCTGTAAAATGGCCGGGAAAGATGAAAGCTCCAGCAAATCGCAGGAATATGACCAAATACTGTCGCTTCCATCGCGATCACGGTCATGACACTGACGATTGCTTCGACCTCAAGAGGCAGATTGAAGATCTTATTCAGCGGGGACACCTGCGCCAGTATGTTGCTGGTAGGGGGCAGGCGCCGCCACAGCCTCACAATGGCGAAAATCAACACCCTATTGGAGAAATTCGTACTATCTCTGGAGGGTCAGCGGAATCATTCTCCGCCATGAAAGCCTACGCCAGAAAGGCGAGGCATCCAGATGAGCCACGACCGTCAAAGGCGTCGAGGCACAGCACTGATGAGATCATATCCTTCTCGGATAAAGATCTAGAGAACATCCAGCACCCTCATGACGACCCTCTGGTGCTCTCTATGACCATCGCCAATTTCCAGGTGCATAGGATCTTGGTTGACAGTGGAAGTTCCGCAGATATTTTATTTGTGGAAGCCTATGATAAGCTGAAGTTGGGTCGAGAGAGATTGCAACCAGTCAAGTTTCCCCTCATCGGTTTCTCAGGGGAAAAGGTGTATCCTTTGGGGGCCATTACGTTACCAGTCACGGCCGGAACAGCCCCCCGAACCTCCACCACAATGGTCAATTTCTTGGTGATAAATTGTCCATCAGCGTACAACATCATTCTGGGGCGGCCCACGCTTAACTCCTTGAGAGCCGTCCCTTCCACATATCATCTCATCCTCCGCTTCCCAACCCCGAATGGAGTAGGGGAGGTAAGAGGAGATCAAGTAGCAGCAAGAGAATGCTACGTCACCTCGATGAAGGCCAAGATGACGCAGGAGGCGCTGCAGGTGGAAGTCCTGGACCCAAGAGATGAGGCTACCACGGAAAGAGGGGAGCCAGTTGAAAAACTCACCCCTATCATCTTGCATGAGGAGCATCCGGAAAAGAAGGTGTATATTGGCTCTTCACTCCCGAAAGCTCTGGTTGGCCGATTGACAGATTTTTTGAGGGAGAATATGGGCATATTCGCGTGGTCACATGCTGATCTGGAAGGGATAGACCCAACCGTCACCACCCATCGCCTCAACGTCAGCCCTCTCCACAAACCTGTTCGGCAAAGGTTAAGGGGCGCCTCCACTGAAAGGGCCCAAGCAATAGAAAAGGAAGTGGGAAAGCTGATTGATACCGGGGCAGTCCGTGAAGTCGCGTACCCTGAATGGCTCTCCAATGTGGTGATGGTGGCCAAAGCGAATGGGAAATGGCGCCTCTGCGTAGACTTCAGCGAACTTAACAAGGCGTGCCCGAAGGATAGCTACCCGTTGCCCAGGATCGACCTCCTCATCGACGCCACGGCGGGACACGAGCTGCTTTCCTTCCTGGACGCTTATTCGGGATACAACCAGATTAACATGCACCCTCCAGACCAGGAAAAAACATCCTTCATCACTCCGAAGGGCACCTACTGCTACAGGGTTATGCCATTCGGACTAAAAAATGCTGGGGCCACTTACCAGCGCCTGGTGAACATGATGTTCCATTCCCAGATCGGGCGAACGATGGAAGTATATGTCGACGACATGCTGGTAAAGAGCTTGGCTGCAGCAGATCACATCGGTCATCTTCAAGAGACCTTCAGTGTTCTCAGGACCTACAACATGAAGCTGAATCCCGAGAAATGCGCTTTTGGCGTTGGATCGGGGAAGTTCTTGGGATTCATGGTCAATCAGAGGGGGATTGAGGCGAACCCTGACAAAATCAAGGCCATACTGGATATGAGGTCGCCATCATCGACTAAGGAGCTGCAGCGCCTCAATGGGAGAATTGCCGCGCTCAACAGGTTCGTCTCCAAATCTGCAGATAAGTGTTTGCCCTTCTTCAAAATTCTTAGGAAAACTTTTGAATGGGGATCTGAGGCTGAGGAGGCCTTCCAGAAGCTTAAGGAATACCTTGCCACACCTCCTCTCCTCTCACATGCTTCACCTGGGGAAGTGTTGTATTTGTACCTCTCTGCTTCTCCCTCAGCAGTAAGCTCTGTCCTCATTACAGACCATGGTGGGGTACAAAAACCAGTCTACTATGTGAGCAGAGCATACAGAGGGGCAGAGATCAGATACTCAGAGTTGGAAAAACTGGCGCTCGCCCTCGTTTCGACTGCGAGGCGTCTACGTCATTACTTCCAGGGCCACACAATCACTGTCATCACGGATCAACCTCTGAAAAGAGTTTTAGCAAAACCTGATGTTGCTGGAAGATTGGCTAAGTGGTCGGTGGAGCTTGGTGAGTTTGACATTCACTATCAACCAAGGCCTGCCATCAAAGCACAGGCTTTGGCAGACTTTGTATCGGAGCTTACGTATGCTGAAGAGCAAACTGAGGATCCTCCTCTACTTACAACAGGCGCCCAGCTCCCCTCAACGGGCGCCCAGCTCACCTCTCCACCAACGGGCGCCCAGCTCTCCACCTCATCAACGGGCGCCCAGCTCACCTCTCCACCAACGGGCGCCCAGCTCTCCACCTCATCAACGAGCGCCCAGCTCACCTCTCCACCAACGGGCGCCCAGCTCTCCACCTCATCAACGGGCGCCCGTCTCACCTCTCCACCAACGGGCGCCCAGCTCTCCACCTCATCTCCGGGCGCCCAAGCTTCTCCCCACAGGACTCGCAGGCCTCTCCATCTATGAACGGAGAGCCTCTCCAAGTACCTCCTGAGAAGTCCAATGTATCGCCACTACCAGCCTGGAAACTCTACGTTGATGGTTCAGCAACCACAGAAGGAAGCGGAGCTGGCTTAATCCTAATGAGTCCTGATGGTACACCCATCAAATATGCAGTGAAGCTCCACTTCATTGCCTCAAACAATGAAGCCGAGTACGAGGCCCTCCTCTCTGGTCTTAAATTGGCGATTGAGATGGATGCTAAATCCGTTCTCGCTTACAGCGATTCACAACTGGTGGTGAATCAGGTAAACGGCGAATTCGAAGCAAAGGAGGAAAGAATGCAAGATTACCTCATCATGGTAAAGGAAATAATCAAAAGTTTCCAATATTTTTAGCTCTCTCATATTCCTAGGGGAGAAAATGTTGCCGCCGACGCACTCGCTAGGCTCGCCTCATCATTGGAGGCCTCATCTGCGGAACCGACGCTCATCGGGCACCAGTTGGAGAAAAGTAAGTTGGATGTGGTAATCGGAAACATCCACTGTGCATCAGATGACGATGAGCCAAATTGGATGACCCCCATAAAAGCCTTCCTCCAAGAGGGCACCGAGCCAGGTGACCATTTGGAAGCCAGGAGACTGAGGATGAGAGCTTCTAAGTTCACAATCCTACATGATGTTCTCTACAAGAGGGGTTACAACCTACCGTTGCTGCGCTGCCTTTCCCCAGAAGAGGCTGACTACACCCTCAGAGAAATTCATGAGGGGATTTGTGGAAATCACTCGGGAGGACGCTGCCTCGCACATAAAGCGCTTAGGCAAGGGTACTTTTGGCCAAGCATGTTGAAAGATGCCAAGGACCTCGCCAAGAAGTGTGACAAATGCCAGCGCTTCGCCACTGTGACGCGGCAGCCACCCGAAGAGCTGACCACCATCCTCAGCCCGTGGCCTTTCTCCAAATGGGGCATCGACATTTTGGGCCCCCTGCCTTTGAGTAGAGGCCAGTGCAAATTCATAGTAGTCGCCATCGACTACTTTACAAAATGGGCTGAGGCGGAACCCCTAGCGAAGATAACAGACCAAAAGGTGAAAGATTTCGTCTGGAAAAACCTGGTCTGTCGCTTCGGGATACCTGAGGCCATCGTCAGCGACAATGGCAAACAATTCGACAACAGGCTCTTCAACTCCTTCTGCGCAGACCTTCACATAAAACAACCTCACTCCAGCCCGGCACACCCCCAAGCAAATGGACAAGCAGAAGTGATGGTGAGGACAGTCCTGCGCAACCTTAAGATAAGGCTCGAAAGAGCAAAAGGTCTGTGGGTTGATGAGCTTCCAGGAGTATTATGGGCCTACAGGACAACTCCGCGGACTCCTACACGAGAAACCCCTTTCTCTCTTGCTTTTGGGACTGAGGCGGTAATCCCTGTCGAGATAGGGGTACATTCCCTAAGGGTCCACCAATACGACCCTGCCACCAACGAAGAAGGACTCCGCCTCAACCTCGATTTGATAGAGGAGGCAAGAGAAATGGCTGTGGTCCGTAATGCGGAGTACAAACGACGCATGGCCAAGTACTACAATTCGAGGGTGAAGCCTCGTTCCTTCCAACCGGGAGACCTAGTCCTCAAGAAGGTGATTCTCGCTACGAAGGACTCTCGGGAAGGAAAACTCGGACCTAATTGGGAAGGTCCGTATCTCATAATAGAAGTGGTGAGACCAGGCACCTACAGAATCCAGAACTCTGAAGGAAAGGTCTTACCCCATCCGTGGAATGCAGAACACTTGAAGAAGTACTACCAGTGAGGAGGTCCAGGGGGGCAAATTAGGGTTTTTGTTAAAGGACTTAGGTTTGCACTTTTTATTTGATTCAATGTTGCAAAACAAAAGATGGATAAATAAAATTACTTTTATTACCAAAAGTTGCATAAATCAGGCTGATGCTGCCTTTACAAAAGTCAAGCTACCTACCCATGAAATCCCCATACACTAATCACTTTCATCCCCTTCCTCATAATCCTCCTCCTCATCGTCCTCATAATCACCAGAGCTGCTACCACCATCATCAGGCGCCTCCATCGGCACAAAGCCTGATATGTCAATGTCTGGAAAGGCGGCCGAAATCTTCTCTCGAAGCTCCTCGTAGCCGTCGATGAAGGCATCCGCGATGCCAATCTGCAGGTCCCTCTCAGCTTGAGAAGCTCTCTCGGACGCTGTCCTCATCTCTGCCTCTACAGCAACTTCCCTGAGCCTCACCTTCTCAAGGGTTCGAGCAAGCTCTGCCTCACTGAGCGAAGCCCTCTCACGGGCCTTCATCAGCTCAGCCTCACTGAGCGAAGCCCTCTCACGGGCCTTCATCAGCTCAGCCTCACTGAGCGAAGCCCTCTCGCGGGACTTCGTAAGCTCAGCCTCGGTGAGCGAAGCCTTCTCGCAGGTCTTCGTAAGCTCATCTTCTACCTCGGCCTCCCTCTTATTGGCTGCTGAAAGCCCGGTCTCAAGCTTGCTTACCCTCTCTCGGGACGCAGCAAGATCGGTTGCGGAAATCCTACCAGCGGCTTCCAGGGCAATAATCTTCTCTTGAGCAGTGGAGAGCTCCAGTCGCATAGCCTCCTTCTCCCGACTCATCTGACCACAAGACTGGGCACGCTGCAACAAGCAGACGGATGCTGTGGAAACCTGAAAAGATAAGAGACGAGAAGTGAGACAGTTATAAAGAAATGAAGGGGAAACAATCAGGAGAAAAGTAAATAATGAACTTCACCTGAGTCAGACCCTCTACAAATGAGTCAATGACTCCCTCGGTGCACAAGGCGTTAACCCGAGAGACCTCATGCGCCAGCACATATCTCCCTAGCCTATCCCGCATCTCCCACGAACGACGCCGGGGACCGGTCCCGGTGGGTGCCCCTGTAGAAGTGCCCGGCTGTGGAGGACATAGCCGAGGTACAGGAAGTGTGGCTGAAGAAGAAGGCTGCGAGACAACAGTCTTAGCGGAGGAGATCCCTGACTGAAGAGACATCTTAGGTAAAACCACTCGAGTAGGAGACACTCGGGGCTCAGTGCGAGAAGCCAATCGAGAGGTTCCTGGTGAGACGTCGCCTGTTCTCGCCACCTTTGAAGGAGGGGTTCCCCTATCCGAGAAGCGGGTCGAAAAGCGGGCTCTAATCATCTCTCTGCACACCTCCGTGCCTATTAAAAGAAGTGTTGACAAGTGAAACATGGGAACAACACCTCAGGTAATGTTAAGATTATGATCAGAGCAGATTTAACTTACTCTTTCTCTTTGATGACGGTCCTGAGGAAGAGCCCGGAGAAGGTCCACTGGCCTTACGACTTTCTTTGGGAATAAGAGCTCCCAAGTCTTTCTCTGGATGATCCCTCACCGCTTGCAGTTTCGCCTCTTGGTCCTTGGAGAGTATGGGAGGATCTGCGGAGTAACGGCGTGCATAAAGGAACAATGTATATATACATTTATATAAGTATGGAGAAGTGAACAGGAAGACGTACCCAGTCTTTTGGCGCTAATCCATCGTGTGGGCACCAAATCCTGATCTGCTTGCGAAGCCCACTCGCCACCTATGAAGAAGAAGCGAGATTTCCAGCTGTGACAGTTGGAACGCATCCCTGTAAGAAGCTTACATCCCCTGGAGGTGAGATAATACCATCCCCTATTGGGGGCAGGAGACTCCATCAAGTTGTAAGCGGCGTGAAACTCAGCTGGAGAGGCATCCTCGCCATTCACCTTCTTCCACAACGCAAGAAAACCCAGCAAGGCCCTCCAGCCGTTAGGCACAAGACGCCCTGGGGTTAGGGAAAAATAGTGAAGAATCCGGCAGATGGAAGAAGACATTGGAAATCTCAGCCCGGCCTCGAGCATATCCTCATAAACGAGGATCTCACCTGAGGAGCTATCGCAAGCTGGTTCATCTTTTTCAGCAAGACGACACATCACCATGGGCGGAATACGATACGAAGTAATGATTCGGGAGATGTCACTATCTGTCTGAAAGGTGCTGAAGATTGTACTTACTTTGGACCCGTCGTCCTCAACGATGACCTTCCCTTGGTATTTCTTAGGACGAGGACGTAATTTTTCTCTCGCCGCGGAGACCGATGCAAGGTCTCGTGACCCCTGGCCGGATGCGACACCTGAGCGAGAGGTGCTGTGAGCATGTACGCCCAGCTCAGGCTCGCCCACCAGGTTGGGGTCGCCCATCCGTCCTCCACCTAGCAAGCTACCCCCCTGCCGGGGCTCATCGCGGGGGCTGCTCGCCCAAAGGGGGATCATCGAGCCTCCTATGTCCTGCCTGCTCGCCCAGGGGGCCCCCACGGCCTCGCCACCATCACCTCCCTCGCGTCCGCTCGCCCAGGGGGGCACCGCGACGTCGCCCATCGCAGGGGCACGTGCGGCCAGGCGGGCGCCCACCGCGGCAGCGCCCTCGCCCGCTGCAGGCACCCCGACGCCCAGCGCAGGGGCGCCCTCGCCCACAACCAGCGCTGCGACGCGCGGAGCACGAGAGCCCTCGCCCGCGCCTGCCATGACCTCGCCCGCGCCTGCCATGACCTCGCCGCCCTCGCCCACAGCCAGCACCACCGCGACAGTGGCGCCCTCGCCCACTGCCTGGACACTGACGCCCTGCGCATAGGCGCCCTCGCCTGCTGATTGCGCCTCGCTGCTGCCGCTCTCATCGGAACGGGTCGACCGAGGGGCAGCAAGCACGGCGACGCCCGGAGAAGGGACGCCCTCGCCCGCAGCCAGCACGGCGACGCCCGGAGCAGGGGCGCCCTCGCCCCCAGCCAGCACGGCGACGCCCAGCGCAGGGGCGCCCTCGCCCACTGCCTGCACGCCCTGCGCAGGGGTGCCCTCGCCCGCTGACTGCGCCTCGCTGCTGCCGCCCTCATCGGAGCAGGTCGACCGAGGGTCAAGCGCGCCAGATCTGACCTCGGGTTGGGCGCCCACATCAGGATTCATTCGGCGATCGCTTGATGCCGCTTCCTCAACGCACATCGAAGTCCGGACGACTACTCTGACCCTCGTGTGTCTTGTTGCAGTCTTTTTCTTGGTCTCCTTCGGTGTTCTCTTCTCTCTTGGAGATTTCTTTCTTCTTTGGAAAGAGTCTGGTTTAGGGCATCGAGAGTTTTATAGGAGAAAGAGTCCTTAAAGCATGGGGTTTTTTCAAAAACCAAAAGATGAATCTTAAAGGTCTGTGAATTTCAAAATCTAAGCAGAAAGAGGAGTTTGGATTACTGTGAACTTGTGAAGGAGGCGGATGAGTTGAAAGCCCCACATTCAAAGTTGTTAGAATGCGGGACTTTGAGGGGCAAATGATGAGTCAAGCCCAATCCGGATCGCGATAATGAGTCAGGTCCAAGTGACCCGGTCCGTCTAGGATCATGGGTCAGGCCAGAGTAGCCCCGTTGAGATCCGGGTTTCGTTAAACGAAGCCTCGTCACCTCACGTTCCAGGCCATCGCGACGAAGTCTCCCCTAACCTGCATTTACCAAGTCTCGCGGAGAGGATCTCACCTTCCTTCCACCTGGCTCGATCCTCAGGGACACGTCTGACGCTCCAAAGAGACGTTGAACCGATTACCTCCCCACCTGGTGGGAAAGAGTTATAAATAGAGCCCTCTCATCACTTGAGAGGGGATGGTTTTTCTCTACCTTCACATATTTGTAACCCTCGACATTTAATCAAAGATCACCCTTTTGAAGTGGACGTAGGTCACGCTTGACCGAACCACTATAAATCCCTCATCTCTCTTCATTTATTGCTTTGCATTAATCATCTTGACCGGTGGTGTCCGAACCCCTGTTTTTGGCATCATCAGAGGCTGCTTTTTTTTTTTTCTTCAACTGTTTTAAACTAAAGGAGAGGGACATGGACAATGCAAATTTTGTATTTTTGAAGAAAATTTCCTCATAAAGTTTTTAAAATGATACAAATGGTGGGTTCTACGTAGTAATTTCAAAAAAGGTGGGCCCTGATTAGCACAATTCCTATAGGGTGTCCCATTTACCTCATAAAATAGGAGTTTTTAAAATAGTTTTATGAATCACACTAATTGAAAATTAGAATTTCAAAATCATAATTTTTATTTTAGATTTTAACTTAATTAGCCTTATCAATTATATTTAGAGTTTCCAAATGACCCCTAACATTTACCCAAGAAGAATGGAGTTTTAGAACGGTTGGGTTTAAGCTTGTTAATTGAGCCCGCAAAAATGGGCACCTGACCCAGCCCGGCCCGTCCCAAGCCCGAAAATACAGTACTTAAAAAAAAAAAAAAAAATGGAGCCCAGCCTGATGGGCTTCAACAATGATTTTAAAGATCGGAACGGGGAATGGGCAGAACAGGCCCAGCCCGTCCAAGTCCAGCCTAGGCCACCCACAAGGAAATCTCATTAATTTTTCATGAATTTACCGAAACATGTGCCAGACTAATCACCCTAAGCTTATTATGGTGATTTTGATGGTTGCTTTTATAAACCACAAATCTAGTACTAGCAGTTTAATGCAAGATAGGTTCCAAAATAAATGAGTCCCAAAATATGGAAGATGATTGAGTTTACTTGTAGAATTACATTGAAAGATTCTGATAACATGCATGGGTTGTTGAATAGGTAGGCTTCAACTTGGATGAACTAAGTTGCTCCTCTGACTTATTTGGATGGTCTAAACCTTCCATATAGAGCCATCTAAATGGATGGTTCAAGTAAGCTTGGCCCACCCATTTGTTTTGGAGCTTTTGATGTTTTTGATCTTCCAATATGGGGTCCACCAAGTACTATAGTTGGGCCATTTGTTTCGTAGGTTGTAATGATCCACCATTTTCTTCTCTATTAATTAAACAAAGAATTTGAATGTGATAAATTTCGCCATAAGTTCTACGAAGCAAATCAACAACTCAAATTTCATTTTTGAATCTCCCTGAATAAACAAACCAATTTGATGTTCAGTTGTGGTAAATCTTGGTAAAAATTGTATTTATATAATCAACAACAGTACTTTTCTATAAGACCAAATGATCGGAATGGTCCTTTTCCTGAAAAGCTTACAACATAGATTCGTACATGTCGAGTAATTATTGCATTCATGATCGTGCTAAGCCTTGGCCCGGTCGGGCCCGAACGGGATGAAGTTTGACGTAGGCCAGTTCAATTTAGGTCGGGATTGGATAACTCCCGGCAAACTCGTCCAATATTCAGGACAAGACTAGATAGCCCAAGCCCAAGTCCGGCCAGGCCCGGCCCATTGGTAGTCCTAGATGGGTTGGTGAGGAGGGGGGTTTTCAAATAGAAAACTAAAGGCAAAATTCCAGTAACTATAGAAAAATTCCACTGTTTCATATACTTGAAAGGACAATAATGCCCTCATAATCTCTTACCGCTTTTACTAAAAAAACGCTAAGCCTAAAATCTCAGTAACTTGCCAAAGAAGGAATTTTAAACATCGGAGTATAAGGATGAGGGAAAGTGAATCAGGGAAGGAGATTTCCTTATAGAGCCACAAGCATTCATAACATCTTTGAAGAAATGGTTTCATTGTCCATTTAGTGGTTGGAAGAAGTGGTTCATTTGATTTCGAATCCTAGAAAATATAGAATCTAGACCAGTCTAGGCATCTCCTCATACAAATTGTTAATATTCGCTCACTCCAAGATAAGTAAGTTCAATGTTTTTTCATTTGCGAACCTTCATTGTGTTGGAACTGTATCTATCCGTCTATCACAAACTCAGATAAAACGTTACAGAATTCAGATAAATTTCTTCAGGAACTCAGATAAATCTATTTCAAAACTTAGATAAATTTGTCCAGAACTCAGATAGATTTGTTCCAGAACTCAAATAAATTGATTTCAAAACTCAGATAAATTTTTCTAGAACTCAGACACATTTATTCTAGAACTCAGATAAATTTGTTCCAAAAATCAGATAAATTTATCTAACACCACATCGTAAGAAGCTCTTGTTTCGTTGAAATATGAGAAATTTCAACGGAACTTCTCCTTGTTCATCCGTATTGAAAAAAGGAGAAGAAAGAAGATTGTGGGATATACATCGAGATCTAAATCATCTGAACCCTATTTTTTTTATTCAGATTGATCTGAACCCTAATTCTTTAATTCGGATTGCAGATGCTATATTAAAATAAAAAGGTCGCAGAATCTGTCCCTCATAAAGTCTACTTTGAAAACTCGAAGGTCGCAGAATTTGTCATTTATGCCTATAACAAGTACATATGAATTTCTTTTAGAAAGGAAATTTTCTACATATATCACTATCGATTGCTATTACCATTTGATACTCGTGTTGAGGCGGTTACATGGGCAAATAAGTCAATCTAATGTATGATCTGGCGTATTTAGGGACCTCTGGCTGAAATATGTCCAGTTGCATTGACTACGGGCCTTAAATGAAACTCTTATGGACTATAACCTTCAAATGACAAAGTTAAGGGACCCTTTGCTAATTTATTTATTTTTAAATAAATTTATCCATAGATATAAAACCTATCTCTGCAGTATTGGTCGTAGTGTAACTCATGACAGAACAAAGAGATTGATATTGAGTGGAGTAGTTACCTACCTATCAAAGAGTAGGGATGATAAACACTTATAATTTTGGCAAAATTAGCGAAAGGTCCCTATAAGTCAATGTTTCCAGCCTCCAGTCCAAGGAAATACTTTTTAAAGCCTATAGTCCACTCAGCTAGAATGTTTGCAGTGAGAGGTCCCTGAGCCCACTCGTTTTTATTTTTTAGGACTAAATTGCCTCTGTAACTGACAGCGATAAGATATCTTAATCGCTGCTCGCAGCCTCCTTCTCCTGCGAGCAGCGAGATGCGACGAAGCTTGGAAATTGCTCTCTGTGGTTCGGTTTCAAAAGGACAAAAGGTATCTTATCTTATTTTGACAAGTGGAGAGATTAAGATTAAAAAAAAAAATAAAGGGCTTGGAGTTGTTTTCTCGAGTTTGGAAAATTGCAGAACCCATTCAAGTTTATGATCGCCGTCATGCACATCGTCACCGCAGCCGTCACCGGTTTCTCTTCGCCACCGCAGCTGTCTCGCCAGTCTAGCCACCCGCCCATCGTCATCGGAGAAGACCACCATAGGAAGGAAAGGGCTGCAGTCTCTACTCTGTAACAAAAATTGAAGGAAGAAGGAGACCCTTCCAGGTCGGGTCTGTTGGGTCAGTTCCAGGTCAGGTCCGATACGCCCGCTCCAGAAGCCCAACAGTAGCTGCAAGTCAGGTCCAGGACAGTTCGACCTGACCTTTTTTACAGAAGCCCAGAAGCAGTCAGTCCTGCAGGCCAGAATTACTTCTTGATTTTGAGTGGCATACAGACTGTGTGCTCAATTGAGAAGGAAGAAGGTCTGTCGGTGTCGTTTTTGACAAATATATATGAGTTTGTATAAGATTTCTCTGAGTTTTGCGTAAATTTATATGAGTTCTGAGTTTTTTTATAAAATTTATCTGAGTTTTGCGTAAATTTGTCTCAAGTTTTATTGCCTTGGACAGTCTCCGTCGAATTGGATAGAGAGCGAGGAAAGGTGAGGGAGAGGAGATAGAAGAGCTTAGTTGCAGGTTTTACTAAGAAGGGAATTTATCTGAGTTTTTGTAAAGTTTATCTGAGTTTTTAACAAATTTATCTGAGTTTTTGTGAAATTTATCTGAATTTTCGTCAAATTTAACTGAGTACTGAACAAATTTATCTGAATTTTCTTCAAATTTATTTAAGTTATGGACAAAGCTATCTGAGTTTTTGGCTAATTTATCTGAGTTCTGGAACAATTTATCTGAGTTCTAGACAAATCTATATGATCGATTGAGAAGGAAGAAAGTCTGCCAGTGTCATTTTTGACAAATATATATGAGTTTGTATGAAGTTTATCTGAGTTTTGCGTAAATTTATCTGAGCTTTGTCAAATTTATTTGAGTTTTGCATAAATTTATCTGAGTTTTTGGCTACTTTATCTGAGTTCTGGAACAATTTATCTTAGTTCTAGACAAATCTATATGATCGATTGAGAAGGAAGAAGGTCTACCAGTGTCGTTTTTAACAATTATATATGATTTGTATGAAATTTATCTGAGTTTTGCGTAAATTTATTTGAGTTCTGAGTGTTTTTGCGTAAATTTATCTGGTGGAGGAATGACATTGGAAGAAGCACCGGTGTTAATCTAAGCCCTTAGAATCAACTATGTAAAGAAAACATTCAAAGATAGTGAGTGACCATACTCTTCTTCCATTGGATCAGGACAGAGGTTTAGCAGCTCTATCTCAGAAGATGGATCCATCCTAACACCCTGCTAAACAAAAATGTTCCTTTTTTTTTTTTTTTTGCTTTAAGGATAATTGAATTGAAAGAAAAGAGAACCCAGAAGCTAGAACAAAAAGGAATTACATGGGTCTAATGGAGACCCCCAAAAAGAGCTCAAAAGATAAGAAAGAGAACACAACAAAAAAGAAGCACTGAACCCAGGCGATCTGGAAGATGGAGACATCCCTATCCGGAAGAAACTAAAAGAAGAGCTAAAAGTGGAGGCGGCAGAGGTTTGAGTGAGACCCCCCAGAAACAGCTCCAGATCATGGAGAGAAGCCAGGCAAAAATGTCCTTCATTCAAAGCAATCTTTATTACTTGAGCCTTATGAAGACCGAAGACGAACAACAAATGGGGTTTTACCTTGTCGACAAAGAAAGCAACATATGGATCTCCTTCACCAGGGATCTGATCTATAAGCACAACCAGACAAAAATGTTCACCAAACAATTATATAAAATGTGAAGAGGTTGCAAGCAAAGAGTTGACAGGTGTCCTTGGACTTTACACATGTTGCAGATCAAGATAGGATGTGTCGGATCATAACGTCATACGCACTTTCTGAATATATCCATATCGGCAGACGTCTTTGCTGGCTTTATATGAATATGGTGACAATTTAGAGAGGGGAAAATTGGTCTTTTCAGGTACCCATAAGTGTGAGAGGGACCTTTGGCTGCATGACTTTTTTTTATGGATATAAAGCCATAAAGTGAAATGTTCAGGGACCTATCGCCGAATGCCCCTATAATTTTACCCAGTTCCTGTTGTGACGGCATGGAATCCAATCAACACTTTGGTTGATATTGTTAGGACATTTTCTTGTTCCCTTGGATGTAATTATTAAAGTAGCCATTATGTCATGTGAGGCCCACTCACGATCTCCCACTACTGATTGAGAATGATAAGATTTAACTAGTGTGCGCAAATTGTAGTGTTGAGAGTCCCTAATTTGAGTAGGATGAGGAGAATCCATAAGCATGATCCAATAAAAAAAATGAAACTCACTAAACTTCTAAAAAAACTGTTAAAACTCTGATTGAAAGTATTTAAGAAGTTTATGAGAGATCACCTTCATCACATCCATTTGGATAGATATTGTCTTTAGTTTATATTGGGAGCAAACCCGGTTAGATAATCAAGTAAACGGGTTTTTATGCATATAACCCGTAAGAGTTTTAAGATTTGTAAATAGGCCCCCGTGGTTTTAATATTTGTATATGTCCCTTGCATTTTCACTTTAATGTCTTCAATGTCCCAAAATCAGTAGTCTTGCAACCACTATAAGTTTTTAGATTAAAATGACACTTTTGGCCTTCTCTTTATATATTTATGCATAATTTCGAAAACTTATAACATTAACAGCTACTATAGTGCATTTAGTGGGAGACGGTAACCCTACATAAATGTACTTTTATCAATATAAAGGCCACTTTATTAAAACCCAAATCCATCATAATGACATTCAACACCAGTACTTGTAGTAAGTTATAATTAACCCAATTCATACACAGCCCACTATTAGATTGATGAAGGTTTTAGAATATACAATTAGTAGGGGTGCACAAAAAATCCGTAAATCCGATCCGATCTGATCTGCGGACTTATCTGATCCGAAGGTAAACAGATTGGTGATGGAAAGAAAATTTTGTAATCCGTTAGCAACGGATCGGTGACGAGTTTCACCCTCAATCCGCGGATTCAATTTGATCCGATCCGTTGACATTAAATATAAAAAAAAATATAAGGGGTCTAAATTTAAAATAAGAAAAAACTTATGGGGTCAAAATCTAATTTTTTACAACATGTTTGATATTTTTCTATTAGCATTAGATTGAATGGATTGAACAGATTAATCCAATCCGATCCGGTCCTCCACAGATCGGATCAGATTGGATTTTAATGGCCACGAATTGGTGACGGATTCCAAATCCGTCAATCTGTAGGTAACGGATTTGGCCCAATCCGCACCAATCCGATCCGTGTACACTCCTAACAATTAGGCTTCATGTGCATGAGAGAGTTCCTGAGAGAGAGACCACTTAGACTTGAGATAAAATAATGTTAATTTTGTAAATAATGATGTACTCAATTTTTTAAATAGATGTAAGGGCAAAGTTGTCATTTTTATAAAAATTCAACACAAACCTCTTGGTGGTTCCTATTCTAGTTAGGAGCACTCATTTTGGGGACATGGAAAGTATTGGAATAGAAAAGTAGGGGAGGGCCGGGGAGGGGTATATATAAATAGGGGGCTTTGGCCCGGAGTTCCCTCAAAGCAAGAGTTTGTTGCACACAGTCCACAAAAATAAGTCATGCAACCAAAGGTTCCTCTCACACTTTTTCATACTTGAAATGTCTAATTTACCCTTTCTTTAAATCATATCCCATTAATAATGGCCAACTACCATTTAATTTTCCACGATTAATGGAATCCCATTAATGAGATTTTCAAATAAATTCTAAAAACACAAAAGTAGATTTCAAAATAACGTAAATAAATTTTAAAAAAATGCAGTAAATTTTTTAAAAAAGCAATAAATTTTAAAAGAACGCAGATACATTTAAAAAGATGCTAATAAGTTTCAAAATATCGAAATAAATTTCACAAAATGTAAATAAATTTTAAAAGACTCAAATAACTCTTAAAAGATCCAAATAAAATTCAAAAGATGCAAATTAATTTCAAAATATGCAAATGAATTTCAAATGACGCAAATAAAATTAAAAAACGCATACGCATTTGCCGAAACTAAGAAAAATTAATTTTTTAAAATTCTGTAAATTTTTTCAAAAACTCAAGTATTTTTTCCAAAACTCAATTAAATTTATTTCAAAAACATAAATAAATTTGAAAAGACACAAATAAATTTCAAAAGATGCAAATAAAATTAAAAAATGCAAATAGATTTAAAAAAATGTAAAAAATTTGCTAAAAAAATAAGATAGATTTAAAAAAAAACTCAGATAAATTTGCCAAAAAAATAAAGAAATATTAGAGAAGACAGATAAATTTGACAAAAACTCAGATAAATTTAATAAAAACTCAGTTAAATTTGACAAAAACTCAGATAAATTTGACAAAACTCAGATAAATTTGACAAAAACTCAGGTAAATTTGATGGTAGGTATGGGCCGGGCTATAGGCTGGATCTTCTCCTCCTTTGGTTGGAGAGAAGCAAGTCGGATCTGGGCCTTCTCCTCCTTCGTTTCAAATTCTGTAACTACAGAAAACCAAAAATGTCATTTCCACAAGTTTCATGTAAAAACCATACTAAAATATTCCAAAAAAAAAAAAACATGTAATCAACAAAACTTCCTCTAATAAAAAAATACCTGATTATACAATCTAATCTCGACCAACGCCAAAGAAGAAGACAAAGAATCATTACAATGCCATTAAAGCTTCAAGAAACTGTTTCCACTTCCTTATAATGATCTTCACACCGCTCTAAAAGCATGGAGCTTAAATAACCGTACTTCCTCTGTCATTCAAAACCAACAAGAGAAGAGGAACAATAAGAAGAAGATGCTTTAAATGACAGTAGTCCTGCTCAACCTCCACGAATCGTGTCGTTTTCAACTAATCTGACTTCTTCCTTTTAAGTTTAACTGCTAACTTTTTCTTTAAACTTTTATAAATAGAAACAAAGCCCCCAGTGGCCTCAAATTTGGTGAGGCCTTGCAAAATCAAGTCCAACTGTGCCATTCTCTATCCGATGGTAACAAAGATCGAGAGGATTTAGGAAGGAGGGAGGTGGGAAGATTTGAAATTTGTAATTTCAAAATTTTATGCCTAAAACGGTTGAAAGGTGCTGAAAAATGTGATCATGTGGGCGCATGGACTTATGACTGCAAATAGTGTAGCTGAGTGGACCAAAGGCCTTAACAAGTTTTTGCTTGGACTGGAGGCTGGATACAATCAACTATAGGGACCTTTCGCTAATTATCTCATATAAATATTTAAACCGCAAAAGGCCTATTTTAAAAATTTTATTTACCTAAGAGGGTTATATACAAAGAAAAAAAAAACTCTCAAGAGTTTCCTATATATTAGGGAGCCATAGGAAAATAAGCGATGAGAATTCCAAATAAAAGAGTTTAATCATACAACAAATAAAAGATAACAATTTTAGATAATTGCATTAAAAGTAAGAGGAGAGGGGTAATAAATAAAAAATACCCTAAAATAAGGTAAGGGGATATAAAAGGGGAACCAATAGCAATATATAAGAATCGAGTTAGGATATCCTATTTTGCTGAAACAGGGGGATACTGTTTTGTCTTATCAAATCATGCAAACTGTATAAAATCTTATATCAACTAATGCACCATTCTAGGAATGGAAAAAGAAAAGAAAAGATTTTATACAGTTGGCATGATTTGATATGACGAAACAATATCTCCCTAGACTCCTAAGGATAAAGTGATCAATAGGAAAATAGAATTTAGGAGAAGAAACTACGGTGCTGTGGAACAAATGACCGACTTTAGTAGAATAGTTGCGAATGTTATATTTAGAGAGAAAAGGAAATAGATACTCTAATAAAGAAGTCCATTGGTGAAGTCTAGAGGCTTAGAAATTTCCATTTGAGATTGTTAAAAAGTTTGGCAAGGGATGAGAAAAAAAACAGTAAGATGTGTAAAAGGACCAAGAGAGAAATTAAGAAAGTAGTAAGTTATGCAAAGTCAAATAATATGATGACCTGTATAATAATAAGTTGAGAATCATGAAGGAAATAAAAATATGATCTTCAAGCTTTTAGATATATTTTCAAACCTTTAAAAATAAATGAAAGAAGAAGGATGGGATTTAGATCATTTCAAT
The DNA here is from genome assembly GCA_012931725.1 of Litsea cubeba. Lineage (NCBI taxonomy): Eukaryota > Viridiplantae > Streptophyta > Magnoliopsida > Laurales > Lauraceae > Litsea > Litsea cubeba. The sequence goes on along the minus strand of CM022944.1, from coordinate 106,704,142 downwards.
CGTATAAAGAGAAATGACCAAGGAGTTATAGTAAAGAACAATGATATTAAAAGAAGGTGGGGAAAATATTTTAACGGCCTTAATTTTCGATATAAACTAGCCTAATTAAGATATTACGCTATCAACCAATTATTTTGGCCCTTTACTCCCAAATAAAATGCCAAAATGAAAATATTATGTTCAACCAATGCAAAAAATAGTAAGTGTGAATGCAGTCTCCCGTGCACTTAAATATCGAAGTAATGATTATATATGAAGACTAACCACTCTCTTTTCTTTACCAAAAAACTGACTCCTTTTTTTAGCAAGGGAAAAATAAAAAAAACCACTCTCTTTTAGAGGTGTGAAGATTCTAGAGTTCCAACTGCCATTTTAAGAGTACAGATAATTAAATCATAATTTAATGAAACGATTAGCATTAATCTAATCCTATCCTACTAATGTAATTGTAGGTGCAGAAAATTATGACCCACAATAAGAGGGTGCCTTACAGGACTTATCCGGGAAGATGATGGTGTCTGGAATGTCTGGATGCCGTCCGAAAGCCTGAAAGAGAGTAGCAAACGGTCAGAGGACCCTGGCCTGAGCGGCGCAAGGCTCTCCGATGCCAAAGTCAGTATGGGAACTGGAACGATGGAAGGAGAGGGAGAAGAAAGGCAGAGTAAGGGCTCTGTGAATGGAAAATGGGCGTCCCTTTGATGGTGGTATGAGCCTCTATTTATAGAGCGTGGAACGTATCTTTGGGAGATATTGTGGTGTGGGTCCCATGATTGGACTGGGAAGTCACGATCAGCCCACATTGCATTAATTGTGGTCCAATCCAGCCCACTATGCATTAAATGCCCGTCGGGTCAGCCCGCATCTCATTTAATGCACGTCTTGTTGGGCCAGGTCGTGTTGGGCGCCTTTGGCGGTAGGGGGTACCAGCGGATCCGCCCTCGGGCCCTGCCCTGATGTGGCCTCAGCCGCTGGACGCCGCCCTGTCAGGGATCTGGTGAAGATTGTGAGTGGCTGGATGTCGCATCTGTCCCACTGGCTCGTGCCCCCATCCCTCCACGTGCCTGGTGACGTGGGGGATGAGGGGCGTGAGTGGAGACCCTTTCTGGTTTCGGCTTCCGTCCCGGCTTCTTCAGCCGAGGTGGAGCTTTTCTGCCGAGATGGCATCCGGGGTGGCCTAGCCGAGGTGGAGCTCCCTGCCGAGATGACGCCCCGAGGTGGGCCAGTTCGGCGTTAAGGGCCCGGAGCTGCCTGACTTCGGTCGGACCTCCTGTCCTGGTAGCCGGGGTGAGATTGGTGCCACGTGGATGGCACGCGGATGGCACGTGGGAATGCTTAGTCTCATCTGACGGCCGTGATTAGCTTAATCCTGTGGTTCTGGAAATCTCCCCACACAATTGCCCCCTAGCTTTTGACCTCTGAAGTGTGCTAGCCTTTAGGGGTTGAAAGCTAGAAGAATCCGTCCGGGGATGTGGCGATCGTCGTCTGGTGTTGCTTCAACTGCTCTGAAGCGATACATGCTCTGTCTTGCCTGTACTGGGAAGCGAGTCGACGGCTACACGCGTCGCCTCTTCACTGATAGCGGTGTCTGCCGGGATCCCTGTGAACGATCCTGTTGCGAGCCGAGCTGCATCCGGTCCCTAGTCGTCTACTTCAAGTTCGGAACCGTCGAACCTAGCGGCCAAGTTTAGGCGGGGGTCTTCTTAGACTGCGGGGTCTTCTTAGTCTGCGACGCCATCTTCGGCCAGCACCCGCGCTGCTTCGAGCTCGGGAGGTGCTGGCGCTACTTCAGCTTCTGCTCCTGCTCCAGCTTCCGCTCCTGCTCCAGCTTCTGCTCCTGCTCCGAGTGCGGGAGTGCGGCGACGCTTCGCCGGAGCGCCCAAGGGAGGGGTCCCCGCCTAGAAAGAAGTCCAAGGCTGGGGAGAAGGACTCGGGGGCTGAACAGCCTCCGAAGAATGAGGCCCCTGCGCGGGCCCCCGGAGCCAAGACTCATTGAGAAGAGCGCGCAGGTCAGCAAGCCGGCAGGTGGAGCGGCCCGCGAGCTGACGATCTCGGTGGGGCAAGGGTCTGGATCGGCCTCCGGACCCCGGAGTGCCCCAGCGCCATGGAGGCCGAGGATGAAGACTCAGCCCGGTGAGCCTCTGAAAGTCGAGGACCGGCTGTTGGGGAATGCCGAGGTGATCGGAGCTTTCGCCAAGGTCTGTGCTCTGCCAAGAGGCATGGAGACGCACGAGATGGTCTCGGCGATCCAGGCTAATCTTCTGGTAAGTGTTTGCGTTTCTTCATTCTTCAAGTGTCTTGGTCGAACCTGACCCTCTGTTTCCATTTGCAGAACGTGCAGTGGCTCCTGACCGTGGTGGGAAGGAGCGATAAGAACGCGACGCGGGTCACTCAGCTGGAGTCTGAGAGGGACAAGCCGAAGAGGGAGTTGGAAGAGTCGCGGAAATGAATAGAGGGGATGAAGAAGGCCAGCGCTGAAGAGGCTGCTCGGCTGGCATCGCCTCTGGCTGATGTCGCCGAACTTACGTCGAAGAAGGCTATGTCTGGGCGAGGAAGAAGACCGCCGAACTGGAGAAGGAAAAGGCCTCTCTTCAGGCCAAGGCTCGGTCCGCCCTCCAGGATGGGGTGGATCGAGCCACTAAGCCGTACGAGAGGCAGGTGGAGGAGGTCACCGCCATCCTGTTGGAGGAAGGATGCCTGGCCGCACTGAGAGGTGCGGGGGCTCCTGAGCCGAGCTCCGCTTCTGCAGCCGAAAGTGCCCCAGTTGGAGCTCCTGCAATGGTTCCTGCATCGGAAGATGCTCCAGCTGCCCCGGTCCTGAGCGGTGCCCCGGTTGCCAGTGATGCTTCTGCCGTGCCTCGGGGTGAGGCCTTTTCTGCCCCCGGAGCAAATGAGGCCCTGGTCGAAGAATCTCCTGCCAGCGACGCTCACAGCAAGGTCGCGGTATCGGCCGAATCCATTGGTCCAGCAGATACGGTGATCGACCTAGTGGAGTCGCCGAAGCCACAGTAGCCGGGCTGCTCTTTATTTGTCTTTTTTCCTTGCACTGTTCTGGAACACTAGTGTTTTTGTGCTGCTTTTCTGTGTTTGAGTGATGGCACAGCTCCTTTTTTGAAGACTGGCTTTGGCCGAAATGGCTGGCCTTGCGCCGAGGTGGATCCATACCTTGGCCGAATTGCCTTGCGCCGGGTAGATCCATCGTTCCGCTGGACTCGGCTAGGCGAGAGTGCGGCTATGGCCTTCTGAGGGGTGTATGAACCCGGACTTTAGGAAACTGTCCTTGGCCGAACTGCCGTTGTGAGGGGTTTATGAACCCGGACTTTAGGAAACGGCTGAGTGTAGGAACTGCAGGCCATTTCCAAGGCGTAGAGCCTCGATTGTGTCTAAGACACGGGGCTTTAGGAAAGGCTGAGTGTAGGAACTCTTCCATGCCGTTTCCAGGGCGTAGAGCCCAAGTGTGTCCAAGACACGGGGGCTTTAGGAAAGGCTGAGTGTAAGAACTCTTCTATGCCGTTTCCAGGGCGTAGAGCCTGTGTGTCCAAGACACGGGGGCTTTAGGAAAGGCTGAGCGTAAGAACTCTTCTATGCCGTTTCCAGGGCGTAGAGCCTGTGTGTCCAAGACACGGGGGCTTTAGGAAAGGCTGAGCGTAAGAACTCTTCTATGCCGTTTCCAGGGCGTAGAGCCTGTGTGTCCAAGACACGGGGGCTTTAGGAAAGGCTGAGCGTAAGAACTCTTCTATGCCGTTTCCAGGGCGTAGAGCCTGTGTGTCCAAGACACGGGGGCTTTAGGAAAGGCTGAGTGTAAGAACTCTTCTATGCCGTTTCCAGGGCGTAGAGCCTGTGTCCAAGACACGGGGGCTTTAGGAAAGGCTGAGCGTAAGAACTCTTCTATGCCGTTTCCAGGGCGTAGAGCCTGTGTGTCCAAGACACGGGGGCTTTAGGAAAGGCTGAGTGTAAGAACTCTTCTATGCCGTTTCCAGGGCGTAGAGCCTGTGTGTCCAAGACACGGGGGCTTTAGGAAAGGCTGAGCGTAAGAACTCTTCTATGCCGTTTCCAGGGCGTAGAGCCTGTGTGTCCAAGACACGGGGGCTTTAGGAAAGGCTGAGTGTAAGAACTCTTCTATGCCGTTTCCAGGGCGTAGAGCCTGTGTCCAAGACACGGGGGCTTTAGGAAAGGCTGAGCGTAAGAACTCTTCTATGCCGTTTCCAGGGCGTAGAGCCTGTGTGTCCAAGACACGGGGGCTTTAGGAAAGGCTGAGTGTAAGAACTCTTCTATGCCGTTTCCAGGGCGTAGAGCCTGTGTGTCCAAGACACGGGGGCTTTAGGAAAGGCTGAGCGTAAGAACTCTTCTATGCCGTTTCCAGGGCGTAGAGCCTGTGTTGCCGGAGTCGACCAGAAAGGTGACAGATTGATGACGGGGCGAACGCCATTTCCATTGATTCAGAGATTCATTACATCTTTTAGAAATTGAATTTCTTGGGATACAGATGGATACAGAGGACGCCAGATGGATCACGTAATGATCTTCTCCGAATTCTCGTTGTCTGGAATCTGGGCTGCGTTCTGGTGAACTCGGCCCTCGCTGCCGCCAGCATCTACAGCCTCAACGAACTCTGGAATGTGGCCCTCTTCGGCCAGCTTCTCCAGATACCACTGCAGAGAGTTGCAGTCTTCGGCCCTGTGCCCATTGCCCCTATGAAAGGAGCAGTAGAGCTTGCTTCGGGCGCCTGAGGTGGGCTCATTCTGCATGGGCGGAGGGTACTTGAAGAACGGCTTGGACCTGATCTTGGTCAGGATGCGGTAGATCGGCTCCTTGAAGACGACGTTGACGCCCTGACTGGCGCTGGTGGGAGGTCCGGGCTGCAAGGTGCCCCCAGACCTGGACGACGCAGGCTTCGCCGAACTGGAGAACCAAGCCTGCTTGTGCTCCTGCTCCTGGGAGGGCCTCCCGCCTTTCTGCCGAGGCTGGCTATTCTTCTGTTCGGGCTCCGGATGCCCGTCCTGATCCTTAGCTCGGATCTCGTCTTCCTCCCGGGCGATAAAGCGCTTCACCCGGGATATCAATTCTGACATGGATTCTGGGGGTGTCCCCGGCCAAGTCCTTTCGCAAGTCGGTGCCAGGGATCAGGGCATGCTGGAAGGCGTAGATGGCTATCCCCTCCCTCGCGCCCTCGATCTGGCTGTAGACCGCCCAGAATCGGTGGGTGAACTTGGCGAGAGTTTCGCCCTGCTTCATTCTCAGGGCGATGAGGTCCCCTTCCTTCTTGGGGACGACGGTGTAGGCTTGGAACTTCTTCAGGAAGGAGAGCTGGAGCTCCTTCCAACTGGAAACCGACTGCTCCGGGAGGGAGCAGAACCACTTCAGGGGGAGGTCACCCAAACTGGAGGAGAAGATTTTGCAGTTCAGGTGACCCTCGTTTCCCCAGATGGACATCTTCTGGGAGAAGTGTCGGAGGTGTGCAGATGGGTCGGACAGTCCGTCATAGGGGACGAACCGCGGGACGGAGAACTTCTTGGGCAAGGGGGTGTGCTCAATCTCTTTTGTGAAGGGAGAGCCCCCGAGATCAGTGTGACCACAGAGCTGCTTCTGATCCCGCATGTCTAAGTTGCGCTGGAGAGCCAGTCTGACACGTTTGTCAAATCGCTCTTGCTCGTCGTCCTTTTCTGGAGTCTGAGCTCGGGTCTTCCGCTTGGGATGGTTTGGGCTACGACGGCTACGAGTTCGGCCGTCGCGGCTGTGGTGACTTCGGCTGTTGCTCGAGCCTTCGTCACGGATCTGGCTCCGTTTCTGGTCCAGATGATGTCTGAGTTCCTCACGAGGAGGCTGGGCTGCCCTGCTGGGAGCGTCCTTCTTTTTCCCTTGAGGCTCAGAGACCTCCCTCAAGGAGGCAGTTTGCACCGCCTTCAGCTGCTGCTGGAGCTCGCGAATCATCCGTTCTTGCTTCTGGAGTTGCTTCTGGAGGAGGGCAGCTTCAGGAACCTCTCCAGGGGGTTGAGCGTGGCGCGTTTCTCCTACGGCCACGGCTTTGTCCTTCCGGGGACGCTTATGCTGACGCTCACTGCGTCCGGGTGGCGCGACTTCGTCCGCTGAGAGCGAGGCCTCGACTCCCTCCTGGAATGGGATCTCGACAAAGAGTTGGGAGCCCAGGCGACCCTCGCCTGCGGAAGTGCCTTGGATCGTTCGGGACCGTCCCTGAGGAGGGACGTCCGCTGGCGGTGGTAGCAGCCCGAGTGCTGCTCTCGACGATTCTACACCCTTCTTAGCTTTCGGAGGCATGGCTTCTGAGAAGATGAGGTTAAGAAAGATTGTTTGGAAGGATTTGGAGAAGGTTGGGGAGGCTGGGATATTGCTTTCCCACAGACGGCGCCAATTGTAGGTGCAGAAAATTATGACCCACAATAAGAGGGTGCCTTACAGGACTTATCCGGGAAGATGATGGTGTCTGGAATGTCTGGATGCCGTCCGAAAGCCTGAAAGAGAGTAGCAAACGGTCAGAGGACCCTGGCCTGAGCGGCGCAAGGCTCTCCGATGTCAAAGTCAGTATGGGAACTGGAACGATGGAAGGAGAGGGAGAAGAAAGGCAGAGTAAGGGCTCTGTGAATGGAAAATGGGCGTCCCTTTGATGGTGGTATGAGCCTCTATTTATAGAGCGTGGAACGTATCTTTGGGAGATATTGTGGTGTGGGTCCCATGATTGGACTGGGAAGTCACGATCAGCCCACATTGCATTAATTGTGGTCCAATCCAGCCCACTATGCATTAAATGCCCGTCGGGTCAGCCCGCATCTCATTTAATGCACGTCTTGTTGGGCCAGGTCGTGTTGGGCGCCTTTGGCGGTAGGGGTACCAGCGGATCCGCCCTCGGGCCCTGCCCTGATGTGGCCTCAGCCGCTGGACGCCGCCCTGTCAGGGATCTGGTGAAGATTGTGAGTGGCTGGATGTCGCATCTGTCCCACTGGCTCGTGCCCCCATCCCTCCACGTGCCTGGTGACGTGGGGGATGAGGGGCGTGAGTGGAGACCCTTTCTGGTTTCGGCTTCCGTCCCGGCTTCTTCAGCCGAGGTGGAGCTTTCTGCCGAGATGGCATCCGGGGTGGCCTAGCCGAGGTGGAGCTCCCTGCCGAGATGACGCCCCGAGGTGGGCCAGTTCGGCGTTAAGGGCCCGGAGCTGCCTGACTTCGGTCGGACCTCCTGTCCTGGTAGCCGGGGTGAGATTGGTGCCACGTGGATGGCACGCGGATGGCACGTGGGAATGCTTAGTCTCATCTGACGGCCGTGATTAGCTTAATCCTGTGGTTCTGGAAATCTCCCCACACAGTAATCATTAATTATCTCATCTCAACTCAACCCTACTTTGGTTGTTATCTTATTTTTTATTGAATTCATGAGAACCGCGTGCACAAGTCAGTCTGAAATCCTTTTGGATTCTGTCATCACCCCCCATTAACTCTCATCTAAAGATAAACATACGGTTAGGTTTGCTAATACCAAATGCTACTTTCCAGCATGATTTCTCACGCAGCCGCCGCATGAGTGGCATGCATCAGAGTCATGGATCATGTGGGCCCAGCTAGGTAGCTCGCTCGGCCCACTGCCCAGGCCTGATTTCTTATCAGCTTGGGCCCATTGCATATTGAGTGTGGCCCATTATTGCGAAGCTTTTTTCTGCACCTAATATTGCCTGATCGGGCCCATCCTTCTTTTTATGGGCTGGACTATTGCTAAGTGGGGCACTGCAGAGAGTGCTCCTGTCTAGCACATGTGCAAAACGACGAGTTTATGATTCAATATTTTACATGGGCTCGGCTGGCCCATAGCAAAGCTAATCAAAGTTTACTGCATCTAAATATTGGGCCTTACATTATGTGTGCAACAGATGTATTAGTTAAAAAATAGGACCATAATTAATTTAAATATCCTGGGCTAATTAAGCTTAAGCATTAATAAGCTCAGCTCTATTCGACTTTATGTTGTGCTAAATAATAAAGTCCAGGCCTAGTTGATAGATCAATCCAGGCCCAGAGATGGGCCCCCCCTAGAGTAGCCTTATGGATGTAGAGTACCCTAGCTGCATGTGAAAGCAAAGGCACTTCCAGCTCTAAAAAACTAAGCTGCATGTGAAAGGAAAGGCACTTTCAGCTGTAGAAAAATATGTGCCCCCTTAGTGGGGGGTCCCACTTATTGCCGTAGGCCTTGCAAACTCTCTGCTGGTACCACACAAGGTCGTAATGCCATTGACATCAAGTCCACTTAAAAAGACCACCAGTGAGAGAGAGAGAGAGAGATGAAAAGCCAATTGTTGTACTGAATAAAATGATGGAATCCAAAAAAGACTCATGGTCATATTTCAATTACTAAAGTTCTAGAAGCTACATGACATCCCCCAAAAGGATAGGTTTGTGGCGTGGACATCAACTCCCACAAAGGCCTTTCAGTTGAAGGGAAATGATTTAGAATTGTCCCGCATTGGGAGAAATTGGAAATCATTTGTAGAATATATTCCACAATGGTAACTTACATCATCGGAGAATTCTCTCCTGGAGTGGACTACATACATATATACATCAGATCGATGGGGCCTATTTAGGGCCACTCCTGTTCAGTGCAATTCGTTTTATATTTTTAACCTCCCATGGCCTGCTCTCCTTCCCGAGTTTAAGTTCAACAAGCCTTTATTCATTGTTGGATTAAATCTCAAAAAATTTGATAGTTAAGAAAATTAAGCTCTTAGGCTGATAATTAAGTCAAGGAGTGGGATAAATTAATGGGGCGAAATTTTGCTTGAGAGCTATCCATAAACTAAGCCACCTTTCTATCCATCCCAACTTCAATAATAAGAATGCATCCAAGTGTGCCCCACATGCCGGACCACAATGTAATATGCAGTCTGCTTGTAGATGATAATATTCCTTAGATCATCATCAATCTCATTGCCATATTATGCAGTCTGCTTGTAGGTGTGTTTGTTTACTATTCAATACATATGGTATTGAAATCAATACATAAGTAATAGTCAAATACAACTTATTTATTTATTTTTTATTCTTCTGTTGATCGATAAGTTCCTCACTGACATGGGATTGAAACTCCAAATATGAGAGTAGGGGATTGCCCTTAGATTAATTCAAAAATGCTGAAGACAGTAGAAGATAGGGTTTTTGGAAGTGGAATCTGTAGTGGTGTCGGTGAAGAGAGTTTTGAGATGAAGATTTCTTCCAAATATGAGAGTGGGGGATTGACCTTAGATTAATTCAAAAATGCTGAAGAAAGTAGAAGATAGGGTTTTTGGAAGTGGAATCTGTAGTGGTGTCGGTGAAGAGAGTTTTGAGATGAAGATTTCTTCGAAGGTGGGTCAGATTCCAACGATGGAACAATCAAAATTGGAAGTGGGGTGGGTTGAAGAAATGTTGAGCCTACTTCACGCGCTTGATGTGATTGGATTGTGACTGAATAGAACTAAACGAGCTGATCCCAAAAATAATAAGCCCACGTGTGTCCACAAATAGCTTGTCTTCTATAAAATCTTGTCACGCTTAATAAGTGTTTTAAATTGAATAGTGCATTCTACAATTCCTTAGAACATAACTTTAAATAGAGTTGAACTGGAAAGTAGGTTCTACTCAGTATTGGTATGGAGGCCTTGATTTTCTTAATGATTGTCTCCACCACAGTGCAACTTCTGATAACATCCATACATGGGTGTTTTCAAATAAATGGGATAATACTATATATGATGATGGAGTTGGAATAATACTATATATGATGATGGTGATGACGACAACGACCATAGTGATGATGGTGATCACATTGCGATAAAAAAATTGAATAAATATTAGAAGGAGATAATTTTTAGGAATGGAGGATGACCCATAACAAGCTTCTTTTATTTTTTTACTTTTTCAATGTGAGGTTCACATCAAAAGGTAGAAGGTAGCATATCACATTTCTAGCATGTGTTGCATATCTGCAAGTATAAATAAGTATGCAAGTGAGTCAAGGAGCTCTCAGGAAAAAGAAGCTTCACACATTCTACGTACGGACTACAAACCACAACACTCCTTTTCGCTACTGAAGAAAATGAGGTTGATGTTAGCTACTTTGGCGGTGGGATTGTTGCTTGCTCATGTGCGTCTAGCCATGGGTGACGTTGGTACAGCTCAATCATACAGTCCTCCATACCTGCGTACGTAGCACATGCTTTTCTTGTTCAAGTCCCAAATTAAAATCAGCTGTTTTTACATTGTATTGATTATAGGATTCCGAGTACGGCCCAATCACGCGGAATGCATGACAATTGAGCCCAGAATAGCTCCTTAGTTAGGGAACCTGCTAAGACAGTCAGAGGTGATCCTGGTCCATTTGGGTCCATATCCAATTACCTGAATAACCAAATGGGTCTCTGAGTTATTATATCTGTAATGTCTTCCTGCCCCGATCGTTTGAAAGAAAATTTAGGATTGTGGGGAAACGGTTAACCTGACGACCCAGAAGACCCAGTCTAGAAAAAAGTCATTGGGCCTCATTTGCGTTTCTCTCTCTCTCTCTCTCTCTCTCTCTCTCTCTCTCTCTCTCTCACGCACACACACACGAACACCTTCCAAAGCACTGAGTTCGAAGAGTTCTAATGCAGAAATAAATATTTAGAATCTTTAGCATGTACCGTTATAACTGGGTAGGTGATTAAATATTGAGTAACGATGACTGGTTTCTGCAGCTACAAAATGCCAGGGCAGCAGCAGAGAGCAATTCCCGGATGATGGATTATTCGTTGCCGCGAGCGACGGAATTTGGGACAATGGAGCAGCTTGTGGCCGGAAGTACAGATTGAGATGCCTGAGTGGTCTGAAGAGGCCATGCAAGGAAGACACCATAACTGTGGAGGTGGTGGATGTTTGCAGACTCAACCCTTGCCCCGCAACGATGGTCTTGTCCAACAAAGCATTTGATGCCATTTCGAAGATCCCTTATGCTAAGATCAACGTTGAATATGCACAGTAATTTTTCATCTTCGTCATCATCTTCTTCTTCTTCTTGGTTATGGTCAAAGACTCAGGCTTGTTTTCATACACAAACAGATCCATTCTTACTAACTCTGTGAATTATACTTTTTTTTTTTTGCTTGTGGCTCACTGGCCAGAGGGAGGAATTCAAACCTCCCACCAGGGATCGATCCTGGTGGGAGGGGTAGGAGTGAGAGGCCTTACCAACATGCCCTCTCTATATTCCCTATGTGAATTATACTTATTTTATTACCCACTTAGGAGGTATACACTCATACAGAAGTACAACTAATCTGCTCGTTTCTCCATGTGTAAGATCCCACATCGCCAAGAGACTGCCCAGGGGCTTAAATATGTGAACCCTCCTTGACTTAGTATGACGCGTTTTGGGGATTAACGGGCCTCAAAAATAAACCTGTGAGGGTGACCCTGTGGGGGCCCATAATGGGAGATTGGGTCGGGTGTTATTACAGAAATGGTATTAGAGCCAGGTTTCAATCCTGTTACTCTCCCTGATACTCTCGTAAACTCCGCACAAGGGATATCAATCACATAAACCTATTACATGTATAAAATTTGCGGAATTTGCGGAATATATACATTGACAACGAACATAGTATGAATACAAAGTTAACCATTGTATACTTAATACAATACAGGGGAACTCTAATTACAACTCAAAATAAAGTTATTAACTCTTCAAAATTACTTAATATTCTAATTCAGTTCATTTGTACTCCGACTCATGTCCACTCGATTAAACCTCCGTGAGGTATCAGATGGGCCTCCTCCGCTGGTGGCGTGGCCTCTACAAGACCAACACGGGCAACTGGGCCTACGATGTCATCAATAACACCGTGAACACGACGGTTCAATAATGTATATACAATTCTTATGATAGTACAACTATCAATCAGTTAATCAATCCTATATAATTCAAGTACATAAGATATCTACTATAACATTAATTATTAAGTGGTCTTTCACTTCTATTATATAACTTATGTGACTTGTCAAATGGGTGAAATTTGTCAGTGTCACAATTCTTATGATAGTACAACTATCAATCAGTTAATCAATCCTATATAATTCAAGTACATAAGATATCTACTATAACATTAATTATTCAGTGGTCATTCACTTCTATTATATAACTTATGTGACTTGTCAAATGGGTGAAATTTGTCAGTGTCTTGATCAGAGATCACTAACATTCCACGAGACTCCGGAACGTCTCAAATATCTACTGCAGCATGAATTATTCAATTCATTATTATCTTTAGTAACTATTCATTCAATTCATTAATTCTGTATAACAATCCAGTGAAGCTCAAGTATGGAGCTTAGGAATCCACAATACTATATTAATTGCGGAAATCAAATCTAATTCCTATTCGACTTCTAAACCAATCAAATGAGTGAAATCCTCGTTATCCAATACACATGTTATTTTCGATGAACATCATTTAATGGATATTATTTGTGCATTCGGAGAATTTAATTTACACATATGAAGGCTTAGACATTAGCAACGGCCAGCCTGTATATATTAGGCTTCAATTAAGAAAAATCAAAATTCAATTCTGAATTTCACTATACGTTCGGTCAGCTTGTCGGTCATGTGTCGGCTGACCAAACCTGAGTTCGGTCAGCTTTCCAGAACCTTGTTTTTCTCTCAAAATCCCTGATAAATAGTTTGGTCACCATGTCAGTCAACCCTCGGTTAACCGTGGTCCACACTTCAGAAATCTCAGAATTTCTAATATTTTAAGGGTTGTCGGTCCGCATGTCGCTCCGGTGTCGGCTGAGTTTCGTCAGCTTTCCAGAAGCTGACTTTCTTCTGTATTCTCATCAGGGAAATTCGGTTTGGTCTCGGTCAGCTATCGGTCAGCTTTCCAGAGACTGAAATAAATGAAAATTGCACCCAGACCATGTCAGTTAGGTTTTCGAACAAGTGTTGGCTAACCGACAAGCGCCTAGAAGCTTAGTTTTGAGCTTCAGAATTTCTGAAGCCAATTTCTGCAACTTTGGACCCAATGAGTTCTAACAAATCTAAAACTCCATGAATCATAAGAAGAGTATAAACATGCCTTGTTTGGAGATAAACGGTTGAAAAACCACTTGTCTAGCTTGAGCTTGAGATGAAAAACACTCTAATCCAAGCTTCACAACTTCACAAATGAAGAGCAACCTTGAGGAAGATGAAGAAGATCATGAAGGGAATGAAATCTCTTCAAAACAACTTCTAAAGTCCTTGCCTTGATGTTTGATATAGAGAAATTGAAAGAAAGAAGAGAAAAAAGAGAGAAGAAGATGCCTAGGGGTTCCAAATGAGTTGAGTTAACTCAAAACTCATCTCTTAGCTTATACAAGCTAAGGAATTGCATTTAAGCCCTCCACCTTTTTAATCCATTTCAAATTGAGTCAAATGAAGGGTCATTTGATCCAATATTCGTCAAACAACTTTAAGTCTTTAACGAAAGTAAACGTACTCCTCAAGATACGCGTGCTGGCATCGAGAGTTTCTGTATTTGACGAAATACGCATAATCCCGTATTTACACAAAAGTCCCTCATTTCCTTGTTTTAGTTCAAAAACTCATTCAATCAATCTACAATCCTTTAATCTCACTCCATTAAGCCTAATGCATTCATTTAAGGCTAATTCCATTGCATGTGTTCAATTTCCACCATTAGTCTAATTAAACATGGTTAATTAGCTTAAATTGCGATTAACTAAAGTTAATATTGATTAATTAGGGATGGGGTCTTACAACTCCCTAAAACTTTTAGAATCATTCGGTCCTCCGAATGCTATAAAAACTAATACAATTCAAGTAAATAAATTACGAATTCAAATGTACCTGAACGAACAGCTCGGGATACTTCCGAGCCATTTGCTCCTCAAGTTCCCATGTAGCTTCGCTAGGTCCAAGATGTGCCCATAGTACCTTGACCCATTTTATTGTCCGTGTACGCAGAACCGCCTCCTTGGTATCAATGAACTGAGTCGGCTTCTCGACATATGTAGTGTTTGGCAACACTTGGATCTCTTCATGATGAATAACATGTGAAGGATCATGTACATACTTCCGAAGCATCGATATATGAAAGACATTATGGATACCAGAGAGTTCTGCTGGCAAATCCAGATGATAAGCCACATTTCCAATTCGACTCTTGACCTTGAAAGGTCCAGTGAATCTTGGGAAAAGTTTTCCTTTTTGCTCGAATCGGATAGTGCCTTTCATCGGTGAAGTCTTCAAAAAGACTAAATCATCAACGACGAACTCTAGATCACGCCGACGATTATCAGCATAGCTCTTCTACCTTGATCTAGCAATCTTCAACCGTTTTTGAATTCTTTGCACTTTCTCGCCAAATGCTCATCCCATTCACTCCCGAAATCAACTACACTGGCACGAAGCAAGTTTTCTAACGTTTGGATAGTTTGTTTTGATTGTCCGTCAGTCTGTGGATGATAAGCGGTACTAAATTGAAGTCTAGTACCCATAGAATTCTGAAAGGACTGCCAGAACGAGGAAACAAACCAACTATCTCGATCGGAGACAATCGAAGCCGGTGTTCCATGCAATCGAGTCACTTCTCTGACGAATAATCTGGACATATCGCTGAAATCAACATCCTTTCTGATTGGAAGGAAGTGTGCAGACTTCCTAAGACGATCCACGATCACCCATACAACATCGTGCTGTTTCCTCGTCCTTGGCAAACCAGATACGAAGTCTATTGTGAGATGTTCCCACTTCCATCTAGGAATACGCAGTGGATGAAGCAGTCCTGGTGGTTTTCGGTGCTCAAACTTCTCATGCTGACAAGTCAAGCAGGAAGTGACGTAACCGGCTATTTCCAACTTCATATTGTTCCACCAGAACCTATCCTTGAGATTTCTATACATCTTCGTACTTCCAGGATGCATAGAATATCGAGTGTGATGTGACATCACTGCTTGTTTCAAATCATCTTGTGCTGGTATATATAGTCTGTCTCTGAAGTAGAAAACTCCTTCTACCAGCACGAAATCTGGCTTTGCAGCAATGTTGTCCTTGATCCTCACAAACTCTGGATCGTCGAACTGTCTATTCTTAATCTATTGGACAAGAAGTGGTTCGAATACAGACATTGCTACAGTCATTCCTCGGTCACCTACTGCCTCAATGGACACATCCATGTTCTTGAAATCATCAAGTTGGTTCCATCCACGCTCCAATGATGCTAATTCAGCAGCCTTTCGACTCAAGGCATCAGCTATGACATTGCCCTTTCCAGGCACATATGTGAATGAAGTTGTAGTCTTTGATCAGCTCTAACCAATGGCGTTGTCCTCAGATTAATCTCTTTCTGAGTGAACAAGTACTGAAGACTCTTGTGATCACAGTGAACTTCGAAAGTCCCACCATATAAGTATTGTCTAAATTGTTTCAATGCAAACACAAGAGCCGCGAGCTCTAGATCATGGGTACGTAGCATAGTTCTTCTCATGCTCCTTCAACTGACGCAAACCGTAGGCAATGACCTTTCTATTTTGCATCAATACACATCCCAACCCAATACCCGAGGCATCTGAGTAGATCTCAAATCCTCCTCTCCCTTCGGGTAAAGCTAATATTGGGGTTGAAACGAGCTTCTATTTCAAAGTCTGGAAACTAGACTCACAAGTATCATTCCATTGGAAATGAACGTCTTTTCGAGTCAGTTTCACTAGTGGAGCCGCTATCTTTGAGAAGTCCTTGACGAACCTCCTGTAATAGCCTGCCAATCCTAAGAAGCATTGAACCTCAGGCACATACTTCGAACTCTGCCATTTGTCGTTAGCACAACCAAATCAGCTGGCATAGACATATCCCCGATTTTAACATTACATTGGGGAATATACAACTCACAAACTACTCTCTTCCCCAAGGGAGTAGATACAGTAAAATCATAAGTTAATTGTTCAATCCGGTCTTATATATCACAAACAAATGTAGGTGCTACAAATGAATGCGTAGAACCCGGATCAAACAATGCTACAACAGGTCTATTATCTACAAGTATTGTACCTTCAACCACATTGGCTGTAATGTCAGCATGTTCTCTGTTGACTGCATAAGACATTCCAGCTATCTGTGGTCTATTAGGTTGCTATTGTCGTTGCCATTGACGCTGCTGGCCCTGACGCTGAGGCTGTTGTTGTTGTTGCCTCGGAGGAGCTGGCAAAGCCAATCTAGGAGGAGGAGCAGGTAATGCTGCTTGTCCTCGGGCAGGCTGCTGATAAGGAGGCCTGTCACCTCTCTTAGGACATTGTGTCATTTTGTGTTCCATAGAACCATAAACTAGGCACGCTCCAGTAGTCCTCCAGGACCATTTGGTCTTATGAGGTTTGCCACAAGTCTTACAGACCGGCCTATTCTCTTGCCTGTCATTCCTATCTAATGGATCTCTGCCTCTGCCTCTTATCTTTACTCTGCCCTTCCTACTTGTGCCATGAATCACCACTTCTCTTGGTGCTCACAGAATTTTTCTCTCGCTAAATTTCTTCAGCGGTATATGCCCTATCCAAGACATTATCAAACACAGCAGGCAATTGTCTAGCTACTACGACTGCCTTGCACTTTGGGTTCAATCCAGTGATGAACCGTTTGATCTTCTTCTCATCAGTATCTACCAAGTCAGTAGTATACTTGGATAGCTTGAGGAAGATATCCTCATACTCTGACACGGTCAGTTGACCTTGTTTCAAATTAAGAAACTCTGCTTCTTTCTGTTGCCGTACATGTTCTAGGACAAACATCCTTTGGAATTGAATCTTGAAAGTTTCCCAAACGTCATCACCTTCCATAGCCTTGAATGTCTCCTTGACACTCTTCCACTATGTGTTAGCTGACCCCCTGAGCATAGTAGAGGTCAGTAACACTCTCTGCTTGTGAGTGCAGATAACTGTATCAAGTACGTCCTCGATGTTTTCCAGCCATTCATCGGTTTGCATCACATCTTCAGTACCTTGGAACTCTGCGGCTCCTCTCTTAGGGAACTGCTCATAAAGGATATTAGGATCCTTTTCTTTGTTCTGCATCACCACTTGGTGTGCAACATGCTGTTGAACTGGTGGTGCAGATGAAGTCTGCATACGAGCCTGCATTTGGCTCTGAGTCTCCAACATTGCAGCCATCTGGGCGTGCATACCTGCTTGAGCCTATTGACTCTCAGGAGAGAGAAAAACTATTCTGATTTTCCACGCGGCCCCTATTTTCCCAATCTCATAGCCGAGACTTAGATAATGTCACCAGAGTTGCTCGACTCTGGTCAACATTTGTTTTAGCCTTTTCGCCTCATGATTGATGATATCTTAGGAACATTGTATGTAACAAAAATTGATAAATCCTATGATATCATGGGACTTTCATATGATGTCATTGATTTTATGCACCATCTTTGGAAAAAGTTTTTCGAATGATAGAACCTGAGAAATGGTGGTTAGATATATATTTACTTTTTACAAAATGTTAGTTTTGTTTTCTATTAAAAACAAATTCACGGGCTAGTTGCGGAAATTATATGATATAAAAATTGATAAATCCTATGATATAATGGGTTATGGCACAAAAAAGTTTTAAAAAAAATGTTGATAAAAGTCCAGCAACTTTGGTGATATTATTTGAGTTTCGATCATGAAATTGGAAAAACTGAATTTAAGGAGGACTAATATGTCAAAATCTCTTCTGTATTTCTTTTGCTTGATTTCGTAGATAGTTTTACTCGACGCATTTTCCTCATGAAGATGGGAAAAAATGAATTGATTTTCTTTGATAGAGAGAATTTCAATTTCCTATATATTTGAGGGGTAAGAATGCATGATTCCTCTTTACAACAAAAATGGAATCCATTGGTTGGATTTTAACCAATCTTTCACTAGTTTCTGCAAGTGCCCAAGTCTCAGCATGGTAAAATTGGCCAACACTAGGTGATTGTTAGTACCTACCGGAGTTCATGTCTTGGGTGGGGCCGACTTTGGAAATATAGGCCTATATGCAGCCTAAACTTGACATGAGCTGCAATGTCCTGAGCGGATCGAGCTCAGCTTGGACCCAAGCTTGCCCATTTAGTCATTTGAGATGGTGTGAACTAGGTTTTCCATCACATGTTCGGGCTTTGTATTACTTATTAAGCAAATCAGTCACTAAATTACAAGCACTACTTTTTTTTGAGCTAGGACAGGGAAGGCTTTTGACTTTTTATTGCCTAATCCAAGTCTGGTCATAATATTAAATGGGCTCAAATCTTGAATCAAACCCCGGACAACCATGTGAGAATTTTCTCAAATTCAAATACTGTGAAGTCTATACTAGACTCTCTTCTTAGAACAATGCAAGACTTTTATTCTTTGTACATTGAATTTTTGTTTTTTGTTTTTTGTTTTTTTTTGGAAAGGTTTTGCTTTCTCAAGTTTTCTTCGAAATTCATGTTAAACTATCCCAAACAACTTTCTTCTTTCTTTGTTCCAGTAATGAAACGACTCAAAGAATTTTCTCCTATATACTTATTTATGTTCTGTTTTTTCTTTAAACTTCCGATATCCTTTAATAAGTAAAACCATATCAGACATATATACTTTTACAGAGATTTCCACCACCGTGCGTGCATTTTGGTCCATGCCTTTAATCAGAGGTTCCAACTCCTAATTTTGTAGACAGACTGAATTGAAAATCATGCACTGTTCATTGTGGGACTCTCCGGGTGAAAAAAGGGCGTGCTTTCTGTCTAATTGTTTTTAAAAGCTAAAAGTGATATAAAAACATGCCTACATGATCATGGATGATAATTTAATGTCAATGAGATTTTTTTTCTTTTCTTCTATTTGTCTTTGCAGGGTATGATGATGATGCAAAGTCTTCTCACATGTCACTTTCTCCATTATACTATATTAATCTGCAAAGGCCAGATAACTTTGTTCACTTTCACTACAAGCAGTTCGAGTCTTGTGGTGGGTTTGTCGTGATCAATATTCATATATATATATATATATATATATTTTTGTAATCTTGCCAAGAAATGATGATGACGATGATGCGAGATTTTTACATAAGGAATTCTTAGAGTTTCAGATATTTATGGAAGAGTATACAAGCCTAGTTATGGCAAGTTCTTTTGTATTAAAAAAGGAAATGTATGTTTGCATAAAATACATGAGAATTCATGGTGAAATGAGCTCCATCCAAAGATTATTACAAAGGAGAGCAGTGAAAGATGAATGGTGGAGATGTGGATGAGACCGTGACTTTGGTAGGAAATGAATTTTCAGGGTGATGGCTAGGGAATGGAAGATTCTTCATTCCTATTCAAGAGCCATCAAGGCTCTTTATTAAGGAGGTTGTTATGCTTAATAGGGAATTAAGGGACTTGAATGCATCACTTGCTATATGGGATCCATTTAGTTAAATAAACAACAAGTAGTCCAAATCAGCCCCTAGAAATTCTCCACACAAGTCGTTCAAGCCTCCCCGGCCCACATATTGTGGCCAATTTCAAGTTGATTATGATACATTCTTATCTTATGAATCGGGATCTTCGGAGTAGGTATATACACGGTGACCATGTCACCATGGGGTCCAAGGCAAGACTGCCCCATGGTGACGTGGCGAACTATGGTTGGTTCACTAACGATCATTATGGGATTTTACCTCTCTAGGTCCAGACTCTATCTTATTAGTGTTAGGTCATTTAACGAAGGTCTTATTATTATCCATGATGTAAGAGCAACTACTTAGATTTAATTTAGGGCTTTAAACATTATGTCTTATTTAAAGCTTGGTGTATTGACATCTTATAGTAGTCTTGGAATATTTCATTTAAATTAATTAAAGTTTTTTTAGCACTTTCTTTTATTTCTTCTCCCTGGTTGAGTTTCTCCTATTGGATTGAAGATCTCTATGGTGGATTTCGCAATCAACAATAAGCAAATCTACTTTTCTCTTTGTTTTAGTTAATTGGTTTTTTTTTTTGAAGATCGAGGCTCGTAGGGTTCACCATCAATCGGGGTTCGTGTTTCCCTGATTGCACCATTTGGGTTCCATCTAATAGGAGATTTGAGTGTGTATGCAATGAGGATTAATTCTAATAGGCACCAGTGGAAAAGATGAAATAGAAGATGATTTTAGCAATGATGGTTGACGATATCGAAAACAAAGATAGGTTTTGTCACGACCCCAGACCAGGGCCGAACCATCCAAGGCCCTAAACTCGGAGCCGCGGCGTGGCGGGCTGGAAAATTTCTCCTGTTCGCGCTGTATTCCCCACAAGTTTCCGCAGTGAGGATTCCAAAGCATCCTTAACCTGCGTGGAAGCATGTAGCAAACACACAAATAAAACTAAAGACATATAAAGGCATTCAAGCCTCATGTCGAAGTGAGAAACATATACATAAGCAAACCCAAAGTTAGTGTTTAAGTTTTACAACGTCTCAAAAGATAAGTTTAAAGTTATATATCCCAATAAAAAGCCAATAAAGGCTAGTGATACAAGTACCAAAAAAAAATATTATAAATCCCAAAATGTGATACTTGTCTCATCAACCAACCCGATGTCTAGATGACATCGTCGGGCCACCACTCACTAGCAATCGGCGGCTCAACCACCTCCTCCTCACGCTTCGCCTTGTAGGCAATGGGGTCGACATCTGATGTGAGGTCCTACCCTTGGTGGGCCCTCATTTTCGAATTTGGATATTATTAGTAATAGTAATAGTAGTATAATTGTATTAATTAATATGGATTAGCAAGGGTAGATATATATTTTCCTAAGTTTTAGCCTATTTTGTTGGAATTAGGACTATTGTGTATTTTATAGAATCTATAGGTTGTCTTTTATAGTTTTTATAAGGTTCTAGAAGTTTGAGACCCTTACTAGTAAATAAGGTTTTATAGGAGGGGGCCTCCACTTAAGAACATTCCAGAACCTCTACAGAGACCTAAATACCCATGTCCTTATCCACATCCCTATACAAACCACAAGGCCCTTTTGGTAATTAATTTAACCACAACCTATATATAAGCTAAACTATTGCATTGGGAATGAAGCCCTAAATCGACTCTCAATTACCTTTCATTTGCCTCTCATTTCAAAAAACCCTAACTCTAGAAACCCTAGCTCAAACCTAATTCCAAAGCCCTAGCTGAAACCCTAATCTATAAGGAGAAGAAGATTGCTCGATTTCAGCCACTACAATCTCCAGAGGACTTTCTCTTGTCAATCTCCTCATCTTCTACAATCCAAGGTAAGCCTCACCCTTTCGTTTCATTTTCATGTGATTTTATAGGATTTCATTTCTCTTTAAGATTTCTTTCTAAATGACTATTATCTTGTGGATCGTGTTAGGTTGGTAGATGAGATTGGTTTGGGTGTGAGAAGGTCATTAGAGGTTTGGATAGCTTGGATTGCTTAATTATTCTTATCATTTACATTTGCAATTTTGGATTTGAGGCAAGTGCAATATACACACAGCATAGAATGCATTTTTATTTATTTTTATTCTGAAGTTCTATTCATATTATGCTAGAAATGCTTAGATTCACTTATACCTTGTTTCTATGGGTTTTAGCCATTAATGGATGAGTTTCTTGCTCATTTAGAAGATTGATGGGTCAATGGTGATTGGATAGGCTGTTGGAGTGGGATTCCACTCAAATTTACCTAGGGCAGTGAAGGAACGACCTGTAACAGTCCCCAAACATAGAATCGTGGAATGGACCTTGCGTGTGATTGATCATGGGACCTTGGTGGGCCCCTGATGCATGCTAGATCTGATCCGGAAGGGGATCCACAGGCAACCCTAAAGGGGCTGGTCCGATAAGGAGTGGACACCCCTGGCCCACCATCCATTAGGTTGATCGGAAAGAGAGAGGATGCGTTTTAGGAAAAATCAGTCCTGGCTCAATTGGTTGTGGGACCCACTGGTTGATCTAATCGCAGATCTAGTCCGTACATCGTGCCAATCATGGTGGGGCGACGTTAGGGATGTGGACTCTTGTGAGGTGGACCCCGTTTGGTCCACCATCCAAAGACCCAAAGGGGGCTGACGGCATGGAGAAAGAAAAAGAAATAGAAAAGGAATGAAGGGAGTGACCTTTGGACCTGACATGAGTAGAAATAGAAAAGGGAAATAATAAAAAAAAGAGTGATGGTTGGACATGTCTTGGGATGGGAGCATTTGACCTGAGCATGTTTTTGAATAAGGGAATCAACATGCTACTTTTAGAATAATTACTTTGATCCATTAGTTTTTAAGAACTAGAACAAAGCCCTGGTTATTTGTATGAACCCAAATTTGATTCTTGGCTTATTTTGAAGAAGAAAATTATTTTGGGTAGGAGCCCATTGATCATCCAAAGAGACTCCATTGATGTGCCAAGCACGAGTCAACGGTGTAGCTAAACATTGACTTGTGGCGCCACTAAGTAGGGTCAAAGGTTTGGATTTGACGTCGATTCGATCCTTAAATGTCGTCGAAGATGCCCGTAACTTCAGGAGCACTAAATACAGTAACCTTGGCATCTAAAACTTCATTTAGGGATCTAATTGACTGAAATGGGCCTGGACCTGAATGTGGGCCATTACTTAGTACTTAGGATTGGACCTTTGATATTCCCTTTGATTCAATTACTTGGAGTTTATTTCACTTATTACATTACTGTAACTCTTATGTCTTTGTTCTTGCTTTAAACTTATTAATTTAAATGGAAAAAGAAGGACCTGAACCTATGACTACTTAAAGGTGACTTGGTAATGTAGCTAGGTGCATTTGACTCGTGTTTGTGTCTAGGCGGGCCCTCATACGGCCTAAGTTGGATGTGTGAACCCTAGGATGGAGAGGTGGTTGTAATTGGACTTGTAACTCACTTTAGATGAGTATGGACTGTTTGATATTGGATTGAGATTGGTGATCTCTCTTGGAGTGTCAGATTAAGGCCATGGCTTGGTGGGCCTTAGTATGGATCCAATAATTGGTAGTTGCACCTCTTAGGGAGTTGA
Source organism: Litsea cubeba (assembly GCA_012931725.1). Classification (NCBI taxonomy): domain Eukaryota; kingdom Viridiplantae; phylum Streptophyta; class Magnoliopsida; order Laurales; family Lauraceae; genus Litsea; species Litsea cubeba. Next base: position 106,681,121 of record CM022944.1, on the reverse strand, counting down.
TAGAACCTTACTAGCGCAAGGCAAGCCTAGACAGACACAGACCTGTACATTATTTTCCTGAGTCGGCATGAACATTCACTCAGTTGTTCTAAGATCAGCCTGTTGACTGATTATCACTGGTAGGAGCTAATTATGTGTGTTGAGTGGGCTATTATGATGAGCTGTATTTTAGACGGACGGTGTGATACTGGGTAAGGTCTCTTGAGTGCTGAGTGATGAGTGTTTGAGATTGATGAGTGGGTTGCGGGGTTAGTTATCCCCAGCACTGGTGAGATTTCCCCACCGTGACTGTATTCAGTATGAGAGGGCCGCGGTATAATATCCCGCGGTATTCAGCTTGTGTGAATATGTCATGTCGTGTTGTTAGATTTACTTATCTTAATTACCTGATTCTAAATGTTTAACTTGCAAAATTGCCTAGCATATGTACCTCAGGTATTCTTATTGATCATATTATTGTCCCTACTCTTTTGATGCATACATCCTATGTTATTTTTATACTATAACTTGCCAGATCTTTAGATCTGACCCATTTGGTACTTAGGTGTTGACCCCGATTACAAGGATGATGCGCTTGTCGAGGCGCCCATAGCCGGAGACCATGGATGGGGACCAGCCGACCAGGAGGTCGAGCTGGAGGTTGGAGCATCTGCACCAGGGGCTTGAGTGTTATCTTTCTTTTGGGTTTGAGTGTCTTTATGTTGTGAGCAGGGAGATAGTCTGATAAGTCTAAAACATGTTCTTAATTATACTTTGAGATTTAGGCTGGACTTCAACATTGCTACATTTGATACACCTTTTATGATATTATATGCTTCTGCTTTGTTCTTTATGTTTCCGCAACTTCAACCATTGATATATGTTGTTAAAATTTTTTAAATTGGACCTTACTGTGGACCTTCGATCTTGGAAGTTCTCGAATTTTCTGGAAAGTAGCGCGCCAACTTCGGTACCTTGACGGTTATCTCGGTATTCCAAATTGAGGCGGGGCATTACATCTGGCACCAAATAAAAGAGTATCAGATACGACGGTCTGACAAGCAAATAAAGCAGATAAGGATATGACAAGTGTTTACAAAGACATTTAGAATTATAATAGTACATTTGAAAGTTAAACATAAGTAACATGAATTAAAGAAAACAAATTCCGAATTCAAAGGATTAGCATTCAGAACATTTAAAGAATGCTGAGAATTGAATAAAATAATGGCAACCCACATTGAACTATATTCTCCTATTACCGAAGTAACAAGAGCAATCAAAATAACCGTCGCCATATGAAATGGCCGAAACAAACAAATAATACATAAATAGCTCAATATAGATGCGTAACAAATAAACGGAATCTGCCGCGGAAGAGATAACAAACGAACAAAGTATCCAAGCTGCAGTTGGCGAAAGTATTTGAAAATCCTAAGTCGGATGATCAATCCAACTAGGCGACCCAAGCTTAGTGGTGCCAAGCAAAAATCCGAACAAAACATAAATCGAATTGCATAACACATTTCAAATCGATAAAAGGACTACTCTAAACAAAATACAAACGAACAAAGACGGAGCGAAACAAATGAGTAGCATTATTGAGATTTTCCAACGTGGTAAACCACACAAAGCTATTTCAAATCATTTTATAACACTACTAGAAAACAGATTTTTAGCGGCCGCCAATCGCCGTCGCTAAAAGTCAAATGGCGGTCGCTAATACTCTTTAGCGACTGTCTTTCGGCCGCCAAATTTCGGCCGCGGAAAGCTCGTCGCAAAAAACAATAGCGACCGCGCGACCACTTTTAGCGGCCGCTATACACCGTCGCTAAAGGTTTAAATGGCGGTCGCTAATGTTATTTTCTTATTTTCTAAATATTGTATATAAATATTAGCGACCGCCATTGGCGGTCGCAAAAGGTAAAGTAGCGGTCGCTAATAGTATTTGTTAAAAAAATTTCCTAATTTTTTTACTATTTGCGGCCGCCAGAACAGTCTCTAGCGACCGCATTGGCGGTCGCTAATGCTATTTTTAAATTTGGCAGTTTCTTTTTTGCGACCGCCATTTGCGGCCGCAATGGCGGTCGCTAATGCTTTTTTTTTTTATTCTTTTCAAATTTCTCAATTTTTATCCTGCTGTTTTTACCTGTATTTGTACCTGAATATATTATATATCTACAACTATAACATTTAATTAAAAATACTAATAACAAAACAAAGTCTTATATTAAAAACATTTAAAAGATTACAAATGTTTGAACAAATTATAATAATTACAAATACACTTTAAAAAAAAAACAAAAATAAATATATTTGCTGGGAGGGGTGCCGTCATCAATCCGATGCTCTCAAACCTGAAGACAAAAAAGAAAAACAAATATTAATAGTTAATTATAAAAATTATGAATATATAGTAAATATAAATAAAATTAAGTATTAAGAGCAAAATTTTGAAAGTTAAACCTACGTTTCAACTATATAAGCAAAATTTGAGAGTCGGAATCTAGAGCCGTCAGTTCCGGCAATTCAGGAATGATTATGGGCTCGTGCCCGTCCGTTTTCACGTTTTCACGGCCACCGGAGCCCGTTTTCTCGGTTTGGGCGCTCGTAGGCTAATTTTCTAAGTTTTAAGTTAAACCTACGATTTAACTATACAAGCAATTCGGGAGTCGGAATCTCGAGCCGTCAGTTCCGGCAAGTCAGGAATGACCACGGGCTCGTGCCCGTCCAGTTTCATAGACACAGGAGCCCATTTTCTCAGTTTGGGCGCTCGGAATCTGATATTCTAAGTTTTAAGTTAACGTTTTAAGTTAAACCTACATTTCAACTATACGAGCAATCTGGGAGTCAGAATCTCGAGCCGTCAGTTCCTACGAGTCACTCTACCCTCGAGCGAAGTGCTCGTGCCGGTTTCGAATTTTTCCGGGGGCCGTTTCCAGTTTCAGACCAGACATTGGGCATCATGTCAGATAGCTTAAACCTGTAGTTACCCATGAAGAAGATAAAAGCAAGTGCTCTCAGTGTTTTGTGCTCAACTCTCTCAACTTTTGAGAAGCCTTATAGTCTCTCTCTCACGGTTTGGGTAGATTTATTTAAAGTGGTGGGGGGCGTTGGTTTAAGGACTGGATTTTGGAATGAGAAATCAAAGTGGAGACTTGGAGAAGTTGTGAAAAAGTCAGTCTCAGGAAACTGGCTGGGCATTTCCTGGTCCTAAAAATTTAGGGAACATGTGCGGCCCATTGCCTGTGAGCAGGACAGCTGAATATGATGGTCCCTGGAATGGATACAGGTTTAGCTGATAATCTCCTTGATAGTAAGTCATAATCTGTAACTATGAGGTATCTAAATATTTGTTCGGCGCATAATAGCATCGATGATCTTCGCAAATGTAGGCTATATAACTTAAAAATAAGCATAACCTCATATAATTCTGATATTGCCCAGATAATTTCAACATATCAGCAGAATTCTGAATTCAGTCTTTGAAATTTTTATATGTTTCTAGTTTAGGAATGCCCCAAGCCCATCCTTTGCACAATCCAGGCGATCCTTCACACTTTTGCACACAGATGTATGTCAGGAATGTTTATGTGGGTTATGTTTGGCAACCAAATTTCTTGAAACATTTGTTTTCACTTTCCACATAGTTGTGGAATACCCGTGCTAACAACTATAGATCTTCTGAGACTTGGGTCATCTAAGATATCATTTTTTAGGATTCTGGGATTTGGGTCATCTAAGATATCATTTTTTGGTGTTCTCACCTATTACCAAACGGCCTAAGGAGTTGTTTGTTTGGCAGGTAAAAGTGTTATACATGTGAATCAATTACAGATGATCATATTTGGTTGTTGTTGTGAAAGTGTTTCACACATGTAGATATAATGTGAAAATCCCAAGGATGAAATTTGTGGGTGTATTGTGGTGGGCCATGGTGGGGCCCACATGCATGTGCTTTATGCCTCAGTAAAGCTGGCTTCAGGACCCTATCTATGATGATATTGGATAAAATAAAATCCGGAGATGGAAGGAAGAAAGGGCTCTGAGATGCCTATTTATGTCAAGGCGGGGTCCATATTTGTTGATTTCTGAGGCCGAAGGAGTATTGCTCTGACTTGAAAGCTATCATTCAAGGGAGCAAATCTTTGGTAATCCCTACTCTTGAATCTCTAACAGCCTTAGATTTAGAAAACATGAACAACACCTCTCTATGATTATTGAGGAGCACCGCTACAATTCCCGCTGGCATTGGCTTTTCTCTTGTTGCACCATCAGGTGATGGGAGAGAAATTTCCTCACCTTTTAGAGCCGCATTCCATACAAGCCTCACAACTTAAAAGAATATCATTCAAATTCAAATTAGTAACTCCTTCCTAATCAAACCCCACACAGGAAAGGGACCTACCGCAACCACACAGGAACAAAAAAAACTTTGGGTTAAGTCTCTACAAAAAGATTCCACACGGAAAGGGACCTACCGCAACCCATTGGAAAATCCTATGGGTGGCAATGCAAATTCTGATGGGAAAAACAGCAGGTTGTACATGGATGGCCCATGGTTAAAAAAGGCATGCTGTTTAGAAAACTTAAAGCTAATCCTTACAGCCTTTCTAGTGCTCAAGTCAGTTGTATGACCCACAATTTAAATAATCTAAAAAGGATAAGATGGTAGGATATTGTTTCCTCTGAACATTTCTCTGTTCATCAAAGTAAACATACCAATAACAAATAACCATGAAAAATTCATAAACTGACGCACCTTATTTTCACACAAGATGTCATCTGCAGCAATGATCTTCTCAATGTCTTTCCCTTCTCTACGGATGCAGACAACACCAGAGTCTCTACAAATAGCCCGAACCTGAAATGCCATGAGAGGGGGGCACTTTCAGAAACCTTTTTCCATTCAAATTTGGTCACTACATACAAGGTGATGGGTTGTTGGCTTCCAAGTATTAACTATCCTCTATATGAATTTTAATTCTACTCAATTGGAAAAGCAAAAAAGGGTAAATTCTCAATTGATATACATATCAGGAATATGGGCTGCACTATCCTATGTTAACCAATGGATCACTTCAATCAACACCAGAACATGTAGCTTAGCCACTATAATTTTCAGCCCTTTTAATAACTGAGATTCAGCTTCATGCACCAGAGAAGTGAAAACTCTCAAGACCATCTTCTGATTGATACTAGTTATTCTAGAAACCAACAATCTATGTGTCTCTACCAAAAAAAATCTATGTGTTAATTAAGGCACCAAATTTGACAGATGAAAGTGGGTCAACCTTGGTCCAACAATTGAAACCAGCCAATCTCTATTTAGTTCTGAGGAAGAAACACCACAGAACTTTTTAAGCCCCCATTTAATTAAGAAGAATTTAGTTTTAGCAAGATGGGAGGTCCAACATGACCCTTTCTCAAAAATTCTGAATTTTTTTCCATCCATACTATCCAAGAGATTGATAGTGCAAGCAAGTATGCCACAAAACTTTGTCAAAGCTCTTAAAGGGACCTGCAGTCCATGAGAAACCAAAATGAAGGTGGAGTACAAGACAGCAAAAGGATGGACCAAAAAACACAATAAAGTGCACACACAAAGGCAATGTACATCAGTAAATAGATCCAACTTCTATCAACACCGACCACACTTCACACACCATCTATTATAAAAAAGTCTTTCCGAAGTATACAATAAACATCTCACTTTATCACATTCGGATTCCCAACCTCTTTTCTTCTCCCCATATTAAGACGCAATAAATTTCCTCCCAAGCGGCACCGTCTTATTCCCAATCTCCACCACCATTTTCACAAAAAAAAAAAAAAAAAGAAGAAGACATTGTTTCCAATTCCAAGATCACCATTCCCAATGGTAAGTTTACTACCTTCCATTTTCTAAGATGAACCCCATTTGTGTCATAAAAAGCAAGATAGCCACCTTCTACCAAATCTTAAAGAAGGAAAAGAAAAAATATATAAATATACGTATATAATAGATATGCAAATGCAAAAATTGTGCAGGGTCACTTTGTAGGTCCTACCAAGGCCCCCTGATGATAAATCCTCCAAAAAAAAAAAAAAAACACCCAATAAAGAAAAAGAAACCCAAATGAATTGGCATCAGCCTGAATTAGCAATCGTATGACTATTGGATTGAAACACCCCCTTTTTAAATGAACATATTGCAATATGCAAATAAAATAAAATAAAAGAATAAGGATTTAAAATTACCTTCAGCCAACCTTTTTACCACTTTTCTTCAATCCTGCATTAAAAAAAACAAAGATCAAGAATAACATACAATTAAAGTGAACCGCACAACGAGATTTAATTGATTATAAAGTCTAAACAACCTTGATGGGATTTTTTTTATCTAACTTTAGAACTTCTTTTTATTGCTCTCTTGTAGTAATACTTTCAAAGATCATGATAGTTGAAAGTGTGGCATCTATATAATAATTATACCTGGCCAGGATCAGTCGAGCCTGCTGGATCATGACTACCCTCTCCAACCGAGTCTGTTCTCGCTCTGTAGCCGCTGCCAGCGTCAGGTGCCTGTAATTATTTATGATACAGTTAAAAACAATTAAAAAAAAGTAACATAAATAATGATACATCAATGACATAATTGACAATTTAAACGTACAAATTTATTTTTTACTAACCTGAGTAGTGGGTGGTGGGTCTGAAGTCAGCGGGCCGCGGCTCTGCGATAGACGAGCCTCCAGCGATGCCAACTCCGCCCTCATCTCGGCCCTCATCTCGGCCCTGAGCTCGGCTGCCACCTCATCCCTGATCGCTGCCTTCATGGAATTCAGCATCTCCTCATGTGTACGGAAGCGCAAATCCTGGGAGGAGCTAGCACCGGATGACTCCGCTCGCGCGATGTGCGAGCGTGGAATGCCCGACCCATATGTGAGCGTATATCCGTGCCCGTCCCGGCCAACGACAGAGTGGAATATCTCATCCCTCCGCGATGGCAAACTACGCTCCTCCTCGGGCAACTCCTCCAGTCGTGACTGATACTGGGCCTGCGTAGTTGATTCATTTAATAAATTATTATGCATAACAGGTCAAACATCTTTGAAATCATATAAATGGCTGCCAAGATCCGTCGAGTCAAACAGCTTTGAACACTAAGCCATACATAAGCAGCTAGATACATGAAATGTACTTTAATGATTTTAACTTACGAGGATAGCTGCAACCTCCGGATGGCGCGGATCTCGAGAAAGCATCCAAACGGACATCCTGTCGCTCGGATCGCCCTTGGAACGCAGCTGTTTGGTTGAGAGTTAGTTAATTAGTATAATAGCATACAAAATGACTCAAATATAAATTACGTATACGGTCTAACTTTTTTACCTTGTGGCGGACCTGCGTGATGTGTCGAGTCCCCAACCTGTGTGCGGGACCCTGCATTGCGCGGTTCCGCGCATTTGTATCCGCCACTCTCTGTTTTCAATATTTATCAGTAAATTTTTGTTAGTTACGATAGTCACTAATAAATCGTTAAAATGCACGTATGAAAATATATATATATATACAACTTTCTCACCTGTGCCTCCTCGCTCGTCCAGTACCGGACGAGCTGAGTCCACTGATCCGGGAGAATGCCCCTCGAAACTCGATCAAGTATGTCAGGGGCATCCTTGTGTGGCTTCCAATGTTGCATTTTCATCTTATTTTTGTGATCTTTCCACATCTTCCGGCACTTCGACATGCAAACTGGCCGGAAGAGCTCAGGACAAGCACTCAAATTGTCCTGCAAAGGACAAATAATTTTTCATTTAGTTATGGATTGAATTGCCTCATATATGCGGAGAAATGTTAAATTATTACCTTGACCTGACTCCAGATACGATCTAGTGCCTCCACAGGGAATGCATCCCAATCAAGTGTAGTCAAAGGGAATGCATGTGGATCCCGGACCATATGTCCCAGCTGGCTGATAAGCTGGCGAGCATGCGGACCCACTGGGTGGTACGTCTCATCAAAGGACACGTCAATGGGATGACCGGAATTCCAAGTCCGGATCCCTCTAGCAGGGCCTATCCCCCTGCTGGTAGATGGGCCCGTGCTCACAGAATCTGTTTAAATTACAGATAATATAATTAAATTGAAATAAAATAATATGTTAGAATTAAAATATTTTAATTAAAAAAACTTATACCAGTCTGTGTATCGGCCTCTGCAGTCCGGGATGTAGAAGCTGGCGCAGTAGCTAGCACCGGATGAGAGGTCGATGGCATACTTGATGGGGCCATCGAACTGGGCTGGGGAGAACCCGATGTAGGTCTAGGGTCCCCCGATGACGTACTGGCCTGGGCCTGGCGCAGTAGGTCATCCATCGTCAGCGGACGATCTCTCCTCTTTCTTCCTGACATATCTGTTCAAATGTTTGTAAGATAAATTAATTTAACGTGATAATTAAAATTAATATTTAAAAATTATTTACACTGAAATTTAACATTGGTGAATTAGTTCCCAACCGTTTAAAGATCATGTAAGTCAACTGTATCTCCGTCAATGGTATCCCGAACCCAATTAACATCTTCATCACGTTGAATAACTACATTCTGGTCAAGAACTTGTTGGGCGAATGCATCAATATCTGGCTCATCACATTCAATCTGATACACTCCCCTCCTTGACATTTTAACTGCAACCTTCCAGTTAGGATCTTTCGGATCTCTGACATAGTAAACTTGCTCCGCCATTGAGGACAGTATGTAGGGTTCGGCGCTTAATTGATCATCACGATGTAACAAATTGTTAAAATTTACCAATGTAAACCGGTAATTATCTGTTTTCACACCTCGGACGGGATCCACCCAATCACACTTAAACAATATAAATTTTAACCCGTGATTGTAAACAACTTCAACAATATCTTTCAACCGGCCATAGTAGTAACCAGCATCGACGGATGGACAACCGAGCCCACTATTTTGCGTCACTCGTTTCTCATCTACATCCTTGATGCGAAATCGAAAGCCGTTGACATCAAAAGTTGTGTAACGTCGGGCCGTTATAAAGGGACCATCAGCTAACTGGTTCATTTCATCGGTCAAATTAGGATCGTTGGTTCTTCGTAAGTTACACACCTACGCAATGCATGTAATCAAAGAACATCACTACATGAAAGTAATATGACAGTAGCAAGTGACACTACTAATAATGAATGAATACGTACATAGTTCTTGAACCAATCGTGAAATGACCGATAATGGGACTGATGAATTTGATTCTCTGTAGCACGAGGCATGTCCCGTTTAAGGTCATCGATGTGTGCCCTGCGATGCATAACACGTGTTTAATGACGAGTATGATAATTTAAATAATAGAATTGACAAGTTAGTCTTATGAATGAGTGATAACTTACTGAGCCAAAGCCGCAACAGATGGGATGTTGAACAACACCCACCGGTGAGCTTGAATCCACTCAATATTGTTAAGATCAAATGGCGTGCCCTCCCCAACTGGACCATCATTAATCCGCGAGGGCTTAGTTAACTTTGTTTCAATATTATCATTAAGATATGTTGCGCAGAAATTGGTACACTCATCCATCAAATACCCCTTAGCTATTGATGCCTCTGGACGAGCTCTATTACGAACATACCTCTTCAATGTATTCATGTACCTCTCGATCGGATACATCCATCTGAATTGGACAGGGCCTCCAAGTAGGGCTTCACTGGTTAAGTGTATGGTCAAGTGAACCATGACATCGAAAAATGCAGGTGGAAAAGTTTTTTCTAGATGACACAATGTCACAGCAATCCTCTCTTGCAGACTATTCAATTCATCAATTCGATTAACTCTAGAACACAGTTGTCTGAAGAAGTTACTAACTTCAATCAACGGCGCTACAACATTCTTAGGCAAACAATTCCGCATGGAGATAGGCAGTAACTGTTGAATAAGAATATGATTGTCATGACTCTTCAAACCCTGTAATGTTCTTTCTTTCATGTTCACACGCTTAGCGATATTTGAACAGTACCCATCAGGAACCTTGACACCCTTCAGAACGGAGAGGAAGATATCTTTCTCATCTTTACTCATCGTGTACTGTGCAGGAGGCATGTATGCCTTGTTGGACTCTCTCAGCTGCAAGTGCAACGGTTTTCTCAAGCCAATTTCTTCCAAGTCACGGCGTGCATTGACACCATCCTTCGACTTCCCCTGGACTCCGAGGATGGTCCACAATATATTGTCGCAGACATTCTTCTCGATGTGCATGACATCTAAGTTGTGTCTCAGTAAGTTATCTTTCCAGTACGGTAGCTCGTATAAAATACTTTTTTTCTTCCAATTGTGACTTCGCCTTCTATTTGCACCGGGAATAGAAGGGAGCGGGGGGGCCAGTAAGTCTTGAAAATCGTACACAGTACGTATTTTCTCTTGCTCGAGCTGTGACAACAATTCAACTCCCGTCATTGTTCGAGGTGCTGGACCATATTCCCGAGTGCCATCAAATGACACTTTGTCCCTCCTGAACCTATGCAATGGAGGTAGAAAACGTCTATGACCCGTGTATGCTCATTTTCTGCCGTGCTTCAACCAAGTTGACCTCTTCTCCCGATTGCAGCAAGGACATGCAAACTCTCCCTTTGTGCTCCAACCTGACAAGTTAGCGTACGCAGGGAAGTCGTTGATTGTCCACAATAATGCAGCACGGAGTTTAAACATTTCATTGGTTTCGGCATCAAATGTCATCAGACCATCAGCCCATAATTCATTCAATTCATCGATCAAATGTTGCATATATACATCAATCTTGTCCCCTGGACCTCTTGGTCCATCAATAAGTGTGGATAGGATCAGAAAAGGTTGTTTCATACACATCCACGGCGGGAGATTATAAGGTAACAAAACAACTGGCCACGTACTATGATTTGCCCCAGTCATGCATCTGAATGGACTAAAACCATCTGCAGCCAAACCAAGCCGAACATTGCGACAATCGCAGGCAAAGTCTGGATTCCTCCGATCGAAGTCTTTCCACGTCGGAGAATCTGATGGATGGGTTAACTTACCATCGTCCCTGCTATTCTCGGCATGCCATCTCATCAGTTTTGAAATCTTCGATGACATAAAAAGCCTCTTCAGCCTTGGCTTAAGTGGGAAATATCTCACTTGCTTTGCTGCAACAAGTTTGCCACGATTGATAACGGTTGTATTCCGATTCTGGCGATTGTAACCAACTCCGTCCTCCTTCCCATCTCGAAGATTGACACACAATGCACGTATCAAGATGGACATTCTCATTCCTAAACAACATATAATTGTTTGGACATGCATCCAGAGTCTCATATGTGAAGCCTAAATTTTCAGTTAACTTGCGAGCCTGATAGTAGGACTCAGCAAGTTTTGCACCAGATGGGAGCACTCGATGCAACAACTGGAGGAGCATATCGAAGGACTTGTCAGACCACTGATTCAATGCCTTCAAATGTAACAACTCAACAATAAAGGACAATTTACTGAAGTCATTGCATCCAGGATACAATTCTGTCTGTGCATCATCTAGAATTTCAAAATATCTCTGGGCTTCTTCATCGGCACCAGAGCGAGGATTACTCCCAATCGCCCCCTCGGTCTCACAGCTTGTGTATTCGGGTGCCATCCCGCACGCGATATCATTTAGCATCGCGATCATCGGATCAGTTTCTGGCGTATCATCCACCTGAATCTCATCTCTTTCCTCTATGCGACAAGAAACATACTCTTCTCCATGTCTTATCCATTTCTTGTACTGCTTCAAGAATCCGTTCAGAATCAGATGCTCTCGGACAAACTCTCTTTTGTAATAATACCGATTCGCACATTTTCTATATGGACAACTGATGAACTCATTGTCAAACCCATTGGTAAATTCCATGAACTGGTTAATCCCTTCCATGTATTCCATAGACGTCCTATTCAGTAAATCAATCCAACTCTTGTCCATCTCGGTAACTATTTCTGTGGAAATCTAAAATGAGCAAGCACAATTAGCTAAAGGTACCGTGCATCATGCAAGTCACCTATCCATAAACTGCAAACTCCTTACTACAGGGTGGATGGTCCTATCCCATTCGAGAATGCACGATCCGACTTGTACTCAATAACTCGAATGCTTCGTCCCCTAGTCAGACGAAATTTCGGCAGCATGTCCGCGTGGTTCTCCAAGTACACGACACAGATACAACATCAGTCGTACCTATGTATGTACCCAGAGAACAATGGGACATCAACTGAAACTATATCTAACATCGGAATTGCTTGAGCTATTGAGTATAAGATGGATAATTGCATTCCCAAACTGTCCAAACTGGACAATTCAAGAATCACATACGACAAAGTTGTTCGGTACATCACAAGAATAACGAATGAAGTCAAAGACCAAATCTGTCGCGTCAAGGATTACCGAACAGATGTCGTACACAATTCTCGAACGGTTCTACGTTTCAATAATGCATGCAAATGAATAAAAGTTTCCAATTTCATTGCTACCATCATAAAAGAATAAGAAGAAAGAAGAATAGTGTAGACCACATATATATGTAAACTAACACAATATTCGTCATTAAAACATTAAAGCACTACTAACAGTAAGCAATTCAACATTAAAACCTAATCAATCCCAACACCAGAAAGAACAAAACTTTCTCAAAAAATTGATGTAATAAGAAAAGGACAAGGAAACAAAAGAAGAATATAAAATAGAAGTTGATGTAATAAAAGGAAAAAAACAACATATGAGTTGCAGTTTTCAAGTTTACTAAATTGTATTTATACAAGTCCAATAAGAAAGTTCAAGAAACACTTGAGTTCCACCACTAAAAAAAAGGCAGTTAGCTGACTTTGAGCGGTAGAAAAAACAGTCGCTAGAGGTGAATTTTTCCACCGCTAAAAATCACATTTTTTTTATAGTACATGCTTGATTTGACTCTAATAGGTACCAAATCCAAACATTGCAATGCCTATCCAGGATGTGTCGGGTGTACAAGGTCGAGTAAAAAAGATCTGGAATTATAATCCCTTGCGGTCTCTTAAAAAGAAAAACCAAAGACCTTATGCAGGATGTGCATTGCCGAAATGAGTCAATAAACCAGTTGCTGGACTCAGGCCCCAATTGCCGATTTATTTCCCAGTGGGCATGGAAGCCAAAGGAAACATTGCACAAGCAATATAACAAAGAGATGTGTTAAGGGCTCCGTAGCCCCATGAAAAAGACGAGTCCCATTGTTCTTCACAGCCGTCACATCCAAGGCAACAATTGTGAACTGTTCATTTCAACCATTCACTTCTTTTACCAGAAAAAAAGAAAGAAACATTCACTTTTTTGCCTTGATTCATATTAAGGAACAATTTAGATTGTTAACCCAAAGACAAATGGAACAATTTAGTTTATGTGATCAATGAAGAGGTATATAATGGATTGTAGATGGGTTGGATTTAGGTTCGGAGCTAGCTAGACAGACTTTGGACATGAATGTATTATGTCAGTTCCAACATTGGGTCCCAACCGAATGCGTGAACTGGACCTGAAACCAATTATGTTAATTTGGGGTAGGATTGGTCCATGGTTATAACCTCAAGCACGAACTCAAATTTTAGTACATATGGCAAGATTTTGGGGTTGGCTCCACTAGATAAAAGTTGGGTTTTCTGAATTGGTCATCATCTACTATGCTAGTTTTATTTGACAATCCAAGAGAGCTCACACAAATGTGAAGAAGGAGCACATGAAAAGAGACTATTAAGAGAGTCCACAGAATAAACATTTGAAAGTGAAACTTTCCTTTTCTACTTTCCATCCTTTCTATCACCTTTGATGGGGCAGCTAGCAATATCAATTTATTATATATTATGATAGTTCAAAGAGAAATTAGTTTTTTTATTTTATTTTAATTTACATTAAACTCAATAGCCAACAATGTCATTCCACCAAAACTCTCTCCTACTAAGGGGCCTCTATAAGTTGTAACATAGTATGTTTGTGGGTCAATTTGCACTTTCCAAATCATTGAAAACCCACTATGTTTGTGGGTCAATTTGATCATTCCAAATCATTGTAAACCCAAACCCGGCTCTATTTTTCATGGTGGATAGCCATTGAACGTGGCACTGGCACCCCAACATATCCAAAGATCCCAACCCATACCCCCAGTATAAAAGATGGAAAACAGTCCACTGCCCAAGGTCGCTTTGGATACCAACAATCTCTAATCCCAACAACGTGAAGTGGGTTGACCGCAACAAACAAGAAACAGCGTGGGGCACAAGAACCCTATGTGGATGAGGAGGACAAATCAATGCTTTAAACAAATCAATGAATAGTAGTATATCTGTCTGAAACTAACTTACCTTTAAATTTTTGGGTAGAAATCAAACTAACTTATCTTGAAATGTGGTATCTGTGTCATGTGTATGTACATACTCTGGCATAAAACGCCTTTATAACATACAAAGATCACCCTTTCCAACCGTATATTCCCAGAGAACAGAGAGATGAAAATTCACTGTAAAACCAGCAAACTCATGATTCTGAATCATTAGCCCACACAGAACAAAGCAAAGAAAACTTTGTCTCATCATCAATATCACTAATACCACAAGAAATCAAACAAATATAAACGAAAGGAAGAACTGTATAAATGTCCCTTCAATGAAAAATGAATACCCAACCATAATCATAGTAAATTAAATTCTAATAATGTAAGAAGTTCCACCTACATCTTGGATTTCTAGGGTGAAGACTTGGGCAACCAACCAAAATCAAATCAACAGTTTCATCATCAAGAACAAACAACAATAGATACTTTGAATATTCACATAAAGAAATGGAAAAAGAGAAGAGGGAGGAAGAAGAGAAGAAGAGAAAAGAGAGGAAAGACGGAATGTGCAGTGAAGTGTAATGCAGTGGGAGAGACACTCAACTGTGAAGTGTTTCTTCCTTGCGTGGATGGCCTTCTTCTCAGCCTGATGATTCCGTGATTGGATGATTCTCGTGGGGAACTTCTGTGCAGGGTGATGGCTTGCGTGGGGTTCTGATGGGTGTGAGGGCTGGAAAGGGCGATGGAGAGGGGATGAAGATGGTGATGATGTGGATCTGGGGTGGTCGATGTGTGCAGAGATGGCGATGGGGGAGGATTCTGTGCTGAGAGTGAGATGGTGATCGCTGGGAGATGGGATCTAGGGACGATGGGCTGAGAGTGAGATGTGAAGAGATCGAAAGGGAGAGATGTTGGCTGGTGTCAGAGAGGAATGGTGATGAAGAGGGGATGAAGATCTACGCCTGTGTGAAAAGATAGAGAGGGCTGGAAAGGGCGCTGTTGCACAGAGATGGCGATGGGGGTACCAAATCCGAGAGGGAGACGCTGCGACGGGGAGGGATCCGAGCGCGAGAGAGAGGGAGAGGGAGATGGAGGGAGAGAGAACGGCAGTGGCGTCTCCGCCGCAACAGATCGTCCGGCGGTGGCGTGTCTGGTGCGGGACGAGGGCAGAGCGCGGGAGCAGGGAGCAAGGGAAAAAAACGGCGGTGGCGCAAATCGATTTCTGCGACAGAGAGGGTGAGGGAGAGGAAGGGAGAGGGAGAATCGACGCAAGAGATCGGGAGAGGGAGAGGGAGAGGGAGAGTGTGAAGGGCGGGAGCAGGGGAAAAAAACGTGGGAAAGGGAAAATGTGAAGAAAAAGGGCTTCGCTAGGGTTTTTAAGAAAGGGCAGGCGGTCGCTAATGATACTATTTGCGACCGCCACAGGCGGCCGCCCGCGTTTTGGTGAGCCAATACTCAAATTTCTAGTAGTGTAAGAAAAGTGTATGAATCTTCAAACTTGGAATGAGGTGGCTTGAAGTGGTTGATTGGCTTACTTAGGGCCCTCTCGTTATACACTTAGTCTCCAAATGTCGGTTTATGAGTGATGAGTTTGGTGTCTACAAAGATCCCCTACATTTGAGATCACAAAGAGTTTATCAAGGCTTATAATAATTCCCCGGTAATTCAAATATCGAACGTTCTTCCTATTTCTCCCTTAATTTCCATATTACAAAGTGTTATGGATTTGAGATTCCCATTCCTAAGCATCCATGAGTCATTAGGGGGTCTACATAGAGCCCAGGTCCGCTCGAGCGAGTGGTAATTCGCTCGAGTGTGCTATCCAGGGGCTCTCACGCTCGAGCGGACCAGAGCTTGCTCGAGCGGGTAGAGCTCCTGTCCTATGCCTCGTCAGACAGTGGCATGGCTCGCTCGAGTGGCCATAGGCCCGCTCGAGCGGGCTAGGCTGCTGCCTGAGCTCACCCATTGTAGAGTTTTATGCTTTTCTTCTTGCATTCAGTTCCTCCTTTTTCCTTCATTCACTTCCCCTATCCTTCTTACAAAACCTGAGCTTACCATAGCTCCATTCAAAGCTCCATTCAACCTCAAAGATCACCACCTCCCATTCCAATCACCAATCCAATTCAAAAAACATAGCATAACCACAGAAATGTAAAATCCTGGAATGCATTTCCAATGACTTAAATATAACAATTTGACAAGGAAAATCCATGTTGTTATAAAGAACCACTCACGGAAAACATACTAGAAGCCATGCAATTAACACATCTTTGAAAGCAACTATCTATGTACATAGAAAACAATTGAGTGCATGAGCATTTCTATTCAAAATTCTGAGGAAAATTATCAAACATTTAGGTTGCATGCATTCATTATCATATTATATACTTGCCTTGAAATCAAATTGGTTCTAAAAATGCTCCAAGGATTGCTCTCTACAGCAAGAACTTCCAATCTACAAAAACCCAACATTTTGAAAGAGGAAAGGGCTTCTCCATAGAAGACCTTGCATGCATGAAATAGAGGCTCTACAGGCCTTAACAAAACCAGGATTAAAAGAAGACAGCCATTGCTTACCTCTAAAAGTTCTTAACAAGAAGAGAAGCTTGAAGAGGAAGATGATTCCAGCATAAAACTCCACCAGTGGTATCTTTGGAAAGCTCAAGGTTTGAGGAAGAAGATTGTGAAGTCAGATTTCCATTTTGCGTCGAGGAAGAGGGGCATGCAGCGAGGGAAAATGGCCGGGGAAAGGAGAAGAAGAAGAGCTCTTCTTAGGTTTGAAATTGGAACGGAAAAATGGGAAGGGAGGTTGCAAACATTGATTTGGTTTTGAGTTAAGTAGGGAGTGGGCCCCACTGGCTTTACAGTTTCAAGTGGTTAGAAACCTTATTTGTGGGTTCCAGATGAGATCGACGAAGAAGAGAAAATTGATCGTAAAAAAATCTAGTTTTCAAAAAGTATATTTTCCTCATGGTTTTCAAATATCAAAATTCATTCATAGATTTTGATGTGAAAAGTTTGTTTTACCCTTTTTGCCGAAAAATGGAATTTCTGGGGTTCGAACAAAGACGGAGAAAATATAAAAGTTGTGGAGCTTGGTACAACAAATCAAAATAAGTAGAAATCTGAATTTTTCGAAATAAAGGATAAATCTCCCCATACGAACACGCGTCACACGGCCACCCCGGCCCGTGTCAAAGCTCAACGGCTCTCAAAATTCCCCAAAGCTATTCAAAACTCTAGTCTAGCTAAAACCCAAGCTAAACATCCTCTAATCCCACTTAATAACTAATCACGGCTAAAACAACATTAATCATACTAAACCTAGGTCGGGGTCTTACAGTTTTATCGAAAAAATGCACGGACAACTCTACTATCATTTTATAGTTTTTTTTTTTTTTTATACCACTGTTGAATTAAGATTTAAGCTAGATTTTTGGTAAAAAAAAAAATTAACTAAAATTTCACCCACACTATGAGGTGCATTTGTCGAAACTTTGCCACATTATGTGAGGTACATTTCTCATGCTCCTCTACCCTCTATGGTGCCCCTGTGGCCTATATTAAATATAGATAAAACTCCACAATAATTGTCTCTAAGATAAGAGGATCGAAGAGAGGGAGGGAGAGATTCAAAACATCTAACTACGTTGAGCTGCTGAGTTGCTTTATTTTTGGAACAAAGGAAATGAATTAATGAAAACAACATAACAACAAGGAAGAAAATAAAAAAACTACATCCAATCCATAATGGATAGGAGATGACAAGTACACAATGTTCAGAATATCATTGATGGGAGCACAAATGGACCAATCCTTCATCTCGTTGATGCTTTGCACCACCTCCCAGGCATGAAAAAAACCCTAATCTTCGAGTATCCAAAGAAGATCTCGAGTGCCTTGGACATTTTGTATGAGTTAGAGACAAAGCCTTTAGTGCCACTGCATGTGAAAAAGAATCATTAAAAAACATAATAAATCACAACCAATCCTTTCATTTGGCTTGTTAAATGCGCACCAGTAAAGATTAGAATACATTTAATATAGACACGTATACATAAGACCTTAATCTTATTCTTGGGGAAGAAGATATAATACCGCTTATGTCCGTGGTATCACAATTAACATAAAATACAATTATTCTTTGCTTTCCAGATGGTCCACCATAAGACAGACATCCGAGAGACCAACTTAAGGGTGGGATTGGTAGGATCAATGGGGCTAATAACATTTTTCCACCAATCCTTAATTTGGAGATGGCTATTGCCCATAGGAATGATTCCAATGTTAGAATCAAACCGAACCACTCTAGCATACTCACGAAGGAATAGAGCATGCATTATAGATTCCTCATCCTTTCCACAAATTGGACAAGTATCGCTACTAATATTTAACTTATAAATAGGGGTGTACACCGGGTTTGGAAACCCGGTTCGACCCGGTAACCCGACCCGGCCCGGACGTATTCGGGCGGGTGGAACATGTTCTTAGACCGGATCGGGTCTAACCCGACCCGGAACATACTAATCCGGACCGGGTCCTGGGTTTAAGAAGTTTTGTTAATCGGGTTATCGGGTGACCCGATAACCCGGTTATAAAAAAAAATATTAAAAAAATAAATTTATATACTAAGCCCTAAAACCAAACCAACGCTTGGAACGAATTGTACGCCTGCTTGAACCCATTCACAACCGTCCGATCGGCAGCAAGCGCAATTTGGCTGTGGACGGTGCCGAGGTTGAAGAGCACGGCGGCCTTCTCGAGGTGGATGTTCTGCAGCGTGGCCTTCTTGTTGGACTTGAAGGCGTCGTGCCACGTGAAGGATACGGTGCTCACGTGATTCTGCTTCGACGAGAAGGGGAATTGGGATTCCATGGAGCAGAGGGCCCGGAAATAGGACATGAGGAGGTCGCGGCGGGCCCCCGGCGACTCGGGTGGGCACTCGAGATCGGATCGCATCTGGCGGACGGTCTGGAGGTCGTCTTCTAGGTTTTGGGCCTCACGCTCTGAGTAGTGGAAGGAGATGTGCTGGCAGAGGGGGCGGTAGAGATTGACGGACGTCGTCTTCTTCTCGTGGATTGTAAGCATCACGTTATTCACAGCCATGGAATTCGATTTGATTGAATTGAATTCGAATTGGGGGAGAGGAATTGCAGGTTTTAGGGTTCTGGAGGGAGAGATTTGGGAAATTGGTGTTTACTGTTTAGAGGGAGTGGAAGAAGAAGAAGTCTTCGAGGACTGAGCAGGAAGTCAATGAGGTTTTTCTCCTCTCCGTCGCCAGGCAAATGGTTTTGATTGGCGTGTTGGTGTTGGAGATATGGACTGATAAAATGTTTTGAACCGGACTGTGGATTTAGAAGACTCCAATGTTTTATTCAACTGTAACTGGGTTACCCGGCAACCCAACCCGACAGACTCGGTAACTCGAACCCGGCAAACCCGGCTACAGATTATCGGGCATTCGGTCGGGTTCCCAGTGTGCATAAAATAATCGGGTTGGGTCAAACCCGGTCCGATGACCTGGGACCCGACCCGATGTACACCCCTACTTATAGAAGATAAAATTACGTACCAGGATAGCTCATGTCAGACATTTCCACCCAAAAAGAATAATTATGGTGGGTAGGTAGAGTTTTCAAAAAATTCTTTCTTTTAATTTGCTTCATGGAGTGATCATTACCTCGATCTGTTTCTTCATAAATGGTTTTATAGACAGATTTGGTGGTGGTCCAAACACTTATATCTTGGTTTCTTTTACGAGGAATGCATATCTTCATGTCATCAACATCTCCGGAGTCGGAGAAAATATTCTTAACTCACTCATAATTCCATTGGTTATTATCCAATCAAAGGTCTTTGACGATCATGTGTGGGCCTTGTACCGGGGATAACGGTTTACAGAAGCCACTATCAAACGAGATACAATTATTGTTCTAGATGGGTATACATTCCCTATTACCAATTAACCAACAAATTATCATTAATAAAAGAATAAATTAACAAAAGTTCCCTCAACACGGTCTTGTAAGACATCTAGTACAAAAAATTGAACATATTTTGGCGAGAGGTCCTTAGCAAATATTTTTATGACTGATTTGCCCTTGCCCTTCCAACTGTTTAGACGTAAAAATTTAAATTTTAAAAATTCAAATCTTCCAATGTCCTTGGTTCGTTCTCTCTCATTCTCTATATCTACGATATCCCCTTCGGAATAAGAAGAAATAAATAAAATAAATAAAGGTGTACAAAATGACCCGTAACCCGACCCGACCCGTCAACCCGACCCGACCCGTGGGTCAATGGGTGGGTCACTCCACACACATTTTTTGTGCTCGACCCGACCCGACCCGACCCGTGACCATTGGTACGGGTAACGGGTCTCACGGGTCGGGTTGGCGGGTGACCCGTGAACCCGTTTTTTTTTTTTCTTGGTAGAAGACCAAGGATAAAAATCCAAGAGATATTTGTCAAGATGTGGTTTTAATTTCTCTTAGATGTAGTTCACCGACCAATTTCTAAATATCTGAGTTATTATATTGGTCTCATGTCTATGAACTCAAGGCCCATGTATGCTATAATATATTTAGTGCGAGGAACATTTAATTTATTCCTATCAACAGATTAAGGTGATCTCACATGAAAAACACGGTACGTTTTGAAGCCTTATTAGTTATTACATCTATTAGACATCAGTTTGTTTAGATTTGTTAATCTTGAATATCTTGTTGATTGTATTTAATCATTTAATTGGTGACCATTGAATTAATGGTCAAGATGAGAGTGATTACGTAGTTGAAATTGGACGTGATTTTCGAGTCAAACCGCAACTATTTTTTTTGTATACCCCTACCCATGGTACAAAAGAAGGCCAGCAAACAACCGCAACCACTTTTTATTTTACATAATTACATCTAATCACTTTTAGTTCTCTAACAATTATCTGAAAGTTGTTTGCATAAACAATTTGGTCTTCTACATGAAAGAAAGAAAAAAAAAAAAAAAAAAAGAAAAAAAACTGACCCGCGACCCGTTGAACCCGTGACCCGTTTGACCCGTGACACAAACGGGTCGGGTTCGGGTGGGTTTTCACCCACAAAATTTTAGACGGGTCGGGTCGGGTTTTACCCGAAACCCGCGGGTTTCGACCCGTGAACACCCCAAGAAGATAGTCAATCATCGCTATTCCGAAGGTTGTCAATCATCGCTTGATCCTCGCAGCAAGGTCGTCAGGTTCTTTCTTGGAACCCAGTTAAAGAGGAAGCGGATCCAGATCTTGAGATCGCAGAGGCCTCACCCCACCGGATTCCTCGAGGTCCCTGCCAGAACCAGAGAAGGAAGTTTAAGGCCGGACTGCTTCACACGTCGCCAGACAGCAGTTCGGGCAACCACCTCCATCAGAGAAGAAAAACAGCAGGGCGGAGCAGTCCGGATCTTCTCCTGTGACGGGTGAATTCGGATCCTCTGTAATCTGGGAACGGAACTGCAATAGGCTTCCTGCAATTCCAAGTTCTGCAAATCGAGACTGAGAGCACAGCACACGCTGTCTTCGTCGTTGAACTGCACAGGGGTCCTCGCAAACTGAGACGATCTTCTCTAACAGCGAGTCCGGGGTCCTTCTCCATCTGGGAAATTCCAGATCCTTTGTGCGTCTCTAGGAACGGAACCTGTTCCTCTGGTCGTTTGTTCTATGACGACTTGTGGCCCAAATTTGAATCTTCCAGTGGATTGTCCCTCAGTCCGGATCTTTGTTGTGCCTTACCCTTCGATGGACGACCTCTGCAACTGCAATCGCCAAACACCAGCCACGCCCTTCATTTATTATCTCCTCTATCTTTGGTTCCAACGACTCAGGGGGCTTTTTTTTTTTTTTGGTTGGGGGGGGGGGGGGGGTTTGGTGGTGTAGAAGGAGATCTTCCAACTTGTTTTTCCGCTACTGCCATCTCTCTCACTCTCTGCAACTTCTCCTTTGTCTTCTTCATTTTGTTTTTCTTTTTTAGGAGGAAGAACATGAAAGCTCGGGGTTTTATGAAAATTTATTCATCTTCTTTTTCATTGGTTTTTGTGAATTTGTGGTGGTGGTGGAGGTGCGATTCATTGAGGTCTTGATTTACAGCCGCTCTCGCCGCTGTTTGTCGCCATTCGTTGCCGAACGTTGACTGTTCCCATTGCCGGACCTTGATTCTGAAAAATTTATCCGAGTCTTTGAAAAGTTTAACCGAATTTTTGGAAAATTTATTTGAGTTTCTGGCAAATATATATGAGTTTCTTACAAATTTATTTGAGTTTTTGACAAATTTATCTAAGTTTTTGACAAATCTATCTGAGTTTCTGAAAAATTTATCTGAGTTTTTAACAAATTTATCTCCAATTTTTAAATTTTAATTGAGTTTTTAACAAATCTTTCTGTGTTTTTGGAAAATTCATTTATGTTTTTTTTGCAAATCTATCTAAATTTCTGAAAAATCTATGAGTTTTTTGAAAAATTTCTTTGCATTTTTTAATTTTATTTGTGTCTTTTGAAGTTTATTTGCTTTTTATTTAATTTATTCTCATTTTTTAAAATAAATTTAATTGAGTTTTGCCAAAAAATACTTGAGTTTTTGGCAAAATTCTTTGAAATTCGGAAAATAGATTTATCATAGTTTTGACAAATGAATTTATGCTTTTTGAGATTTATTTGCGTTTTTGAAATTTATTTGTATTTTCAAGTTTTATTTACATTTTTTGAAATTTATTTGAGTCTTTTAAATTTATTTCCATTTTCTGAAATTTATTTGAATCTTTTGTGATTTGTTTGCATCTTTTAAAATTTATCTACATTCTTTTGTAATTTATTGCGTTTTTTGAAATCATTGTATTTTTTGGAATTTTATTTACATCTTTTGAAATTTATTTGTGTCTTTTGAAATTTATTTATATTTCTTTTAATTTTATTTGGATCTTTTAAAATTTATTTGCGTCTTTTGAGATTTATTTAGATCTTTTGAGAATTATGTACATCTTTTTAAATTTATTTGAGCTCTTTTTAAATTTATTGCATTTATTAAAATTATTGTGTTTTTTTTTTAATTTATTTGCGTTCTTTTGAAATTTATTTGTATTTTTTAAAATTTATGTAAAAATCTCATTAATGGGATTTCATTAATGTAGTCAATTAAATGGTAGTTGACCATAATTAATGAATGACATATTTCACTAATCATGGGATATGATTTAAAGAAATGGTAAATTAGATATTTTAGGTCTTTAAATTTGGACAAATGACCTACCATTTAGAAAGTGAAATGTTTAGGGACCATCGAATGCTTCAAAATAAAATCCATAGCTTCTACCGAGCCTTTCCAAAACCAATAATCTAGGTTCCCACAAAGTGTTGGGGCAATATCTAGCTTTAAGGGTTTTGGTACAAAGCAAGTCCTCGTTAGATAAACACCTCTAGCATGTTTTAAAAAAGAGGGCTAGGTTATTGTCCCTCATACCATCTAACGCCAAGCCCACTCTCCTCAGCCAGTATCCAAATCTCTTTCCATTTAATCGTGTGAATTCTCTTGTTCTTCTCACCCCCCACCCACCCTGCACACACACCAGATTTTGGTTGCATATGTTATCCAATTGGTGGTCAAGAAGACCCAATGATGTGAGCCAACCTGTTTAACGGAACCCAACTTATATAAGTAAGGGGTGCTCAAGGGCCTACTTTAGGCCTGGTTTGGATTAAGTGATAGAAAGAGCGAAGCCCATCTAAGCCCAGCCTTATCAAGTAATACAAATAATTTAGTATTGATTTATATATCCAAACGAGTAATTATCAAGGACAAACCTGATTGACTAAATGGGTGGGGTTGGGCCAGGTACTTAAAGCCCGTGTTGGAGTTAGACCAGAATGTACAGTGTTTCTAAAGAAGGGCTCGGCCTATATATGGCTTGACCTGGCCCGGCCCAATCCATGAACACCCCGATGCTATAAGCTTGTGCCAAGCCCAATCCATTGCAAACATTAGTACAACATTTGAGTTACAAAATAATAATAATAATAATAAATACTATTTGAGCTGTTAGGTTGCTGTAAAAGCCCAACATAAGCTCGGCTTATTCTAAATAAACTATTATAAGTGCAAAAATATTAAGCCAACAAATCATTTGATTGGGTTTGGTTATGGAGGTTGCCTATAACCTGACACATTTAAATAGATTATGCAAGTTTTGTGGGTGATTTTCGGGTCTAGTTTTCCTGACCTATAACCAACTTTTATTTTTTGCAGTTCAGGTTATACGGATCAGATTAGCAGTATTAAATCTTGTCTCTCTCTCTCTCTCTCTCTATATATATATATATATATGGGAGCAGCTCCCCTAAGTTGAAGCTTAGGGGAGCTTTCAGCTGTAGTGTGCCATTGGTTCGTGTGGGATGCAAGAGAGGAAGTCAACATCGTTTTGGATGGCCCGCTCGTTTTTTCATTATTCCCCCTCTGGACGATTTGGATGACCTAGTTTTCTCTCCACTCTCTCTTCTCTGTTCTTTGTTCTCTCCTCTTCACTCTCGACAGTGCTGCTGCTGCCTCTGTTTCCTTCTCTCTCACGGACGGAACTCTCTCCCGGACGGACTCTTCTCTTTTCTCTTCACTCTCGCCGGTGCTGTTGCTGCCTCTGTTTTCTTCTCTCTCACGGACGGAACGCTCTCCCGGACGGACCTCCCTCTCCCGGACGGAGATCTCCGTCGGACGTCTCCCTCTCCCGGATGGATCCCTCTCTCTCTCTTGTCTCTCTCCTGGACGGAGATCAGAAGCGGCGCCTGCGATCTCCCTTTCTGCGATCTCCCTCTCTGCGATCTCTCTCTCTCTCTGTCCCTCCCTCCCATCTCCCTCTCTCGTTTCTCTCTCCCGCCAGTGCTCTGCCTAGGGGTGACTTCTAAACGTAGGTGCTGCGATCTCTCTCTCTCGTCTGTACCTCCCTCAACTGTTCTCCAACTCGGGTCGACTCTCCTCAAGAAGGTGCTCTGCTCTCTTCCAATTTATGCAATTTCCTCATCGATTTGTTGCCGTTTTGTTTCGATTTATGCTATTTTTGTCGAACTGTTGCATGAGTGTTCATTTGCATTTTCTTCTGAGATTGGTACTGGGTTTCTTTCAAAAAGACAAGCAGGTCTATCCATTAATCCATTATCCATGTGTAAGACAGGTCACATAAGATCAGATCAACAATATCGTTAGGAATTCCTTTTGGGCTTCCTCTTCTACCCACCATACACGTGTCAACGACCCCACTTGAGTTGGAAGAAGTAGTTTCTTTCATAAGCTCCAAAAGGCGTTCAGAAAGGAGATTGATCGATCATTCTTTTGAATGGAATGAAAGAAACCCACCATCAGAAAAGAGCCGTTTCAAACCTTCAATTCCCAATCATTTGAGTGCTAGTTTTTGGGAAGATTTGAAACTGCGGGAATGTAGTTCAGGCCATAAGGGAGAATAGTCGGTATTGTGGTTGGGTTGAATGATTCTAGAATAGTGCAGCTATTGTAAAATGAATAGTGCAGCTGCACACCACAAGGAAATGGCACAACTTAGACATATGATTCCTTGCATTTCCTTGTTGAAAATGCAGTCTCTGTTGCAAGACATGTAAAATCAATTTAAAAGGAAATTCATATCAAAACAGAAATGTGCTGGCTTCAAACTCTCAAAGATAAACTTCTTTGAACAATGAACATTTAACCGCTGCGAAATATCAAGATTTATGATTCTACTTTTGAATCCAAGGTTATCCACAATTAGGAAAAATTCCTCCATGAATTACGACCCAATTTCCTATTCCCATCCCTGTGCCCATTCAATTGAATTTATTTTGTGAATAATAGATAAAAAGTAATGAAATACTTCTGTTAGTGTGATATCAGTCATACTTCTGCCTTTCGTTTGGTCTGTTATTCATGGCCAATTTTAATTATATGTCTCCAGATTGGATATGGATATGACCTCCTCCTCAGCTGTTGCGGTTGTCCACTATCCGGTTGTTGATGAAAACATGACACCAAAGTTGGGCATGCATTTTGATGATTTAGATGAGGCATATAAATTTTACAATTGTTATGGAAAGCTTGTTGGGTTCAGTGTAAGAAAAGAATCTACTAATAGAGGCAAAGATGGGGAGGTTGTATGGAAGCGATTTGTCTGTTCAAAGCAAGGTAAAACATATGACAAATACTTGATTGATAAGGAAGTTGTACAAAGACGTCGAATGGAAACTAGATTCGATTGTAAGGCACAATTGCAAGTGAAAATAGATAAGTCAGGTGGTTATGTGGTATCCAAGTTCGTTCCTCAACACTCTCATGCCCCCGCTACTCCTAGTAAGAGATTTATGTTGAGGTCGCATCGTGAAGTGCCAGAGTCAAAGCGACAAATTATAAATACATATGATGCAGCAAATGTGCGAAGCAAACAACAAATGCAAGTGTTTGCATCGCAATCTGGGGGACTTGATAAAATTGGTTTTACAGATACGGATGCCAAGAATCACCGTAGGGATGAAAAGGAAAAGAAAAGGGGGCTAGATGGGCAGTTGTTATTTCAGCTATTTGAAAACCGCAAAGAGATGGGAAATGGTTTCACATATACCATTGAGCGGGATGCACAGAAAAAGATAACACACATTTTTTGGGCAAACGGAGCATTTCGTTCGAATTACAAAGTGTTCGGTGATGTGGTGACATTTGATACAACCTATACGACAAATTATTATGAACTTATTTTTGCCGCATTTGTAGGTTGCAATCACCATGGGCAAACGACTTTATTTGGTTGTGGGTTTCTTCCCAATGAAAAAATGGAGTCATTCGAATGGTTGTTTAACACATGGTTTGAAGCAATGTCTTATATTCTACCAAAGGGGATCATAACAGATCAAGATCTGGCAGTGACAAAAGCTTTAAAGAATGTCATGCCAAACACAGTTCATAGATATTGCCTATGGCACATTTTGGATAAGTTGCCTACGAATCTTGGAGGGGCTCATATTCACAACGAGGGTATAATAGATGAGATTAAAAAATGTGTTCATGAATCTGACACTCCTTATCAGTTTGAGAGCAAATGGAATCAGATCATAACAAAAAATAAGCTTGTGGAGAATGATTGGTTGGCGGAAATATTTAAGATTCGTGATATGTGGGTTCCGGCATATTTAAGGCAAAATTTCTTTGGTGGCATGTCAACAACTCAAAGAGGTGAGAGTATGAATGCATTTGTGAAACAGTATGTAGAGTTCAAGAATTCTTTGCTTGATTTCATATTGCGTTTTGACGCCGGGGTTGAGCGTCTAAGATATCTTGAAAAGAAAGAGGACTTCGAAAATAGCAATGGGAGGCCTAAAATGAAGACACGGTCACCAATGGAAAAGCAGATGGCCGAATTATACACAAGGAACGTATTTTTTAAGTTTCAAGATGAGTTATTCATGACCATGTCACTTGGCGAAAAGCTTGTATACGAGGATGATATGAGCTGTAAATTTGTTGTGAAAAACTACTTTGATGAAAACCAAATTGAGAGAGATGTTTCATGGAAAAAGGAAGAGTTGCATGCATATTGTTCCTGTTACAAGTTCGAATTTGAAGGCATCCCTTGTTGTCATGTATTGACTGTCTTGAAGCATTTATCTATATTGTTTCTACCTGAACGTTACATTATGAAGCGATGGACAAAGGGTGTTACAAGAGATGCTTTTGTAGACGTTCTTGAGTCAGGTGAATCTGTCGGTGTTAACCAATGCTTGGCTCGACATAGTCATTTGTCATGTATGTTTGCAGGGCTTATTGACAGAGCTAGTAATTCCAGAGAAGGTTTCGACATTTTAGTCAGTGGTCATGCGGAATTGGAAATGAAGTTAAGTCAGGTTACGTTAAACAATCAAGAAGATACAAGTGTTGCTAAAGGGAAAGGACTTGTGGACAGTAATGTGATTGAATATCATGAGCCGTCGCATGTTGTGACGAAAGGACGTGCAAAGAGACTTAAATCGTCAAAAGAAAAGGCAACAAAAGGCCGTCTTTGTAAGGGATGCAACAAGCGCGGTGTAGCACATGACAAGCGGAACTGTCCGGTGTTGTTGAATAGGTAAACAATTTAATGTTTGTCTTTTATATAACTCATGTTGGTATAAAACTATTACTGATAACAAAATATTTCAGGTTAGTTGATGCTGATCCAACCCAGTCACTTGACTCTAACTGTGGAAGTAGAGAAATTACTGATGAAGAAATGATATGACTTACAATGGTTAGGTAATTTTTACTCAAATAATTATCTGTTTATTTAGAATTATGTCACATGGTGTGTATGGTTTCTGTAATTTTTTTTTCATCTTTATTCTTATTGGTTTTGCTATTTCAGGAAGAGCCAGGTGAAGAGAGCGATGATGACATGTATTTCTTCTTGGATTGCTATTGGAGGAAGAGTTGCTTCAATCTATTTGCAGGAAGAGACAATAAATTAATGAATTTGAAACAATCATGTATTCTTATGTAATGAAACAATGGGAAATGAACCGTGATACTTAAATATCCACAATTGGTGGTTGTGTAACACTTTTGAAGTGCTGCTTATGGTTTTATGCAATTATATGGTTTGCTTGTCACTTATCTGAGTACATGATTGTTGCCCATGGCCAGGTCAATTATATGGTTGCTTGTCACTTAGAATCTTCCTATCAATTATTGTTATACCATAGATGTGTTGCAATAGGTTGAACGTTTCAAGGGTACTGATTGTAGAAAGTTACTACAGAATCTTTAATACCATGTTGCATTGAATGATAGTAGCAGGTTTTTGAAGGATGGAAGCAATTCTCCCCTGTCCACATTTTAGCTCTTTATTCTGTCAAAAAATTTTTTTTTTGAGGCAAATGTCTGTGACCCATATCTATATACTCCAAGAGTAATCTTGTAATGTTGTGTTTAGTCTTTCATTTCTTTTATGCCATGCACATCTCTCAAAAGTTTATGAGAAAAAGTCTCCGCTGAATACAGTTGCTGAGTACCCCTGTTTGGGGCATTGTTAGGCCAACTTCCGGAGGGACTTTCAGACCAAATTTGGGTGTTTAAAAGTCCACACTATGGTCGTGAAATATGCTAGTTTTGGGTACGAGACAATAGCGTTTTGCCCCAGTTTTATAATCGCGCACTTTTCCAAAGAATTCAAGAAATCTGCTGTACCTTGTTGAGTGCCCCTGTTTGGGGCATTGTTTGTCCAACTTCCGGAGGGAATTTTCAAGACCAAATTTGGGGGTTTGGTAGTCCACACTATGTTGTTGAAATATGCTATTTTTGGGTACGAGACAATAGCGTTTGCCTAGTTTTATAATCGCGCACTTTTCCAACGAATTCATGAAATCTGCTGTACCCTTGCTGAGTACCCCTGTTTGGGGCATTGTTTGGCCAACTTCCGGAGGGAATTTTCAGACCAAATTTGGGGGTTTGGTAGTCCACACTATGGTCTTGAAATCTGCTAGTTTGGGTACGAGACGATAGCGGTTGCCCAGTTTTATAATCGCGCACTTTTCCAAAGAATTCAAGAAATCTGCTGTACCCTTGCTGAGTACCCCTGTTTGGGGCATTGTTTGGCCAACTTCCAGAGGGAATTTTTCGGACCAAATTTGGGGGTTTGGAAGTACACACTATGGTCTTGAAATCTGCTAGTTTTGGGTATGAGACGATTGCGTTTGCCCAGTTTTATAATCGCGCACTTTTCCAAATAATTCAAGAAATATGCTGTACCCTTGCTGAGTACCCCTGTTTGGGGCATTGTTTGGCCAACTTCCGGAGGGAATTTTCGGACCAAATTTGGGGGTTTGGAAGTCCACACTATGATGTTGAAATCTGCTATTTTGGGTACGAGACGATAGCGTTTGTCTAGTTTTATATTCGCGCACTTTTCCAACGAATTCAAGAAATCTGCTGTACCCTTGCTGAGTACCCCTGTTTGGGGCATTGTTTGGCCAACTTCCGGAGGGAATTTTCAGACCAGATTTGGGAGTTTGGAAGTTCACACTATGCTCTTGAAATCTGCTATTTTTGGGTACGAGACGATAGCGTTTTCCTAGTTTTATAATCGCGCACTTTTCCAACGAATTCAAGAAATCTGCTGTACCCTTGCTGAGTGCCCCTGTTTGGGGCATTGTTTGGCCAACTTCCGGAGGGGATTTTCAGACCAAATTTGGGGGTTGGTAGTCCACACTATGGTGTTGAAATCTGCTATTTTTGGGTACGAGACGATAGTGTTTGCCTAGTTTTATAATCGCGCACTTTTCCAACGAATTCATGAAATCTGCTGTCCATGTGTAGAAGTTTGAAATATATTCTCTTAGCAACAACCCGTCACTCCAATCATTAAGTTCATATCTGCCTTCTGCATTGGCAAATACTAAAGCACTCTGCACACTCAATCATGCGGGTCAATTGAAAAAAGAAATTATAGGGAAGCGTTACAAATAACAAAATATCAAATTTTTATACAATCAATTACAAGGCCTAATTAGAATTGTTTGTCCACAACCACTTGATACAATTTCAAGTCGGATTTTCCAAATATGCCAAGAAAATAATGCAACAAATTATCACAGCAAAACCAACTAATTTATGAGGTGACTCTGCTTTTACGTCAAACTTTGTATCAATTGACTTCAACATCGTTTCCATGCGCTCTAGCTTAGTTGCTAAATTATGAAATTCTTCGTAAGATATGCAATCTCTGTTTACAGCATAATTTACGTCCTCCATATCATCCATAGATGTTTCGTCTTTCCAAATAAACATGCCGCAACCATTTTCACCCTGCGAAAACAAAAAAAAAAAAAAAACATGAGGTTAATTAGTTTGTTATTTTATTTTATTTTAATTAATTGAAAGAATAACAACAAACTCACTTTCCAATCTGGGCATTTCCAAAACTTTCTACCAGGGTTATTGGGGTATGAGAAGTTTTTAAGACCATATATCCACGCCCATAAGGGCATTTAGGAGCCCAATGCAAGGACCGAACACATGATGAACTTGACCTGCCAAAAGAAAAAAAACAAATCCTAAACAACAGAAACCTCAAACCATCAACAAATAAATTGGAAATGGGACACGTACGCGAACGGAGTGGGGGTTGCCAGAATAAAAAGCACAGGGCATACATCGCAATGAACATTAACGCATCAAATAGAATTCTGGATTTGTACCTCGAACATCAGCAAAAAACAAAGAACTGTAACAGACCAAACAAAAGGCAGAAATATGACAACAAATTCCAGTAAAAGTGGGTGGATTTCATTACTTTTGATCTAGCATTAAAAAAAATTCAATTGAATAGGCACAGGGATTGGAATATGGAATTGGCTAGTACTACATGGAGAACTTTGTCGTCAGTGGGAATCACCTTAAATTATTCTCAAATTCTAGTCTCTCTGTTTTTCAACATTAAAGTGTTTAATTTTGATAGCTTAATCCTTGCACTCTAGCATAACTTTTCCCCATAGAAAACATTACATGGAGGGGGATTATCAAATTCTGTAACCAATTTTAACCTACCAAATTGCAAGAGAGAAAAGTAGACCATCCACAATTAGTGACAAATTCTGCAATGTATTGCAACAATTAACCAGGAAGAAAAACCAGGAAACACTGTGGAAGAAATAAATGCCTGGAGTATCTTCAGATGAAACACTGTGGAAGAAAAACCAGGAAGATGTTTTCAAGTGAATTCGTTTGGTCAAATAAACATGGTCCCGAAGATGATCCCCAATACCGCCAATCTCACCTTTCCCAGACTTACCACAAACATTACCACTCATCATCACAACCCAAACGAACCCCGCAGCAGAAACACCGATAAATCAAAACAATAAAGCAAACAAAAGATTCAATCTTTCGAAATGCCATGATCTCATCTGATCGGAACAACAAGCAATGCAATCAATCAAACCAACCACAATACTGTGTATTCTCCTTACGGCCTACTAATCAGCACGAACTACATTCCCGTAGTTTCAAATCTTCCCGAAAGCTAACACTCAAAAGCAGAAAAAGTTAGGGGAAGAAGACCCAGTACCAATCTCAGAAGAAAATGCAGATGAACACTGGTGGGAGAGAGAAACGAGAGTTGGGAAGATTTGAGGGAGAAACAGAGAAAGAGAGATCGCAGCACCTTCATTTGGAAGTCGCCCCTAGGCAGAGCACCTTCTTGAGGAGAGTCGACCCGAGTTGGAGAACAGTTGAGGGAGGTATAGACGAGAGAGAGAGATCGCAGCACCTACGTTTGGAAGTTGCCCCTAGGCAGAGCACTGGCGGGAGAGAGAGAAACGAGAGAGGGAGATGGGAGGGAGGGACAGAGAGAGAAAGAGAGATCGCGAGAGGGAGATCGCAGAAAGGGAGATCCTAGGCGCCGCTTCTGATCTCCGTCCAGGAGAGAGACGAGAGAGAGAGAGAGAGAGAGAGAGAGAGAGAGAGAGAGAGGGATCCGTCCGGGAGAGGGAGACGTCCGATGGAGATCTCCGTCCGGGAGAGGGAGGTCCGTCTGGGGAGAGTTCCGTCCGTGAGAGAGAAGAAAAACAGAGGCAGCAGCAGCACCGGCGAGAGTGAAGAGAAGAGAGAAGAGTCTGTCCGGGAGAGAGTTCCGTCCGTCGGGAGAGAGAAGGAAACAGAGGCAGCAGCAGCACCGGCGAGAGTGAAGAGGAGAGAAGAGAGAACAGAGAAGAGAGAGTGGAGAGAAAACTAGGTCATCCAAATCGTCCAGAGGGGGAACAATGAAAAAACGAGCGGGCCATCCAAAACGATGTTGACTTCCTCTCTTGCATCCCACACGAACCAATGGCACACTTCAGCTGAAAGCTCCCCTAAGCTTCAGCTTAGGGGAGCTGCTCCCTATATATATATATGTGAAAATATTCATGTGCGTCCATCCCTCACCATAACACATGGTGAGGGACAACATAGTAGAGTTGACTTTATAATGCATTTGAATCATCCACACATATGGAACCCCCTTAAGTATACTAGACACATTGAATTTTCATATATCCAAATGGATTAAATCCTTGGATCAAGGGTCAAATATATATATATATATATATTTCCATTCCAATCACACCTAAATGGATTATGCGGTTTATGAAGGTCAACTGTAGGTCTGCTTTTCCAGACCAAAACCTGTATTTATTTTGGGTCGGATTCGAGTCAAGAGCAGAGTTTGCTACCCCTGTGTGCATGAACAATCTGACCCACTCCAATTATACTGAAATGGGTGGAAAGTTATTGAGTTTTTTTATGTTGTTAGACATACTCAATAGTGGAGGTTTTGTAAACGTTTCTTTTGCTCTCTGGAATCGTTGTCGATAGACATGAATAAAATGGACTCACAAAGAATATGCCAACATGATGCATTCAACACAAGCGATTAGTATCGATAACTAAAATAACATTTTATGAAATATCTATTATTCCAGAGTCAAAAGTGGTCTTCACATCACTGATTGAACTGCATACTAACAACAAACTCAACAGCACTTAAATAACCATTTTTGCAGGTAAATGATAGTATCACTAGCTAAGATAATGTAAGGATGACATTCTGATGTGACCCTTTCCAATGTCAATTTTCCATGTATTGAAGAATTCTATCAACCTCAATGAAATGGGTGTCTGTTTCCCTCTCTTATTGTAAAACAGATTAACAGCTACGTGTCAAGAGAATGATGAATGGAACATCTAGAACTCAACATGAATACTAGTAAGGTTACAAGACCTGTAACAATGCATTGTTTTTTTCATGGATAAGGAGATTGCTTAAGCATCTTTTCATTGACCTACATGAATGGGATAATTGTGTGCATCTGAAAAATGAGGCTTTAGATGTCTAAGTTCTTTATCTTTTCTCTCTCTTGTTTTTGTTACAAAGATGGCTAGGTTGATAAGTTGTTTAAGCAAAGCTTGATGTTATCTGCAGTACTTTTGCCCACAAAATTATGGTTCTTGTTACACCCCGATCCTAATTAATCATGTTTAGTACTAATTAATCATATTTTAGCTTAATTAATTATGTTTAGTTACTAATTATGGTAATTAGTGTTCATTAGTCCTTGCGAGTTGAGTTAGTTGGGTCTTAATTTAGATTAATAAGTTAGGACCGGTCTAACTCGGTTAAGTGGAGTCAAGGGCTTTTTGTAATTACCAATTTTCATATTTGCATCATTTTCACGTCATTTTAGTACCAACACGTGTATCTCGTCGAATGCACCAACTTTCATATTTGACTTGACTTCATTTGACCAACCGTTGAGAATATGGACCTTTATTCGACTCTGTATGGAAATGTCCAAAAATTGGGTGGACTTGTTTGCAAAAAGGGGACCTTATCCCTTTATAAACAAATCACTCCCTTTCCTTTTCATTCCTTTCATTTCTTCTCTACCACTACCTTTCTCTCTATATTCCTCTTCTACTTCTCCAAACCATTGCCTCATCATCTTCTTCAACTTCTCATTCACTCTTGTGAAAAAGAAGACTCTTTACACTCCTCTACAATCTCAAATTCGGACTCCTTACTAGAGGGTAGAAGCCAAATCCCTTTTGAGTAATGATTTTAAGTAGTTATGGGTTAGAATGGAGTACTCATGAGACTCTTACTGAGCATGCATACATATTTATTACATTTCTCCATGGATTCTCTTTGGTTAGGGTTTGATAAGTTGGGGGTTTTGTAGAGGCAAGTATAGACTTTAAATTGGATTTATATTTGTTTTACTTCATGTATTTATGATATTTTAGTTTAATGATTTTACCCTCTTAATGAATAAATGGTTTGTATGGTCTTCTGATTTTATTTGATAAATGGATTTGGATGACTTATATGTTGAGGAGAGGAGTGAAAGACTCCGTTTATGTACTTGTGTTAGGAGGAAGTGAAGAAGCAGGATGGAAGTGAAGAACACATGAGAATCCCGAAAATGGGAATTCTGGACAGTTTGCTCGAGCGAACCTAGGACCTGAACCTAAGCTCGAGCGACCAAGGGTGGTCGCCCGAGCGAAGAGCTCTTGGATGGAGTTCGCCCGAGCGAACATGGGTCCGCTCGAGCAAACCTGAAGCTGTTTATTAGGATTCTTATGACCTACTTCTTGAGTGAAATATCACCCTTAGCCTATGTTTTAACTATCCTAATCATCCCTAATGGATAATTAAAGTACACATTTCAATCCCTTAGGAAATTAGGTTTCCTTGTACTTTATGTCTCTAAAATGGAACCTTAAACCTTTTAATGACCAAAGGAAGTACTAGACTAATTATTACACCATGAAGATAATTTAGAGACTCAACGTATTTTTATAATAAGTGACACCAAATAAATAATAATACGATGACTCTCTTAATCTATCTTGTATTGGATAGTAATAGTCTATTGAATAATTAAATTAGTTAATAAACGCCTAGGTTCTCTTAAAATGAATTGCAGTTGCATATCATTTGACTATCTATTTCTTTTAATTGTTATTCAATTACTGTACGATTATTTGATATTTAAAAGGAATTGAACTGAGTAAGTATCGATCATATGAGAGTACTATTTGATTTGATTGAGTCGGCACTACTTGGCTTCGACCTTGTGACACCCAACAGGTTCCACTTGGTTCGTATTTTTGAGACTACTGCAGTATGTCATCTGGAGTATCGGAACTCCAGAACCGGATAGCCAGTTAGCCTTTGGCCGGGCCGCTGGTGACATCCCAACTAGAAATGCTCTCTTTTTGAGAGGATGGGCTTAATGTTAGTAGCCATTTGTTACTATTAGTATTATTGATTTCAAGAACATGTATCACTTTTATTTAGTTTATTATCAGTCTTCGTTTATATTTAATGTTTTATAAATCTATTTCTTTAAAATCCACTTGAACATTATGTATTTTCCTTTAATTGCCTATACTTGCCATTTCGTCGTATTTGAGATACTACTGTTGGTGTCACAGGCTCAGATGTAGCTTCGGCATTGAGGAGGTCCAGGAGGGAGAGGCAGCGTACCCAAGAGGTTCCTCTTGGACTAGAGGAGTGGCCCGATGTTGGGCAAATTTAGATCATCCTCCTTCGTAGGACGCTATACACATTGAGAGCTTATATATAGTTGGGGTGTGACCAACTTCGTTTTGTGTAGTCAAAACTATGACCTTCTTTTATATTTTGATTTTACTTTGGTATTGTTGTACAGGGTTCCTTGTAGACCCTCTTTTGTTGACAATGTATAAACTGTAAAGGTTCTTTTGTATTAACTTGAATGTTTAATGGACTGAATGGAGAACGATATTCATTCGTGTAAGTTACAGCTTTCGCTTAATTGAAATGTTTTAATTGGTTCAGGTGAGTTAGACTCACGAGTGGAATCAGTTTAGCTCCTGCGTGTGATTGTATTTGACTCGCGACATGTATTATCACACGGGAGTACGTATGTCTCATCTCGGAGATTGCCCTAGCCAGGGTAATTCGGGACTGGGATGTGACAGTTCTTACTTGCAAAATATATTTTATGTTAAAACTTTTCGTTTGCTATACTTCCACAGAGAAAGAGTGAGAGTTCTTTTTGAGGCATTTGTGCAGCGCGCCGTGAAAGAGGAAACCCTGCATTTTCACTTCCACGTCTTTCATTTCGGACTTGGATAGGTAGGATTTCGGATTCCCCCATTGCGCAGAAAATCAAACTAAAATGTTTCATTCGTCTGCCCTTTTTTGTCGCTACACCATTGACCAAACGTGGAGGGAAAGGTGGCGTCTTGTCTCCCACCGTTTCTATGAAAATAGGCATTATACAAACGTCTCCTTAGAAAATCCATATTTAACTAATATTAGTATAATCTCTGCCGCGCATGAGAAGAGAGAGAGAGGGGGGATATCATGGAAAACCCATCTTATCCCTAACGTGGGTTTAAAAGTAAGAGTGCATTACATTTTTTTTAATTTATAGGGTCCAGTGTCCTCATCAAATGAAACTGCATAATATAACTTCAGATTCTTGCACAGTTAAATCAGTAACAATCTAGACTTCGATAGTCAAATGATTACAGTTTGAGGTAATCATGAAATGTTGAGGTAATCACGAAATGCAACCTTAATTATATTTCTTACAGATATTAGGAAGTGAGTTTACATTTAAAATAAGTTTAATTTTGAATCGCGTAGGGTATGAATTGAATATGTTCGCGATAATAGGAAGTGTGTTTAAATTTCAAATAAGTGAAGCTTGTTATAAAAGAGAGACCAGAGAAGAAAGAAGATTAGAGGGAGAAGAGAGAGCCTTTCTGATATCTCATTAACTGTGTCTAAATACATAGGGAGAGAGCCTATTTATAGGCAAAGTAAACTAAAAAGGAGGAACCCTAATTCTAACCCTATCTTATCACAAGTGGGCATCCACCCAAGATCCATATCTTATAACACTCCCCCTTGGATGACCACCATTTAATGACAGTTGCCT
Organism: Litsea cubeba; assembly: GCA_012931725.1. Taxonomy (NCBI): domain Eukaryota; kingdom Viridiplantae; phylum Streptophyta; class Magnoliopsida; order Laurales; family Lauraceae; genus Litsea; species Litsea cubeba. The sequence continues at coordinate 106,643,315 of CM022944.1, read as the reverse complement.
CATTAAAAACCTTGCTAAGGAAAACCCAGTGGGAAAAACCAAAGCGAAGGGAAAAAGAGTACAACATTCTTCAAGATCATTGAAATGGTGTTGGACGTGCATAATGCTGCCTCATTAAAACCTTAACTAGGAAAACCCAGTGGGATAAAACCTAGGAAAGGAAAAAGAGTACAGCGCACAAATGTCCTGGGAAGCATACTTCAGGATGCTCCCTGATAAACTGCTCCCCCTGATGATTGCAACCATTTACATAGTTTGATGATGAACTCTTCGCATGCCAATCTCATATACAAACTTCTGGAATACTGATTTTGGCAAAGATTTGGTAAATAGATCGGCCAGGTTGTTACTCGAACAAACTTGTTTGACTTCAATTTCATTGTTCTTCTGAAGTTCATGAGTGAAGAAGAACTTTGGTGCTATATGCTTAGTCTTGTCTCCTTTAATAAAACCTTCTCGAATTTGTTTTATGCATGCTTCATTATCTTCATAGATAACATTTGGGATACCTGCAAGAGAAGGTAATTGACAAGAACTACGAACATGCTGAATCAAGGATCTTAGCCATACACATTCCCTACTGGCTTCATAAAGAGCCAAAATCTCAGCATGGTTAGAGGAGGTAGCTACCAGAGTCTGTTTAGTAGAACGCCAAGAAATGGCGGCATTACCATTTAGAAACACATAACCTGTCTGTGATCGACCCTTATGAGGATCAGAGAGATAACCTGAATCTGCATATCCTGTAAAACTGGAATCTATAGGATTATAAGAATAAAATATTCCTAAATCAGTTGTTCCACGCAAATATCGTAGGATATGTTTAATACCAACCCAGTGCCTTTGAGTTGGTGCGGAGCTATATCTGGCAAGTAGATTCACAGAAAATGCAATATCCGGTCTAGTGCATTGTGCTAAGTACATC